>JAFIRS010000079.1:470000-1070000 GCA_018342105.1 Gonioctena quinquepunctata | reverse complement strand
TTTTCAAGAAATTCCAACAACTCTCTCAGGTAAGAACCATTAAAGAAACCACAAATCCAATGCATTCTCCCTCATTCTTCTAAAAATAAAAATCTGTGAAATGAATTCTGCAAATTTCTCTCGCCACGTACCATTAAAGGTATCTAGAATCGGCTTAAGAAAACGACGTCATTATTGTTTGTTTATGTGACGGGCAGTTGTATAATTTTTCACGATAACTGTACTGACAACATTAACACTGTCCATTCGCAACTGTAACAATTTACATTTAATGGAAAAACTTATCTTACATGGAATAGCGATGAAACCGATAATGGCTTTCTCATTGAAACCCATTCTCCGACTGATGAATTTGTCTTAATTATGCAGCAACAGTGGCGTATCAAAAAACTAAAATATTTTCGGACATTAGCTACCAAAATATTAAGAATAAAATAAATTTTGTACACAGGCCTTCATCCAAATGCACTAAAAACACAAAAAAAATGTTCGGAGTATTCTGTTTTCCACCGTACAATAACAAAATCGAAAGTTTGTTTTGCATTTTTTTTGTATATATTTATAGATCGGATCATATATTAGTGAGTTTTGTTAAGCCTTAAATGCGTAATGTTGCAAATTTGCAACAACGAATTTTGTCTGGGCTTAAAATACGTGATGGTTATTTTATGGTGCCAGAGCACAGCGTAGTATATTTACAACAATTCCATTAGGCTTATACAGTGGTATATTTCGGTCATAGATGGTGCTGTGTACACCATTTTAGAATTAATGATTCAGTTAACAGTTAACATTTGGAGGATAGAGTATACGAGTAAAAGAATATACTATAATAATGATGTTTTTGAAGCTCACCTCATAGAGAAATTGTGTACATATACAAAAAGGTATGTAGTTTTGACATAGTTATAGACGAAAGTCATATATAGTATGATTATGATAATTGATTAGGAATTATTGTTGCAGATCTGCAACATAGTGCATTTGATCATGATAAGTGATCAGAAATTGTTATTGTATATTTGCAACATTGTGCATTGAGGGGTAAAACTTTTATAACCAACATAGATAAAGATCGGCCGCTTACTGAGAAAGAATTTGCCGACAATTGGGAGAATTGGTTGGACATCGAGGATGGATTGGATTTTCAGATACAGATAGTATTGCCGACCCAAATTAATCCCAGATATAAGTGATGCACTTGAAGGTGAATGTATTCTTTCTTCCAATGAGAGTGATGAAGAAGTTGAACCAGAAGATGAAAACAAACCTATCCTGCAGTCCCCAGTGAATAAATTGATGGCTAAAAAAAGAGAGAAATCGCAAAAGAAAAAAGTGGAGTGGAAACATCGAGGAATCCATTTGAATTGCAATTGGCATTTTATGGGGACACTAACCATAACCTGCAGTTATGGCTTTAGAAACCCCATTCAGTTTCTTCTCATATTTCTTCAGTGGCGATTTTGTTAAAAATATTGTGAATTAGACTAACTTAATTAATCGCTACTAAAACGAATCCGAATAATTCACAAAATTTTACTATAACAGATATAAAACAGTTTTTGGGTATTTGCTACTCTACCTCAATAGTTCATTTGCCCAGTGTAATATCTTATTGGAGCACTGACATAGGCTATGATCTTGTCAGACCAAATTCGAAAAGGTCAGACACTATAACCATTTCAATGGTAACTATACCACGTTTACCACGTAATAGTCCAGATCATGACAGATTACATAAGCTTTGACCAGTAATTGATTATCTGAATGAAAAGTTGATCAATATTCCACTAAAACCTACTCTTTCTGTAAAAGTAAAGCACTATATGAAGCAATATTCGCCAAATGGGGATTCAAATTATTTGTACTTGCCGGTATTTCTGGATTTGCTTATCGTTTCGAAATTTATTCTGGACAAGAAAATGCAGAAAAGAGACCAGCTGATGAACCAGACATTGGTGCATCTGTCAATGTTGTTGTTCGGTTGTCTCGAGACATTCCCAATATGAAAAATTACAAATTCTATTGCGATAATTATTACACGTCACTTGAACTTATGCGTTAGCTTCTCTGGGAACAGTCAGACGTAAGCGTATCCCGGACTGCAAACTAGCCACTGAAAATTACTTGAAAACAAAAGAACGTGGCACCTCTGATGAGTATATGACGACCATAGAGGGTATTGGGTATGGTCAACGCTTGGCTATTGTACAAGAGAGTCTTGACTCTGCGTGAAAAACAAAAAGAAATATTATCTCAGTCAAAATTTCGAAGCCAAGTGGCAAACTGTTTGTGTAATGTTGATATATAAAAGTCTTGTCAAACGAGGTGGACCAAGCCATAGTCTGGAACAAGCTATTGAAGCTAAAAGGCACAGACATATTTCCCCAAAAGATGTATAGTTATTCTAATCCCAATTGGAACGGCAATGAAAATAGGAGCACTACTAGGAGTGTTCATATGCACTGCTCGGCAATTGGGAAATTTATATACTAACAGTGTTTTTACTTTCAGAGCGTTCCTGGTACAATCACAAAAAAGTTCTGTCATGTGGAAGATAATTCCTTCTCGAAACTTTTTATGTCGGTCCAATTGGGATCAGAAATACGATACGCACAGATCAAATTGGACACTGGCCAGTCCATGCAGAGAAAAGGACCAGGTGTAAATATCCAAGTTGCAAGGGCTATACTGACATGATTTGTGAAAAATCTGGTAGTTCTCTGTTTGAACAAAAAATCATATTTATTTCAGAAGGTTTCCCCATTGAGGAAAATATATTGTTTCGTGCAAAATGTTGCGTTTTTGCAGCAAAAATATTTTTCTTTAATCCTCGGCTCATTTGGAAATAGAAAATATATTTTTTAGACGAAAATAAAAAATCAAGCATTTAAGGGTTAAGCACAGATGTCGATTTTGGATACAAATCACGAAGTTAATCCATCATTCAATTTCTTCTCTGAGATGCTCATTGACCATCTTATGTTCATGAATTTTGTTTGGCCTGACATTCATAATTAATGACTCCTAAAAGCTCCTGGTACCAATTTTCTCTAAAATCAGACTATAAATCACGAAACTTATCTACAATCTTGACGCCATATTTATATATTCAGACAATTAATCAAAACACCTGTTCGGCATCTTGGAGCTACCATTTCGACTTAACATATATATATATATACTATATATATATATATATATATTTATATATATATATATATATATATATGAATTCTCTCATGAATCAGGTACATAAGATGAATTTAAAGTCAATCGAATGAGTGGAAGTGGATCAAATTTCGGCTACTAATTCAAATACTATAGTAGATAAGTAGGATGTTTGTTAGCAGAAGAAAATACCTTTGCAATTTAACAATCTGTTCTTGAATTCTTCAATGGAAAAGTATCTAGTAATTTAGTATGATTCAGTCCCGTTTTCCTTGCCAGATTTATTGAACTATCTTCATACAATCGTCTGCCGATTTGACATAAACAGTAAATATGAAAAATGAAAAAAATAGCACTTTTTGTACGTTTTATAAATCATGTACATGAATATTCCTTGATGTTGATGAATTATGGAATAATTGCCCGATTAATAAAGCAAACTTTTCGAATACAATGATTCAAAAAAAAAATTCCGACAACGTTAAACTGTCTATTAGAAATCAAATTCAATTTGTTCAGTTTTGAGATCATTTTATATATGTATATATCTATCTGTCAAATATATATTTTCAATATTTCATATTTCAACTGAAAAGCAAATAAAGAAAAATTTTCCGCACAAAATCATTGAAAATTCAAATAATTCCAGAAAGGTTCGGAGACGGAAATATTTATTCTCAAGAACGTCAACTATATGAATGGAATTTGATATTCTAATTTATTTCCCAAAGTAATTCAGCAAATATCAATGCAACGTCCATAAAAAGAAAGGATTCACCATTAGCTGTAGTCAAACACATTCTGACATGATCAATTGTGAAAATTTTAGACTTTCTAGCAAAGAAAACTTCATTTTGACGCTTTAGGTATGCAAGAATCTTGAAATAAACTGATGTCCAAATTTAAAAAAAAAATCAATGTGCTTTTTAACATAGAATAACCTGACCACAAAGTTGAAGACTTAAGACATATAGACTGCAACAATACATAAGAATTGATAGTTAAAAAACTTATAATTGATATGTTAAAATAACCTTCTCAAAAAAGGAGGTCAATATGATATTTTCATCATATCCATGCGGTTTTTATTTTTTGTTCTCCATTGACAAAATAACTTGTAACATTGTTCGAATTTTCTATTTGATTTGGATGGTAATAAACATAAAAAAATGAATTGTTGAATCAAATAAAAATTATTTGATTCAAACAAATAAAAAATGTAGTATATGCATGACAAAATATAATCTCTAAATGAGTAACATTATTTCTTGGTTTTAGATCAAATTTAAAGTTTCAATCAACTGAAACTAATTTGCATGAACCAAATATCTTTTTCGTCCAACTCTATTCATAACTCGATTTGGCAGAAATGTTTCAACCATGTAGTTATTTTGTTGAATCGAATAATCAGATCTACAGAATTTGCTGATTGCGTTAACAAAAATATTCATTCAAACAAGTATTTATGTCGAACTGATGAATTCAATAAGATGTAATTTCAACAAAATAAGCTGATCTCTTCACCAAACATATTATTTCAAACGTGTAATCATTTTGTTGAAACCACTGAATTGACAAATAAGGCAACCGAGCATTGGAGCCTACACCAGACATTTAAGTCCAGTCCAGGCCAACTATGATAAGTTGGCTTTGCTATTCGGGAACATTATCTAAGTCAGGGCCAGTTGAGCGAAAGTAAGAAAAGTGAGTTGGAAAACGAATAAAACGAATACCTAATGTATTTTGTACGTCCTCCGCCAACAAAATATCTGCGACAAGACATATTTAATACACTAATCAATTCTTATATACCATAATTCCCTTCAAATTCATGAAAAATTATTTCATTTGGAGTGAAAGACACTTTTTGGATATCCACTTGCCAAATTACATCCGAGAGACGTTCGTTGAATAATTATTCTTCTCTGAAAATAATTACAACTGTAACTCAAAAAATAATGAATCTTGTATGAGAATTGACAATCGATTTATTCGTTAATTAGAAATCAATTGAATGAAATGTTAGTACACAACGGACTCGCTATGAAACGCCTGAAGGAAATGTTTCAAGCTAACATCACGTTACATCACTAGAAGTAACTGACTTTTAGGAAAATAAACTACCGTATCGAGTCCAAATACCCTTCTCTAAACAGAGGTCTGTAGCCTCTTTGTTCACTTATGGATACACCACTGCAGCATGAGTGGTTGTATATGGCTATACCATAATTTGAGAGCCATATCATTGGCTGGTGTATTGATGATTATGACTTTTGTTATTGATAGTGATTGCAAACAGCATGACACTTATTCACAATGAATAGTCTTATAAAGTTATCCAAGGAAACGTTTCTACTAGAGGCTTTCAAGACGGTGGATCAGTCTTTGGGAATGTTGCCGCATCTTGTTCCGTTATCCTTTCTATTCATTCCAGTCCTTTCCTATTATTGGTATTTCTAATAATTTATTTCTTCTGCTAGGTTCTCTATTTTTATTTTCGATACTTTCCCAAATTTGTTCGTCGCAGCTTGAAATGTGCATTTTTTTCTATGGCCTCTTTATGAAATAGTAAATAATGAGAATGTTATTCAAATTGTCTTCTCCATCATTAGCAAATAATATTTGTGGATGTATTTTTTATTGAATGCCATTTAGTAAATGAAAGGAGAAGCATTTATATTTATTCTATCAAAACAATACCTGCATAATTCGTTCAACGTGAGTACATGAACAATATCAAAACAAAAATGGTTTGTTTTAATGATATTTTTCTGAATATCAAGTGAATTATTATTTCCTAATTGGAAATTAATAGCCAAGTTTATCAGCATAATTGTTAATTATTTCATATTTATTGAACATTTAATTTGTATAGTTTTGTGATAACTTACTATTAATGTATTCACCAAGAAACATGAAAGGCATATCTTGGCAGGAGGCTTCTGAATTTATTTTACTTTTTTATGATATCTACCGATCGCGGATTGCTAATTGATATTATCTTTCCTCCCTCTTCCGCTAATTCTTGCAGCCTGCAGTTTGTGTTGACCTTGTTTTTTCATCTGTATTTCCATTGCCTTTCAACACTATACAATCAAAACACTACAATACAAAAAAGGTCAAAAAAACGAATTAGCTTATTGAAAATGAATTATATATTGTGCGAAGGACATATCTCCTACAAAATGTTTTATTTACCATCATTACGGGAAAAAATATGGAAGTAATTTAGAAGTCGGAAATTGGGATATCAAGGCATGTTACCCAATAGGTCGACGGTATACGTACCTAAGTAAATTTCACTTGATAATTAACCATAACCCCCGCAGTGTCAAGGGAAGCTAAGTGCCAACCCTGCCTCTGGCTCGTCAGCTTCCAACCAACCAACCATAACCCCCCTTGGGGATATGAGGGGAAATAAAAAGTGACTTTTCAATATGAATTTTGCCTAGATGGAGTCGATAGATTTTGGGGGCGATTTGTTGGTGTTCACCATAGATTTCATAACCTGAATTATGACTTTGAAGTTGTGAGGACTTCAATGTACAACAACTTGTAGGGTAAAAGAAAATTTTTACTTCTTGAAGACATTTTGTATCACTGTCTAGTATAATTTTCCTATCCTAATGTTAGTTGGGTTGAGATTTGGCATGTATGTATCGTTTGCGAGACAATGACAATTTTCACTGTTATAAATGAAAAAAATATTTATTTGCACAGCCACAAAATGGCGGTCGTGTTTGTTGATTTATGGTTAGAATAGAATAAAAATTAGTGTGTGATGGACAATTATCAATTTCTTGGCGGATTCAAGACGGCGGAAAAGGTTCATGATCAACTTTGAAGTTGTGAGGACTTCAAAGTACAATAACTCGTGGGATATAAGAAAATTTGGACTTCTCGAGGACATTTTGTATCCCTGTCTAGTAGAATTTTCCTATAATGTTAGTTGAGTTGAGATTTATCATGTATGTATCGTTTGCCAGACAATGACAAATTTTCGGTGTTATAAATGAAAGAGGTATTTATTCAGACAGCTACAAAATGGCGCTCGTGTTTGTTGATTTATGGTCAGAGTAGATTCGAAATTAGTATGTGGTGAGAAATGACCAATTTCCTTGAAAAAAATTTGGCGTGTTCAAGACTGTGGACAAGTTTCATTATATCTGCAAGAATTCTATTTAAAATTGGTATATAAGCAGAAATTATCAATTTTTGTCAAAATTCAAGATGGCGGTCCAAAGAGGTGGATACATTTTAGGATAAATGCTTTAAATTTATTCATATGTAATATGTATGGATATTTGTGGTCGGAAATTATGGTATTTTATTATTTGAGTACAAAATTTCAAGAAGGCGTATTGTGTGACTCATGCTGAGAATCTATTTGAGATTCTTATTATGGAGAAAATTGAACAAGTTGGTGGATGATTTTTATAATTTATAATAACCAAAATCTGTTCAAACTTGTGAAAGGGCTTATTTTTGGCAACGGAGATTATATATTTCTGTTAACAATTGGAGATAGCGGATAAGTTTTTTTTCATTTATTGTCATAATAGAATTGAAATTGGTATGTGGAAATTTTTGCGGTAGAAACATCATTTTAATGATGATAAAAGGATCAAATATGGGGATTCTTGGAATCGTGATGAATCCACTGTAGAGCAGAGGATTCTTGGAATCGTTATGAATCCTCTGTAGAGCAGAGGCATCGAAATCCGTTCAGGTCAATTACTGAAACAAATCTATCTAATTGATCGCAAATACTCGAAAGTAGAAAGGACAAACTGTTAAAAACAATCTAGTATTTGAATGTTTTGAAAGGATGAAAATTAAAGCCAGCAAAATTCGAATGGCTTCATTTTAGTGCCATTGCAAAATGTAATGACGTAATCACCCGACCAACCATTCCCACGGTTGACAGCTTCAATCAATTTTGCAACGTTGCCATATTTTCAAATCTTAGACCGCGCCTCCATAACAAGAATAAATGGTTGGCTTTCTCTTTATCAGAAATCGTTTTGATGTACCACAATGATTCATAATATCAAAAGTAACAAGGTTTATGTGCACTGTAAAATCGACAATATATTATTTTATGACAGATCGAATGTTTTTACACCCTTCAAATCCCTCATCGTCGCTTGATATTGCGAATAGTGTTCTACTTCTGACATTTATAGTTCAAGAAACTTGGCACCATTGCCGTTTAAGGTCACAATCAACCCGTTCACGCCTATTGGCTGCTCGATTGTTAACGTTACAAAGAGCGCCAACATTAGTAGCTTCAAAATTTGCTGATTGTCAAAAACGAATGCGAACTGCTGTAATTGAAATTTGCCTCAAAAAATATTTTCTGGGTACATTTATATAAGTGTTATGTATTTGAAAGCATATTTAAAGCTATAATAATTTCTCATGTCCACGCCTATTGTAGGACAACCTTTCATATCTGTTATAAGAACAGAATAAGTCGTACTAGACATCTAACAAACAATATATTTGAAAGCTTGTTTTCAAAATATTTTTTTTTTCATTTGGAAGTTATTTTTTGTTAAATGAAGTATATCTAGACCAAAAGGTAAAATTTTTAGACGGCGAGAATAAATGTAGGAATGGACAAAAGCGTCTTTCTCAAACAACATTCAAAACTAATTCTTCAAGTATATGTATCGAAGAACATATGATGTTAGAATAATTCATTCAAAATAAAACGAAAAATCAATTGAATTTACAGTAAGATGTTGCTATTTGAAACGATGATTCCATGAAGAAGAACTACAAAACTCATTCCAGATGAACAAATAGAAAGTAAATTCCCGAAATTAAAACGATAGAACAGCATGATTAGTTGAAAACTAAGCCGTACCTTGGGAAACGACGATACTGAACAATCCGATTAATCTTATTTTATGTTAGTGTGTTTATTCTTTAAATCATTCATTGAATAATTCCCATGCATTAGACCCACCGAATATTAAGCTTGCCACTGAAAAACCCTATTTTTGCGAACAAAAACGTGTTATACACCTTTCCACATCCCTTTTCCGCCTCTGACATGATTAGTGTAAGAACTGCACGTGTCCCCAATTACTTTTTTGTTGTAAATTTCCAGAAAGCTAATGTTGCTAATGAACGAAAAACTCAACAATTTACTTTTGTCGACACAGCCAATTCCATTTTGATGAATATTTATTGCAAAGGATCTCGCGCTTGCTACAAAATAGCTCCCATAAAATTTAATAAAATTCCCCTGCACCGTACAGCGTAGCACCGAGATAAAAAGTAAGAGAAATGTTCCCTATTTATCAGCACCCTTAATGTTCTCGAACATGAGAGTAATAAATAGACATTTTGTTCCTCCTAGAATCGATACTGAGATAGGTTGAAATGTTTTACTGGCGAAATTGCTGCCAGGAGTATCGTAAATGTTGGAAGAAATTCTTTTGTTTCCAAGCGTAATCCATAGATACAAATCCCCTTGCTCGCTACCTCCTCCATTCTGACTTGTGACTGCCGAACAACCTAACCAATTTCGTTTGGAACAAAAGTGTGCAATGTAGTTTCTACAATCATTGGCGGTAGGCAGTGGCGGAACATTCAGGATTATTCAAGGCATATGTCATTCGGTGAGAAGTGATCATTGCAATGTTAAGAAGTGATTTGGACCATTTTTAATAACTACAACCTCGATAATCGAGTCTTATTCTGGATTACCCAATATCAAATGAACAAAGTCATTTGCAACAAAACTAAATAGTGAATCATGGTTCGGGGTGTTCCGATTGCCACTGACAACCAGCTGAAATTATTATTCACTTATTAAACCGCTTCAGACTCCGCGATATGTCTCTTAGACAGGAACGGTGAATGTATACAGTGATTGCACTTTGGTGATAATTTATGAACACAATATATTTCAGAATATAATTAAATATTCTTCTATTCTAGGAGTTGGTCCTTTGGTCTAGTCCATTTGGACCTTTGCATATCTCATATTGTGGGTTTCAGTCTTACCCGGCCTTTCATATTTCATGGACAGGGGTTCCTTTCTATAGCTTGTATATTTTTCTTCACCGAATATTTTCTATATTAATTTATGGTTCAAGTCACTTCGTCTTTACTTTAGAAATGAGCAATGCTCAAATATATAGTTAGGTTTTGTACTCGTCAAATATACAACATTTTTCCTTCCTTAAATAATCTAGTTGGTAGAATGGACACAGACAAGCTAAGTTTAAGTCACAGGTCCAGGAGCGTGGGTGATCTAGGAACCCCTGTTGATCTTCGCAGATAAGAACGTTATGACGATGGCCTAATGTTCATGATGATGACCAATAATTTGGTTTCAAATTGATTCTGGTGACATGGAGGTTGAGTGAGGGATATTCCTTCCTAAACTGGCGAAAAAAATTTAAGAACTCATGGTTATCTTAGAACAGCTTTGTTCAGTTGAAACAAATAAGGAATCATTCAATAAAACCGGCCAAGAAAAGTTCTGTTTGGAGAGTGTGGATTCACTATAAGGCACAAATTATAACTGGTATCCTTTTTCAGAGTCAGAGATTAAAGATAATTTTGATGGTTTGATGTTGTCAGCATATTTATATCTAACATGGTCTACAACCCGTACCAAATAGCTCACTGGACTAATGACTTTCAGAACCTTTCCAGGTAAACATTTATTTTCTTTGCTCAAATGAACTAAAACATTTTGACCATCCTCTTTTATTTTCATAATCCATGACTCCTTCTAATTTATCTTTTTTTTCCCTTCTGTATATTTTGGTTTGAACATATTCAACTTTGTTCTAAGATATTGTTTCAACATTATTTCAGATGGACTTCGTCCCGATACTGAATTTGTTTTGTTTCGATAAGCAGAAAAAAAGTATCTAATGAATGTTGTTTTTGTACTAGTAAACACGGGTCGGTACAGCATCGGTACGTCAGCGGTGCATCATTTGTTGTACGGCTCTGTATGTTTTCGGTATTTCACTTCGCACTCGCAGTAAGGTATTAGCGCCAACATAGAACCAGTAAAGAAGAAGATATAAATAAGTGGTGGATAGCGTCTGTAATTGAATATCAATAGAAAATGTTTGTGGCATTCAGACGAGAAAATGAAAACTAGTACTGAAAAATAAAAATATGGATCTCCAGGATTCGAACCTGGGACCTTTCGATTTCTAGACGAACGCTCTGCCAATTGAGCCACCAGTCCAAGTTTGAAACCGGCGATTCACACTTTTAAATTCAGTTCCGTGTTAGTAACGAAGATGATGAGGGTTAATGTGATGCATGAAAACATTCACGCATGCACACCTAATGAAATAATATTGGTCCAACCGCTGGTGTCAATCCATATCGGATTATCGACCAACTTCAAACCGGAAATTTCAGGGTGCATGATTCGAGCCAAGTAAATATAAATAAGTGGTGGATAGGGTCTGTAATTAAATATCAATAGAAAATGTTTGTGGCATTCAGACGAGAAAATGAAGATATTGTTTTCTACATGTAGGTATTTGAGATTAAGTAGAAGGAGACCATTTTGGAAGCACCCATAAATCGGAAGAAACATAAACTGTAGGTTATTCGTAGCGACACAAGAATTGAAAATTCCAGTCCATGTACAGAATGACAAAGGGGACATGCCAAGAACTGACTCAACTTGTCAGTCCAGCTATTAGTAGACAAACTACAAACACAAGTCAGTGCTGAAGAAAGGATTTTAATAACATCAAGGTGAATAAATAAAATTCATAGTTAGATACTTTACATTTTATTTTGTATTGAAGTTACGAAAGTATAAGTGAATTTTAACATTTTGTTCTATTTCATCATCATTATTATTTTCTACATTTTAAATGGTGTTGAATTGTTCTGTCTGTGGTCATGGTGATTCAATGTTATAATTGATTGTTGAAAATTCATTGGATAAGCATGATTCGAAAACAATTTGTGTACAAAACTTCAGTGACATTCAGTAAATGTCACATGCTGGCTTTGAAATGTGCGAATAGGCTGTCTTGTCGAAAAAATGCTATATCGGTACCGCATCGCACAGACCCGTGTGCAAGCGGCCATTTATAGTGTCGACATTGATTCGGCATACCGAGCGCTTACCGTATCAATGTCGTACCGATGCTCTACCGACCCGTCAGGAAGCAGCCTAAAGCATATAACAATTTTTTTTTGGCAGATCTCATAAACTTATATATGTCTATTGAGCACGCAATGTCAATAAATTCACTATCATTCTCACAGCGTCATGCACGGTCATAGTTCAGCAAGTCTGCGGTGAATTTTTGCTAGGGTCCTTTTACGAACTCTTTGGCCTGTTGCATTACTGGAAAATGTTTGCACCACGTTTGGAGTTCTGACTTGTATCCACCGATTGATGGACATCCTCATGTTCGCTTTCACAATACCATATAATGGTTTGTTGTGCTTTGATACTTTATCTCCGGCAATGAAATCAGCATCCTAAGTTCTTCAGTGTCCTTCATGTCTGGCACCCAGGCCAGAGTGGCTCTATTATGGCTACCCAATTCATTAAAGACACTCAGATAGTGCCACACCTGATGACAGTTGATCTGGTGAGGGATGTGTATTCATCAGTAGAAAGTTTTCGTAATGATTGCAAGGTATTGAAAGAATCCGCTTTCATTTATTCGCGAGACGTTAGCGGAAAACTAGATTAGTTTTATTTGTCCAATAACCTGCAACCCTGATGAATAAAATCAATTTGGAAGCAATCACAACAATACAGCAAAAAAATATTTTTAGCTTCTTCCTGCATAGTGCTCTACGACCATTGCATATTCTCCTATGCTAATCAATATTTTCCCTCTAAGCTTATATACACCAGCTCAGTCATTAGTCTTCGAAACTTCAGAGAACCAAGTCTGATCCGCTTCATTGTTTTTTCTTCTGGGTGCTGTTGGATCTTTTTTTTTTTATGGAAACTGTACTGAGCAACCACCACATCTACCGTCTGAAGTTGGATCCATCATGTTTCCACAGTTTGCCCCATGCATTTGGGTTATCGTTACCTTCTGGAAACGAATCAGGAGTCAAAACAAAATACGTTGTCAAATATTGTTTTCGTCCACTCCTCATGTCAATGCAATTTTCTCCAAATAATTCAAAACGGGTTATGATTGAAATTTTGTGACATGTGACAATTATTCCAAAATAATAAGATTCATGTGACATATAAATCCATGTGCTCACTTTGAGGAAGGTGAGAGGTCTACTTGCATAAAACCACGCGGAAAGCAGAATATAATATAAAGAACGAAATACGTCAATGATGAATAAGGTTGAGAGAGGTTGGGTCTTTAAAAATAGTATTTTTTTATTGTTCTCATTTTCGAATTGAGCCATAGGTACCAGAACATGATTTATTATGACTACAAGAAAAATATCCTCTAGATGACTGGTAATACTTTTTGAAATAGTTTCATTGAAAGGTCAGAGTTTCACTGAGATATATAAAATATGTGCAATGAACATGCTGATGTTGGTATATATAAACATGTATGTATGTGTATATATATATATAGATATATATATATATACATACATATAGATGGAGCTAAAGGAGTTTTACTTCAGTCGTGTGGTCTAAAGCACACTCGTTTTTTTTATATCATCTGAAATGACAAAGTAGCACTGTTGTCCCTTTATCGTGAAAACTGAACAAGCAATAGTTTGTTTTGCTTTCTGAAAGAAAATTGCACATTTTGTTCAAATGTAATTCACAATAGTATACGCATTCACAAGAAATCGCTGAAAATGAATCGTTCAGAAGACTGACATTGACCTATTTTCTTCTCCCAGCAATATACCTTCAGTAGGAGGTGTATCAGAATTATTGATTCTTCCATTCAACTAACCAGTTAGTTTCCGTAGTTGAAATTTGATACACGCGTATAAGTTGATCATTGCTTTAGATTTTCCGTATTTTCTAATGTATGCCAACCTTCAGCTTTTGATTGTTGCAGATATCAATCAAAGAACTTATGAAAACAGATCCTTTCCTGCTTATTAAATGTATTTGTCATAAACTTTGACGTTGATATATTTCGACAAGGGATTATTTTGAAATAAAAAAGTGGATATTTGGCGCTACAACGTGTTGAAATATGATGAATTAATTAATGAGGAATACGCTGGCATACAAATGGAGAAATGTTGAAAATTTTAGTGGCCAAGCACCTTACTTGAAAATGGCCTTTGGATGGCCCTTACTATGAAAGTTGAGAGCACCACATTTTAATTTCTGATTAAAACCCCTTTACTTCATGAACCGTGGTGGAAAATTCCCAATGAACTAAATTAAATAATCCAATTGCAGGTAAAATAACTGTTTTTCTGTAATTTTCATATTAATAAAAGTTTTTTGGATTTTCGAATACCTTTTAATTTCTAATACGAAATAGAGAAGTAAGGCATCAAAATTATCCCTCAGATCTTTATAATTTTTATCAAGAACCCTTCCACTACCAGAAACTATGATATTAAAAATAAATTCATAATCTGACGTCGTCATTGGTCGGAATCACAGTAAATAATATTTCTTAATTTTTTTTGTGAAGAGTTGGACAATCATGAGACGGAAGAATTGTCACATAATTTTGAGAGTTGTTTTTTGCTTTGTTCTTCTACAATTCACGAACAAAATAAAAAAATCTATATGGAATGTAAAGATGAAATTACAACTAAACCTAATATCTTCAAACGTGATATTTACTACGATAATATATATTAATCCTATGTTCAGGCTTCAACAGAAAATAAAATAAATAATTTTTTTGTCCAAAAATAGAAATAATAATTATTTTATACATAAAAATAATTCTTGAATGAAAAAGCTGAAAAATATACCTGCAATATTTTTATCAATGAACGGCCTTATATGTTATAGGAAGAAATATAGAAACTGAATTGTTGGGTTCCATTATCGATATTTTCTCAGCATATCCTAGAACCCACGCAAATGTAACTCCTCTATGAAGCAAGAATTAGGAGAAATTGAATTAAAATGATTTGTATATTTTCATTCACTTGTACCGTTTTTTAGGAATAAATTCTTCAAAATTCAACACTCACATACCACAAAATTATTCTGAAACTACCTTAAATGCTGTTTTGGATCTCACTTCTTTTCAACTAAAATGTAGACAATCAAAAAGTAATAAAAATAATTATTCTAACAATCAAACTGGCATTGGTTCGCAATTTATTACTCTCTAGAAAATTTTACAGGCTATTGAAAATAACACTCATAATAGCTAGTTTATCGCAATTATGAAACAGAAACAGCACTCCTAACAATAGATCCATAATTATTTGCAGAACTGTCATTCGCTACAAAGTTGGCTGATTTGCGTGGAATTTCACATAAATCATAAAGGTAAAAAATAACCAAGTACTTCCAAGAATAATCAGCCTAAGAAAATGAGTAAAAAGTATTCATTTGCAAAGCATATCGAATGAAATGGTTTGCATGGAAAACAGTCAGTGGATGTTGTTTAAAATTTCAATGCTGAAATAATACAATAACTTCGGATATGTTCAAAAGATTTACAAAATAAAAATGTGTGAAACCAAAATTAAAAGATGCAAAACGTTCATTGTCCAGGGAATTGATTATTCTCGAAGTCACCACAATACATTTGGATATGGAAATGTTTGAAATCGTGTTTAATGTCATGGGAAGAAGAAACTTTTCTTGTATTTACAAAATCATTATTCAAATTATTGTAGTAATCTATATATCTCATGTATGAGTGGATGGTATCATTATGTTGGTGTAAGTCCTACTAGATATGTCCTACTATATCTGCTTGAATAACGTTTTTTTTTTATTTATTCAACGTCGGCCTCTTTTTGCAACCATGGCTGATCATCGGCCTCAATAGAAATTTTTCCGAATATTCTAGTTTTTGCAACCAGAGGTGGAGGGAGATCTTTAACGAACTCAACATCCATGAAGTCGGGACTGATGCCACGCTATATCTCGTGCCCATTAATATAGCGCCAGCAGCTATGAATATGCTACTATGCTGCAGTTATACGGGCTTTTAAGGCTAGTCCTCACTTGCAGGTGGTCACCCATCCAAGTACAAACCTCACTTGGAATTACTGGTCTCCAGATATAGATAGACTTTCGTCAACCTGAAGACTCTACTGGTAATATCGTAAAAACACTTTTGAAAAAACTCCATTCAACCACTTATAGGAAATTGCACAGTCAAGTTCACTCTCGCAAAGTTCAGACAAAATCCAACCGAGAACATTATGTAAATGATCGAATAAATTTCATCTGCATTGATATAATCCCAGAAAGCACCTTCTACCCGTAATGAGACTTCCAGACAACTGCACTTAATGTTCCATAGTAAAAATTATGATTTCCAATTAGGAGGGGAACAATTTCCAATGATTGCCTTGTTCTCGTAGTGCTTCTCTTAATTGATATCAATCATATGATTTCAATTAAAATGAATATATTTTTCATCTAGAGAATAGCGATTCAAGAGAAAGTGACAAAAGGAAGCCCAAAATTTTACTAAATATACTGGTGTGAAAAGGCTTACGTTTCTCTCCTCTAGTCAAACCCTGAGAAAGAAATATAAATATCAATGAATAATTTGTTGTTCACATTATATATAAATAGCCTCTTACATATCGATTCCAGGGGGACAGTTCTCAGTTTTGCCGATGATAAACAAAAATATCTCAATTAGGTCAAATATACTATTTGTCATTTAATATATTTTTATTGTGATATTTATGTATTTGTAAGTAGTGTAAACTCTCACGCACAAGCAATCACTTGCTTCTGTGAGAACACATTTTTATTTATTTATATTTATATCATATTCGATTAATATGGTTCATTTAACCGTAGTAAACATATTATTATTAATAATTTTTGTATTACGCTGAGGATTGCCTTTTTTCTGATTACAAAGTACACTGTTACTGCACAAAAACATACCCTCATGAATAGTGAATTTCTAGATATGTGTAAGATCTTGTCGAACGGGTTACTGATATTTCTTCTCTAATGCACTTTGAACAGATTGACCCCTCCTCATAATCAAAAATGTTTCTATATTGAATAACTACCAGCCTGGCCTTGCCGAATTAGAAGATGTACATTTCAGTTCGCCAGTTATATGTTATTATGGAGATATCTATTCTCTGTTACCTGGACCGACTTTTCCCAAGTATGTTAACTAACACGGAATTCCTTATCAATCCCAGTGCCTTTATCATTATTATCCTCGTTTAGATTTTCCAGAAGATATTTGAGAAATTCCTGAGGATCTTGTTAGGCATTGAACCGTGGCGCAATTTTGTGTATCTGATTTTTCAAAGATTCCGTTTTCATCACACGTTGATAATAATCCTCCAACGATTAGTTATTTGACTTTATTAGGTTCTAAAACTTCATAAATTGACAGTTTATTATTTATTAAACATCTCTAACTACCTTATAAACTATATACAATACATGTAAAAATCCTTCTTTTAACGTTTCTGCTTTTCATATTTTAAAATTTTCTAATTTTGCATCAAGATCTTGCCTGGCATCTCATTGGCTGTTGTGATTCGGATCCAATTTCTTATACAGGATGTTCGAACTTTTGTTATCTGCTCGTGCTCAAATATATTCGTAAATTTTGATTTCTAAAAATTTTAATAATTATGTCAATTGCTTGTAATTTAGAAAACATGTTCATTTCAAGCATAGGTATCGATTAATATTATATAAGGTTTCAGAGAATGAAAAACAATGTTTAACTAGTGAGCATCACCTTGAGAACTATGATAAAATTAAAACTATCTACTAAATTTTCATTTATTGAACTCATCTCTTGATGGCGCTCCGTCTAATAATATTTCCGAGTGAAAATTACGATTTCCAATGGAAACGGCAATAGGACGAGTGGCAAAAAATTAATTTCGTCAGGAATTTCTCATTCCACCGCCTACCGCGTTATCCCAGCCGTACCCCGAACTACTTGGAAACTTCAGGGCTCATTAACTCCAGAAGAAAAGTCGATAGAGTTGTTCAAAGTAGCGAGAAAGTTTCGCGGGGGCAACAGACCGCAGAAGACAGAAAACGAGAAAATAAAATATAAGTTATGAGTTTTAATCTCGAGTTGCACCGAATTGAGGAAATCGCCAAACGGCGCTATAAATGTCACTGACTTGGCGTGTGTGGCTCACAATTCTGTTAGATAGTAGTACATCCTGCATTTTCTCATCGAATGGGTCACAGCTCGTTCATAAATTCATGTGTGAGATTTTCAACTTGGTTATAATGCCAGGCCAGGGCAAGTACATATACGCGAAAAAAAAATTGAACTTGTAGGTTGTCTGTAAATATAATTCTCAATTATTGCTGGGTTAATATATAGAAATATACATTTTAAAAATACTAGTGTTAGGAAATTTTGATTACTGGACGATTCTATTTTCTTCAATACAGAGAGGCAAAAAGGAAAACATTCTCAACTGAATATTGAAAAAAAAAATCCGAAAATTTAAGAATCTTCGATAAAATGAAGCTATTATTACTCCAACTCTAATCTAATATTTGTATGATTACTTCAATTCTGATCTAATAGATACATATTATTGATTTCCATTAATGTGTAATCCATAATATTCCTAGACCAGGGTGAATTTTAATATGTATGTGCTTTGAACTTCCACAATGATTGATGCAACAGAGATATTTTTATGGCTTGGAGCACACACATAAAAAGGATTTCTTCCACTAATGAAATATGCTTTGAAACAAGAGTATGGCTGGAATAAACGATTGTTCAATCTGATCTAATCTTTCCAATTCAGTACTCTCTCATTAAGCGTATAGATTGCTTGCAATAAAAAAAATATATTTTCTTTGTATGAGTAAACCTTTCCAAATGAAAATACATGTTACTCAGGTAATCAAGACAATCATAATCTTCATTTGTTAGTACTTCTCTTGAATCAAATCGCAAAAATTCTCATTATTAGCTATAGTTTGTGTCATACCAAAAGAAAAGATTGGACGGAAAACATATTATTGAATTGAGATACAGACCTCTTCGTTTGAAAATCCATTTCATGAACAAACATTTACTGAATGAAAAAAAAATTAAACAATTCTTAACCAAAACTTTCTCTTTTTAACATACACCATATAGGTTGACTCATTTCGTGTGTGTTGTTTTTACGTTTACTTGCCAATTTTTCGTTCATGGTTTTCGTGCATACCTAGTTATATTTTAGCAGTATGACAACTCCGCAATCGTCATGAACTGAGGCTGAAACATGAATGAAACACTAGGAACAGAATTATTACAAGACTTGTTAGTTTTAGAAATTCATCATAAAATTAAAATAGGTTTCCCATATTCATTATGTTGAAATGTTCGTATCGTAACCCTAACCCTACTTTAGACCCACGCCCTATGCCAATTCCTGGACATGTCTACAGTTCCGAAAAGGAAATCCTGTTATAGAAATAACCTTATCTTGATATTATGACCTAAACTTACCTTTGAAATTATTTATAATCTCTTCGGAGATTCCCCATCCCCTGAGTTTTTCTTCCATATCGTCAATACGTACCAATAATACTTTGAACCGTTTGCCCGAACTAAACTATTTATTTACTAATAACTGTTAACTGCCTGGCGAACAGGGATGCGACTTGCAATAGTATAATAATTATATATTAATAATATATTCATGAGTGTCTCTTTTGCACTTTTTTATAGCACCCAACGTGAAAATATAGTCAAAATTCATATTATAAATTATCTTGGTTGCTCTGATTATAAGTAATAGGCACTTGAGTTCTGTGGAAATAAGCTACACCCAAAACATTCACAATTTTTTATTGATAATGAGTGTTGTTGTAGATGGTAGGTGTTGTTAGAAATAAGTACCTAGGTATAATGATCGAGAACACCAAATTTGGTTGAAGCGATAGTTACCTACCCATACTAAATTATCATAAGAGGTACGTAATCGTACGTCTGGCAACAATACCTTTAAGAATAAAATGCAAAGATATTCAAGAATGTTTAATTGTTGATCCAAGAAAATTGAATTAGAAATTTATTTCTCCTGATACAAATATTTGGCACATTTCTCCAACGGAGAAATACTTTATATAGTGTCTTGGAACAAGAAATATTGAGTTACCTATGTTTTTCGAAAATTGTAGTTTTCTTTCCAGAATTCTGTAATTACTTACTTGAATAAAGACTATATGGTAAAACTAAATAAATATTTCAATTGAATAATTATCTACGTTAGATATATTAAATAACTGCATCAAATACATTACTTCAGAAGAAGAAAGCGTGTTATCTCCATTCAAGAATTCAGAATTCAAAAAATGTAACATCTCCAATGATGGAAAAGATTTATTCAATGAAGAAATACTTTATATATAGTTCTGGGACAAGAAATATTGAGTTATGTCTTTCAAGAATTGTGGTTTTCTTTCATGAACATTTGTAATTACTTGAATGAGGAATATTTGGTAAAAGTAAGTAAATATTTCAAATAGATAATTTTCTACACTAGAGATATTCAATAATTTTGTATCAATACATTATTTCAGAAGAAGAAACCGTTATCTCAGTTCAACAATTCAGAATTGAACGAATGTATCATCCCCAATGAAGAAGTTGTTTTTATGTGTGCTTCTTTGTAAGTGGCGCTGCAGTGTCGGAATCGGGCGAATTCTTCCGTATAGTGCAATTAATTAGCATTTTGAAGTTCGACAGTTTAAATTTTTTCGTTACATACTAAAAACAGCGGTTGGTTGGGATTTGGAGTGTATAAACTTCGAATTGAATTGAACCCGGTTTCGGAAATTGCGCTAGTAATGAATAGAAAGCAGATTTAGACGAGTTCTCATAAAGCTGCATTAAAGGGCTGAACACGCGCACTGCGAACATGTGATTCGCCTGTCATCATATTGTTTACATGTAATTTATTGTCAAGATGAAAAGTGTCTTATATTCGTGATGGAGCAAGTGCTTGCAACTGGGATTTTACTCATTACAACATTGTTTTTTCGAGAATCAGTCTTTAAAAAAAGGAACATTACTAGTGCGTTCGTGTGTCAGATGCAGGAAGTAAAAACAAGTTCAATCCAGCATACATGCGAAAGTGATTAACCAAGTAGCAGCGCCAATAAGTCAGTACTCTGACGAATAAGAAGTGAATGAGTACTTCTACAAACAATTGATATTATTCAATAAAAACTTGCATGTCTAATGCTGCAATACATTACACTGATAAAAAACTCTGGTCTGCCATGAATCTCATGTTTGTTAGTTTTTAACTGTTATTTACTTTATGTGTATATGTGAATGATTTTAAACAAACCTAATATGCTGTAACATGTTTTAAATTGTGCAACATTTTCTCTATAATGAAGAGCACCAGTTACTTTTACAGATTTAACCTCAACTTCGTATGTACTTTTTATTACCAATTTCATATATTTTCTTTGTACTCACAATAATGTTTGTTTTACAGACATTTTGATTTAAAAGAAATGTTTTCGAAAGCTTGACAAATTAAAAAAGAGTTTTTTTCATGGCTGCAACCCCAAGGAATATCCTTTTTGAAGTTTATTTCCAAATTTGCTGTTTTGTTCAACTAGTCCAGTAAAGAGACTATATATATACATATATATATATATATATATATATATATATATATATATATATATATATATATACATACTAGCGAAAATAATAATTATATGATATTTTGATGCGGGAACCCTAAGTGCCGACTAGTGTATGAATAGTTCGATAACACATCCAATCGTACTCGGTTCCTAATTATTAAGTGGAAAATTGTTGTTTATGCCCTTTAGGCTGCAACAGGAAACAGTCATAGCCCTGGCATAAATTTAATTGAAATTTACGTTTTCAATAAGCCCGCGCCATCGTTCCGAATTTAACGGATTAAAAAGCTAGTATGTGGATGATGCGTTCGAATATCCACTCCACAGTGTTCTGTTGACGTAATGGAGTATGGGATATATAATGAGGACCAATGGCACTCATATCATCGTACATTAAACACAATAACTTGAAATATATTTTTAACTTAATTTGAAGGATATATTCGTTTATTGCATTTCTACTGTTCTGTAGGTTAATCACTTCTTCAGAAACATGATATGCAAGATTATTTAAAATTTCGAGCCAAGATAACTGACAGAAGGAAAATTAAATAATTAGAATGAAGAACAAAGTTATATGACAGGCTAGAACCTAAAATATGTAACCTGAGCTGACCCACTCTCAGATTTTTCGAATGAGACCATGAGTCGAATCGGTCCATTATTTACGAAACCCCTTTCCTATGTATTGGGGCTACCATTTTTAATTCCCAAAATAGATCTGAAATTCGTAATATACTACCTCTATAACAACCAGATCAATCGGGCCATGAATAATATTATTTTACCGCGATTCATCTGAAATCATGTTCACATTTCAAATTTTGAAACATATGTTAGTGATTATATACCTCGAAATGAATTCAGCTAATCAAATGCATTTATCTAACAATCAAATCCCAATATCAGCGAATATACACCATGTTGCTAGTATCTCTGTGAATATACACGCTGCTTGCTATAAAACAAGAAGGCATTTACCATTGTTTATACCAAACCTATCAAAATAATTCAGTCACTGACAGATGACGTCCAAGTTACTGGCAAATTAAAAAATGATGTCCGACCGTTTCGGAAACACTTCCCTAGAAGAAATTCGAAAAAACGTAGAAAAACATAGTTTTCTCAAGTGTAGGTATGTTGGTAATAGCAAGCTCGATATATAATCTGGTCATATATCACTCGTGATATTTTGGGTAGAGTATACTTTGATATTTTTCCGCCAATATTGTTGCAAACGTTTCTACAAAAATATTGACACCAATATATCCATCACTTGTGATATAACTACTGAAAATTAAGCTTTGGGATTTATATTCACCCAAAGAAACAAACTTGTAAGTGATAATATAGGTGAAACCTCACCTCGTATCCAATATATCGATTAGCCTTAAATAGTAGATGAATGAATAAAAAAACAAAGTGCCCATCTACTTTCCAGTCACCATTAGTTCAATGCTGTTCATGTTGAGAAATGTAGTTTCCGATTTATTTTGTAGTTTTTTGTAAAGATGGCAGTATAACACTTTGAATTTGGAAATGATCTGTTTTCTATTATAAGAAAATAATCATACAAGTTTGAGGCAAAAATAACAATAACCCTAAATTGGGATGTTTCCTTTCCAAAATTCAAATTTGTAATTATTTTCATCTGATTTTCAGATTTATTCAGATAGACAGTTAATAGAATTATTATATTATATATGTATTTTGTAATGTGGCATTGCATTGTTTTCAGAGTAATTTTCAGAATTGACAAAGTTCAATATTATGAAATAAGGAAATCAAAAACAACCATAAGAGATTGCTAAGAGAAAGGTCACGATTGCTCTGATGGTGTACAATTTGTGAATTATTTATAACTGTTTGCTAACACTGCTAATATAATCTCAGATATTGATCGAGTATCATACCAAGATAATACATGGATTTTCTGCATTAGGAAAATTGCGTGTGTGTGTATTAATATATCCATGTAATTTTAGAGTGTTGTAAAAAGGTTTTATAAATTGAAAATAATATGTATTTTGTTTTGTTTCACATTGAGAATCAAGAGATTGTAGTTGAGCGAGATATATTCCTTCTTTCCTTTTCTGAGTGAGTATATTTTTTTCTACGAGTGCTCCCTGTTTATAAATGCTGTATCGTAAGTCTTAGTAATTATGTTACCTTTGATTTTCTTATTGTAATAATTAATACTATGAATTGCTAGGATCCCTGTGGTACCCCAAATCAAAGGTTCACACAAATAATTTGCGATTTCTGTGATAGATATCAGAGTGAGTGTTATCTCTAACAACGTAATTCTCCACTTTTTTCAGCGACAAACTATGGGACACTATATCAAAGGCCTTTACAAGGTGAAAGAAGGTGGCTAAGCATATTTCTGACCTACCCAAAGTATTAACAGTTTCTTGTAGGAAGTGCAATATTGCTTTTTCAATATTTGAGTTCAGCAGTTATAACGTTGTCTTAAGTGAAGAAACCAGTTAATCTAATTGATACCATTATGAAACATCCTTAACACACGATATTTTTAGAAGTAATTATTTATTTCTCCTATAATTTTTTGATGTTACATTTTATGAAAAATACTGATAAACTTCTAAGTGAATATTCGAACAATGCCAACTCTTCCGCGGCATCAACTGCGGCTACATCTGATGTAAAATTAAAATCGCGGATGGGGTGAATCAGCGAAATAGAAGGGCGCGGTAATTTGCAGACGCCATGTTGTAATTGGCCTGGAGTTTTAGCCCCCATTGTTCAATAATGCAAGTGATTTATGTCTAGGAGGCGCGGAGAGTCCCACACGGCACCTGAGTCAAGTATTGCCTATTTCAGGGTCATTGGTGTAGCTTTAGGGTTATGCGGAAAGCTCACCCCATTTTGTCATGGCACTGAAGAAAATAGTTTATTGAGGTCTTAGCAATAAAAATAACCTTTGGGGGGCGAGCATTGAGGACGACCAATCAAGCCACAAAAACTCACAATTATACCGAATAGCAAAAGTAGCAGTGAAATTATAATGATATATTGTACTACGGGCAAGGAATAATACTCATTTCTCAAATGAAGAAAGCTGCATGGTATTTGATATCAGTATATAAGCGACATTCAACATAAAAATCTGATATGTCGAACTTTCATTATATTTCTCAGAAAATAAATTATTCTGCATTGTTTTCAAACATTTAAGGGTCAATCTATGCAACATTGTCATTGTCGTTGTCATAATCGCTCTCTCAATTCTAGTCTCAGTTGTCTTCAGATATTTTTTATTTATTCATCAGAGTCGTTTGCATTATTTCAGCAATCGTTTTCCACGATTTCCTTATGGCAATTTTGTGTTTGACATAGAAATTTTTTTTACCCCAAATGTGGGGAAATGTTTCAATCATATCAATAAGAGTAGGTAGCATCTTCTTTTTAGAAACATGAAAGTCAAAATGAATAATGTTTTCTGTAATGTGTCGAATAGGTATATATGCACATGCGCGTTCTATATGTCGTATAATAAAAACTTTTTAACAAAAAATTAAATCGACGAAAACAGCCATTGAAAATTAAAAAATAAACATTTTTATTAATAACTAATCTTCTAAACTAATGTATGTAATTAATTTTGAGACGGCGCCAAACAAACAAACAACGAAGATCATTGAATTTCTTTAAAAAAATATCAAAACGCCACCGCGCATCCTGCTGCCATCATTTTACGCTTTACTCAATTCAATTGCTAGTTTGTTTGGCGCCGACTCAAAATTAGTTACATATATTAGTTTAGGAGATAGTTATCAATAAGAATGTTTATTTTTTACTTTTCAGTTTTTGTTTTCGTCGGTTTTGTTTTTTGTTAAAAAGTTTTTATTTTCAAATTTTTTTGTGGCTGAAATCTACTAATTACTACCTACTTCATTTTTGATTACTTCCAAAATACTTACCCATCTTACTTCAACTATTAGCAGTCAAATAATATGATTATCTACTTTAACTATTCATTGTTATATAATATAAATTATTTTTGATAGTTCTGTTTGGTTTATTCCATCACTTTGTATATTCCATCCTTTTATAGAATGTAATTATTGTGAAGGATGTAGGAGAACAAAAATAATGACATTAACGGTCTGTCAATGTCCACTTCATATGTGTGCCAATGTTCACAAGTGAAAAATCAATCATCCCCTATTTTCTACCCTTAGGGGTGAATTATGTCATTCCAAATATAAATCAAATATGACCAATTATGAGGTATACCCTATCTAATGAAAAAAGTGTCATCCAAATCGGAAAACCCAGTACAAAGTTATGCCTTATAGAATCAGTTAACGGACCAAAATTCAGAGGGTGAACGATCAATATCTTCCATTTTGATACCATTAGGGGAGGATTTGTTTTTCAAATTCAAATGACACCAACTTCGAAGTACACCCTATCCAATGAAAAAATAATCATCAGAATCGGACGCTTCTAAAAAAAGTTATGCGTATTCATACATAAAAAAAATATATACGAGTCGACTAGAGAACCACAACCTTTTTGATTTCGTCGGTTAATAATTTAATGATCTTCGTTGATTGTTCGTTTGGCGCCGACTCAAAATTAGTTACTTACATTAGTTTAGGAGCTTAGTTATTGAGACTAAGAAGGTTTATTTTATTTTTTACTTTTCAGTTCCGTATTTCGTCGGTTTAATTTTTTGTTAAAAAGTTTTTAATTTCATTTTTTTGTGGCTGAAATCTACTGATTATTAACTACTTGTTTTTTGATTACTTCCAAAATACTTACCTACCCACCTTACTTCAACTATTACCAGTTAAATAATATGATTATCTACTTTTACAATTTGTTGTAATATAAATCATTTTTGTTGTTCTGGTTAGTTTATTTCACTACTTTGTATATAATTCCATCCCCTCATAGAATATAATGATTGTGACGGATATAGGAGAACAAAAATAATGACACTAGCGATCTGTCATTGTCAACTACATATGTGTGCCAATGTACACAAGTGAAAAATCAAATATCCCCTATTTGTCTACCCGTAAGGGTGGATAATTCCATTCGAAATCCAAATATGATCAACTATGAGGTATATCCTATCTGATAAAAAAAGAATCATCCAAATCGAACATCCCAGTACAAAGTTAGCCTGATAGAATCGGTTAACGGACCAGAATTCAGAGGGTGAGTGAGCAATATCCTTCATTTTGCTACCCTTAGGGATGGATTTCATCTTTTAAATTCAAATGTGACCATCTTCGAAGTACACTCTATCCACTGAAAAAAAATTATCGGAATCGGACATTATGATTATAATTGAAACTAAAACAAACGAAAATGCGTAAATGCTCCCATTGAAATGCACGGTTTCAACTCGATTTTATGATTCAGGTAGAGACTAGGACTATGCTAGTGACATTGATGAATAAATTGACCCTCAATCTGTGGCCAATAAATAATTCAATCATATACGAAAACAATGAGAGAAATATATCGAACCTAAGGGCAACAAAGAATGAGTATTTCAAATATCAAATCTCCTTCAAATTCCATAGAATGCATGGGCAAAATCATAGTTGAAAATTACATCTCCATATATATCTCTCATATCTCCAAGTGGGTTTTGGTTATTTATTAGACTAAATTTCACCTGAAGTTCACCAGCTAAATTTACTCGAGGTCCTTGAAATTTCAAGGAAATTTTTTTAGGTAAATGAATACTTAATTATAACATCAAATACGTTCATATACTCAGGAAGTAAATAAATCAATGAATAGGTCAAATTTGCACTTTTACTATTAGTTTGTCTAGAAGGAAGTTGTAGACATTTTATCTAATCACAGAATCATCGAGAAACGGGCTCCATATTTGTTAATTTGCATTGTTGTCTCTGCTATTGGAATTTCAGGACATAATATTAAATACTTGGCAAAACTTATTCACTAAATTATATTTTTGTTGAGAACATGTTGGATTTGAAGAAAATAGGCTTCTTCTTCTTCGACTTCAAAAATAAAGTTTGAAAATCGAAGATACTCTTTGAGGTGTGGACATCACAAATAATCAATAATTTCAATTAAAAAAGGATATAATGAAGTTTTTATCAGCGATTACGAATTGTAAACTATTAAAAGACATATTCAGTCTCCAACGGGCAAAAATGAAAAAGAATGAATTATGGAATAGTTTCGTGATTGCCACAGAAATATTTCCTCAGCTGGAAAACTGCATTATGGCTTTAAATTTGAAAGACTTTTGATGAGTGGACACACTTTTCAAACTCTTTGTTGTGGAAAGGTCCCAATGGAAGACATCGTCTTGGATCCAAAGAACTGATGACTTGATTGTGATTTCTAAATCTGAAAGATTTTTTCATTCTACAAATTAATTTTCAATACGCCAGAACAAATTATATGGAGCTATAACTTTGTTATATTTTGTAAAAGTAATTTCTATCGTTTTCAGTTCTACAAAGTATTGCCGTCTTCACTGTATACGCTACCATTCAATTCATAGAAAAGTGGCAACATTATTATAGACATTATTGGCAATTATCTATTCCCCATTTGTGTTTTGCCGACCACGTCCCTGCATACCCTTTATGGGTGGGTTCCAACATTCCCATTAGTCTTTCCAAACAATGGACCTCGGACTTTGGTTGGACGGTCAGTTTCAAGATTAATGACTATCTTGTTAAAGGAACCAGTTTTTGTAGTCATTCCCACTTCTTTGTGTCGGGCTCAACTCAGGTAAATCTCGATGGTAAATCACTTCTGATCTTGAATATATTAATGGCGGTAGATTCTTTTGTGAACGAATATAAATAATTTTTATTTATCGGATTTAAATTCATTTTAACGAGTTTCATGTGAGAACGATTCGTTTGGATGAAAGAAAAATTATGCAGTTGAATTTATGACCAAAAAAATTATAGTTGTGTGTGTGTGGGATATCTCCGCCAATGTGGACAAAATATAGTGCAACTTATAACGTTTATTGATCTTCCAAATTGCAATGAAATTAACTGAGAAACAAACCCATATTTTCTGCAAGAAAAATGTGGAGGATTAATAAATGATCGAAGTTAAGAGGAGAGTGAAATGAGTGTGTTCTTTGGTATATTTGTACAAATGAATCTTACAATGATTGAAGTCCAATATAGGTAAATAGTTGCACCTCGATACAAATAATGTCTTACCTAAACATTTTGATAATATTTGTGAATATCAATTCAATTTAAATGTGTTCCAATAATATTTCGAACGATTTATTTTGATGAACTGATAATGACATTTGAAATTATGTTCCCGATAGAAACAAATGCATTATTTTCTAGAAATGTGGAAAAAAACAAGTTTTATATAATGAATTGATGAAATTGAGAAATGACGAGATGTTTCATAAGAATCAATGTAATTTTTCGCAGGAGGTGAAATAGAAATTACTATTATCGAAATGATTCAAATAATATAAGTGCTACATCATTTACCAATAATAATAGTTATTTATTCAAGATAATGATGTGGAGGTATCGGAAAAATTAGGGAAATTGTTAGTTGATACAGAAAAATATACAAGCAAAATGTGAAATCAATCGCTGAATTTTACGAGAGGCAAAATTAGTTCATCATGATTATGAATGCGACCAAAGTTTTGGCAATTTTAAAAACACATAGACAAATAGGACCAATGAAATCAAATAGATAATATTTTTTTGGGTTATTTATATATATATATATATATATATATATATATATATATATATATATATATATATATATATTTTCATACAATTGAAAATGTGGTCTCCAAATCTGATGTTATATATATATATATATATATATATATATATATATATATAACATCAGATTTGGAGACCACATTTTCAATTGTATGAACAAAAGATGGGCCAAATCGGTCGCGTAGTCTACATGTTGTTTGTTGATACAGCTTCACAACTTCAACAACGTTTTTCTCCATAACTTTTCAATGAATTAATAATTTTTATTCGTGTTAAATAGATGCAATTTAACAATATTTTCTTTTTCTTTGACACATAACTCATCAGTCTTTCTCTTTTCTTTTTCTTAAGTTGAATATTTTAAAACAAGTAATGTGTGAAAAATGAACAATATCTGTCAGGTCAGAACGTCACCAATCTATCAGCTATAATTTCGATTGTAAGTGCCATTGCATTTTGACAATCCTCAAAACCAAAGTTTATCCTTATAGATAATTCTTTATTCCTCGACGTGAATAAATAAAGAAATTGAAACCCAAGTATATAGTATCTGCAATCATTTTGTTTAATATATGAATGGACTCTTGCATTTTTAGTGTTGCACATCCGAATGATTAACTTTTTGATATCTTCATGCAATTTGAGGTTTACACAAAAATAATTTTATTTGTGTTTTGCTAGTGAGAAGTATGTCTCATGATATGACAACTTAATTGAGGATGACTTCAGAATAAATAATTAAATTGTTAAATCTACCTTTTCGACTGGCCGCGCTATAGAGGTCGATGAATATTCATGTAATCCATTCCATCTAAGTCCTACGATTTTTATTTGTTATTATATTGGATTCTTTCTCAAATAAATAAGCCCACTGAAATATTGTTAACATTTGATTCAACTAAGATATTTGTATCTATACATTTTAAGTTTATGGGAAGTATATTCCTAACGTGAAATATACCTCAGAATAATTCATCTTTTTAAGTTCGCATATTCGAAAAAACTGGTGAATATCTCACAGAGATCTGTACTTTGAATGCAAAATAGGAGCAAAAGGTTACACTAGATTTCGATATTATTATAAACAAAGTTGGACTCATAAATGTCAAATATAAATGAAAAATTGTTGGAGCATACATAAAAAATCAAGCTACATGGATTAGACAAACTTTCAGAAACAGTTGTTGTGTGGAATATTCCTTGAATATATTTTCTCTATGAAGTATTTGCATGTTTTCACCATATGGGTAGTTAATTCATCCATTATCATTGGGGTTTTATTTTCAGATAATCGATTCAACGTAGGCAGAGGGATCATGAGATGGGCAACCCACCGTGCTACTATCATCAAGAATAATGAACATTTCCATGGAATGAATTAGAAGTCTTCAATTGCTATGTAAAATTTTTGAAGGTAATTAAAAAATATTCCAACTCAATATTATATTCTAATAACATATAAATAAAAGTTTTTCAAAAAAGAATTGTGTTTTTTTTCTAATTGGGAAGTGTTGGAACACAGTATCTCATTTAAATGCCTTCAATCTCACTTGAAAATATTTCACTATCGAATATATTATTGTTAAAGCACAATCTTGAAGACTTAAACAAAGGAAAGCTCATTGTGAAAGCTCTTAGGGAGTAAATCATTATTCTCATGATTACATCGAAATTGGCTGTAATAAAGAGCAAATTTATGGGATAGTGCATAATTTACAGTTTATAAATTATATCCAAGTCACAATTTGCATAAAAACAAACCACAAATTGATGCTTCCCTGCACGCAAGCACATTAGTTTAAGTGGTTAATTCAATTGAATTATTGTTAGGAATTGCGTGAAATAATTAATGGTGATAAAGCATGAAAAATGGAATAGTTTAGTGTTCCCACTCTACGTATTCTCTGGCTAATTTGTTTTTCAATCATTAAGAATTAACCTTTCACCTTCGGAACAGTAGGATGGGAAAACAAATAGCGAATATATAGTTCATCTTTCCCACAATCCCAAACTCTACATAAATATGTCACTTGCCAAATTTTTTTTTCAGCATATTGAAATCCGAGTTGTTCAATAACTTCCAAATTTGATGACAACCATTTAAATTTGAAACCTTTGAGATTTTTCCGTTTCAAGTGATTGGTCTGTGAAAACCAGTTTGAAAATTAGCAGACAAGAAGTGCAATTGATAAAAAACTATCGAGAAAAACAGGTGACCTGGTTGAATAACCAAACATGAAAGTAGACTGGGATTGGAAATCTCTAGCGGTATGGGGACAGGGAAAGCTATACATGTTACATCGATTAGAGTTGTCCGTGACAAGTGCTTCATTTCCGTGATTTTCTATATTGTATTCTCTTTGCGTTTGGGGGTGTTTTTATCAGGGTTATTTTGCTATAGAAACACCAAGTTTTATTTGCATTAATAATACTGCCACACTGGTGGTATAAGTGATAACGGAGGCCATGTATGGAAGATTCTCGCAATCAATTTTGCAACATGGGTTATTTTTAGTGATGGTCTGAAAAAATGCATGTTATTGATTACTTTCAGGTACGACTTCTAACACTGTCTTGTCGAAGGTCAAAATGGTATGTCTTTTTTTCAATATGTCTGTTTCAATGAATATGCTACTAAATCAGTTCATTTCCTATAGTCATATCAAAAATGATTAGAGGCTAAACATATTAATAATGATTGGAGGCCTCATCAGAAAATATCAACATCTTTTAAATTTTCACTATATATATATATATATATATATATATAAAATCAAGACTAGATATAAGGTTCCAGTTGTAGGAAATTGAGGCGAATATTTTGAATAAAAGTTATTTTTCATGCAGCAATTTTTTACCTACTACTTTTCCTACTGAAATCCACCTAAAATAGATAAAATGGTTTCTTCCACGAGGTAGGTACACTCATTTATTTTCAGTTGTTCAGTGGTACCGAATTGAATTTAACTTTTTGCGATCTGCTTGCCTACTTAAAAACTACGAAGAAATGGAAACTTAGATAACAACAGAAGTTATGAAAGGTGCAAATTTAGCTTGTTAGCAGCCAAGTCCAGAGATAAATTCAAGCTGGCTTACAAAAGATTTATGCACTACTGGTACGGAAAAAATGACATCCGAGATGAATTAGACATCTACATTATGGTCAGATTATCTTAACGTGAGAAAAGTATTGATTATATTTATCTTATGGCCAACGTTTGAATATATAATTCAATACATGAATTGATATAATACTTATAATTTCAATACTTGTAGGTTACCCTAATATTTGGCATTACCGGGGTTTATAGAGGGAAGGGAGAAACCTCATCGATAAACTTCAGGAAATTTGGATCTATGCTTTTGATTAACATCCCCTATAACAGGAAAAAAGAAATCGCTATCGTCCGTAATAAATGAAAGATTTTGTAGTCCTATAAAAAATATACTGCATCTCGCACAGAATACTTTGAAAGCACCCTATTTTCCTACAAATTTGAGGAAAAGAAAGTCAGCAGGCTAGGAGAAGTTATTTATCAATTTGAAAACATACCGAGGATGATTCGATAAAAAAACAAACTAAATTAGTGAACAAAATTCTTTAATAAAACACCCGGAATAAATAAATAAAAGCCAATGTCTAATATCTACACCAACTGGATCATAACAATGAATATAATGAATAATTGAATAATGAATACATGACATGTTTTATGTTATTTTTATTTGATGTTTGCAAGATTGTATGTGTAATATATACATATATAACAATGAGCAGAATGAATAATTGATTATACATACTTCAATAATCATTTTGGATATTAATAGATTGTATATATGCTGTGTAATAAATACAGCAATTATCTTTGTCAAACAAGGCATGTAACATACTATCCACTGTAACACAGAAAAAATAGCTAACAAGACAAGAAACCTAATTGTACAATACCAACGTGGATTCATAAAGGGCCGATCAACAACACACTCACTACATATGTTTAGACAAATAATGATACATAAATAGGAATATAATTGATAATTGTAGATTTCAAACAAGCATTCGAACTCGCTGAAAAGGAATGAACTTTTGGAAGCACTACCGAAAATGGGAATACAAGCTGAGAAGATCAATATAGATGGCAATGGAAAATACAAAAATACAGGTAAAAACACAAAAAGAAGACACGGAAGAGTTCGAAATAAATTCGACAACATTGTTTAAGGTAGCATCGGAATACGTGATCAGGAAAATAAATGATGGAATATTAAGAACAAGAGAGAGAACAAGAGACTCATGGCATATGCTGATGACATAGCAACTGTTTCAAAAAAGAGTATAAACTCTTAGCAGAAATTATAACACAAAGTGAAAAAATGAGACTAAAAATAATCCAAGAAAAAAGTGAAATTATGATAATGGACACAATAGTAGATGATAAAAATAGCAATATCAAAATAACGACGCACACATTTGAAGAAGTTGATATATTTAGATTTGAAGTATTCATTAGGAATAATAATAATAATATTAATTCAGAGTTATAACTAATAATAGGATAGTATAGAATATGCATATAGTATACTGGTTGACCAATATTTTATATAATCTACAAAAAATTGCATTAATTGTAGAAAGAAATGTACCACTGAGGTCAAAAGCCCAGCGTGTGGTTGTAAAGTGTTTATATATAATACAATTTAGGGAGTGTTCGAAATACCTAAATTAATTCCCTAACTGAGAAAGGAGGTGCAATTACAAGCGAGAAATAGATTAACAGAATAAAGGATCATATTCAAAATCAGATAACAATAATAATTTTCAGTAAACTGGTTATTGCATGGAACATAAAGACAGTGTGCTGTTTTCTTATTCCTCAATAAATATTAACAGAGGAGCTTTTTTTCGCCCTATAGATTTTGTATCATTTTCTTTCAGTTTTGTGAAAGTACAGTTTTGTATTTTTTTTTATAATACCATTGAGGTCGAATCTTTGATATTCCTAGGGAGATTGTTGAATATTATTGTGCTTCGATAAGTATATCCTCTCTTTTTATATATTTATCGTGTTTTCTTTGGTATTATAATTGTGGCAATATGTCTTGAACGACTTCTGTTTTTGTATTGATCCACTGCTACACGTAGAAAGTAAATTTGCCTGAGTTCTAATATTTTACTTTCGGAATAAAGTAAAGACGATGATAATGTTTGACTTTCATTGAAACCGATCTTAAGAATTTTTTTCTGTAGAACATCTAGAAAAGTTAAGTAAGCAAGTAATGTAAGCAATAACGCAGAATTTCAGGAAATAATAATGAATGAAAACAGGATAGGTATACTTAGCAAATAGAAAATTGATTAGAGGCAAAATAATGGGAAAAAACGAGAATAAAGGTAAACAAATAGACAATGATTTATGGAATGGAAACAATTACCAAAATACAAGAGGAAGAGCTGAGAGTACAAGGAAGGAAAATAATGGACAATTCTGGGACCTAAAAACACAGCAGGAAACAGAAGATAACTCTAGGAATTGGAGAAAGAAGAATTTATTCAGATAGCTGGGACAAGTGTGGAGAGGGGGAGGCAGGTGTACGATTCCGAATATGGTACAATGGCATCCTGGCGGAAGAAGGGGCAGACCAAGATCTAGTTGGATGCTGATTTGGAGTAAGTAATTGGCAGGGGAAATATCCCCGTATACTGTTACATTTGGTTGGTGACTTACCGTAAAAACACTGACTTCTGTGGGTCAAAACATACCAGAAAGTTTCAATTTTCGGAGAATCGTTGAAATAATATAATTCAAAATTATGATAAAACAGCTGTTGGTCGTTCCGCCATCTCTTGACCTGTCCAACAGCCACGTCCAGACAAATGAATAACGAAACATGTGTAGCGTGTCGAGTGCAATATCGCGTTATGAAATACACGGGGCGATTACCCTCAATAACGGTCTAATATTATCAAATTATAGCTCGCACACGGCCCCAGCGGGCCAGCACTCTATAACAAGGCCCATTACACGGCATTAGCTTTGTAACCACAGTAATCCAGGTACTTTATGATATCATTAACGCTTCAAAAGCATAGCGTGACTTACCGAATTTCATCTGGGCTTTGAGCTTCATTTACATATCGCATGAGTAGACGGAACGTGCTTAATTGTATGTATTCTGGCAAAACTTTCGAGTAAAATGAAAGCTATAAGATACTTTTATAGTGTGCGATGAGCAAACATCGCGGGAGGGTTGAGAAATAATTGGGATTTGTAAGGGTTAATAGTCCGGAATAATTTTCAAAAGATGTGATATTGTGTTTCATATATTAGTTTAGTGTACGATGGGTATTATAATTTTTTCTTTCCATTGCAGTCACAACAACACATGCCCTGAAGTTATTTGTTATAAAAGTTTATACGAGGGATTACATTTACTTTCCTCAATGCTTTCTAAGCAGACATCAAGACAGGCACTCAAACATCATAATATTAACTCTGGGGTTTCCCGAAGGAGTATTTGGGACCTATTCGCTATCTGTTGTTTACAGCCTTCATTCCTTATCTACAGATACCACAACAGTCACGTTTGCAGAGGATTCCTACATGATGGCTACACAGCAACCACCGAGTGGCTTGAATAAACATATGTTGTTTTTCAGGAGACATATGCAACCCTCATAATTTTGTTCACTTACTTTCTTAGAACTGGAATATTTTTTTAATATATTGTCACAAGTTAGAAAAAAGAATCATTTTTATTTTCCAGAATTAGCAAAGTAGTTTATCTCCAGTTCATTAATCAAAATTGATAAATCAGATCAGTTGTCCAAAACATTAAATCAAAACATTCAACAACAAAAACCATGCCGACAATGCACACAAATTTGTGTCACATTTTAAGCGACTTAGAAATCATAAATGAAATATAACAAAGCATAATTGATCCAGTTGATGGATAAAAACAATTGAGTTTCGAGGTAAGCAGAGAAACAAAGATGAGCTAGTGGTTGTCAGGTCTTGGTGTGTGACAGTCGATTAGTTGGTGACATGCCTCCTGAAGAAAGAGCTGGAAGCCAACGCAGTGGTAGGATGTAGTTTCTACTTTCGAGCTGCCATTCTGGCAGCATTGTACATTCAATCCTTAGGTGTAAGTATAGTTGTATATATTTCCTATGATAGCAAATATTGTCTGTTTGTTTTTGGATTCTGAGTTCATAATCTGGTTATCACAAAATCTCCCTGAGCTACCAAGCTATGGCCACACAGAATTGTGACATGGTGGAGGTGCCAGGCGTGTGAGAATTTTTGAAAATAAATAGTATAGTACATTACTAGTGCGGAAAGTGACATTTTTCATACGAGAGGGAAATATTGTTGCACGAGGCGTAAGCCGAGTGCGGCAATCACACGAGTGTGAAAAATCACTTTCGCGCGAGTAATGTACGATATTTTTCCTACGACCACCTATTTTATTAAACAATATGTAAATATTAGATCGTGTATGTTGAGTTGCCTGACTGATCTAACATTTTATATGTGACAGTCTATGTTTGAATATTGTTTCTATAAAAAGTGCACATGATTTTAGAATTACTTTTATAGTGAAATAAAGAAATAACAATAATCAACGTTTATTTGAAAAAATTACAATAAGTAAGTACTTATTAGATACAACTGGGGAACAAATTGAATTATTTAGAACCATGAAAATTCAAAGTAAGTTGGTTATTGTTACAATTTGTAAATTGTAACGGTGTTTGCGAAAGATTAGTTTCAATATTTTCGTTTTAATATAATGAAAAAACAAGAAATATCATAATTCTATTAATGTAAATCGACTTACGAGATATAGATATCTCTGATAACGTTAATTCAAATCTGAATTAGCTCAGATGGAAGAGTATACGGTAGATGACCGCAAGTTTGTGGGTTCCATTTTTTTTTTCTTCTTTTCTTTATTTTCTACAAATAATTAGTTTTTAGTCCAGTTTTTATGTAAATAATATCAATAAGGAAGAGCAATTAATAATTACATCTGTTAATCTCACAGGATCCACGGGTTTGACGGCTTATTGACAGCCGTGCGGAAATTCACTTTCCGCACTAGTGCGGAAAGTACTTTCCGCACGCGAGAGAATAAATGTCACTTTCCATGGGAGTAGAGAGTGCGATATGTGTTACTTTCCTATGTGGTCGTAGGAAAAATGTTTTTTTTTCTGACTTGTGACAATGTATAATGGAAGATGAAGAAAACGGTTATTATCGGTTATCAACGAAAAAATTAAATAACCTTATTAAAATAATGTGTTTTATTTCTGGGCAGAAAATATTTTCGGAATTATAATTCTACACAATTAGATTCTCTCGAGTTTATTTTCAGATATTTTGTTTCGATTCTTCATGTCTTCGCGAAAAGATGTTGACGTGTAAATATAAAATATAAAAATATGATGCAACTTTAGAACGTACTGAACTTCCTTGGTCTGTCGATTTGTTGATTTTCAAGAGCCCGTCTGTGGTCATTATTATGACTATTAAGTCATGTTGAATTGGGACTGCAATATGAATTTATTTTTGTTATTGAATCGTTCTCTACATTTTATTTCCGTCTAATATGGAGTAACAAAAACAATGATTTCGTAATATCGAACTCTTCAGTAATACATCTAAAATGAATGAAAAATCGAAGAATTGAATACTGATATTGGTGTTCGGTGAGAACAATCGATTTTAGAATCTGTAAGGATTTCAATTCATGTGAAGGAGCATTTCTTTGTTCATCTGCTGAAAGAGCAGGATGAAGGCCCATAAGCATAGAAATATGAATTGCATGAGATATACGGTAACGACTACTCTGATTACATCGTTTTCATACGATTCTCATCACAATGGTGCCACCATCATAAATTTCCAATTTTAGATGACAACATTTCTCACCTCTTTTAATAGCGAAATATTCATCATGAGTTTATTGGATTAAGAAATTAGTAGAAACTGAGAAGGGTTTCCTGAAATTCAGTCGGACAAGGACAACTCGCATTACATACTTGAGCCCACTGAATGTATACAGGGCAGAGAAACCTTCCAAAAGTTGACTCGTGAATTCTCGACCATAATTTCAAAGTGCCCTCAGGGGTGATCCATAATGTGAAAGAACACGAGGGGACAAACATTCATTTGGGGTCTCGAATAACAAAATAGACATGTTGACGAGGTGTCTGTATTGACAAGAGGGATGTTAAGATTTTTTACGAAATATTCATTCCACGTCTTTGATAAGGCCTGACCAGTTGTATTTTTCTTTGACTAGTCTTACTGTTCCGTTTATACCGCGGTGCAAATTAGTTTTTCCATAATTTGTTCTGGGTCTGGAGTTCTTGTGACTTTTTTCGCGAAGTTTCAGTTTTAATTTAATCAAGATTGTTTTCGATTGCTATTTTTTTCTTCAAGTCGAATTTGTTTTGAGCCATGTAAGTTATATGGAACATATATTCTACCACCGATTCATAAGGAAGGGGAATAATGAATTATTTTATATCTTAGATCGAATATATTGAAATGAAGTTTGGGCTGTTCTTTGAAAAAAAACTTGTGTAGTGATTCTAGTTTGATTTTCCGAAAGAAACTAACTGTTTTTGTGATGTATGCGGAGAATTTTTGGATTGTCGAACTCAAATGTCAATGACTTTGAACTGTAAAAGTTTGTAGTAATGTGTCGAATTCTTGTTGCAACGTTTCGACAAGATTCATCTTCTGTACTTCTTTCAGTTTCGTCAAAGTTTGTTTCATCTTCGTTTTCTTTTTCATATGAACCAAATATCATTTGTTGAATATTTGCATATTCTTGACAATGAAAGATTTACTTTGATGCTAGATAGCGCGCGGGCGTTTTTGTTAATTTTGTCTGGATGGTAAACAATCTCATAGTCATACTCTTCGAATTTTAGGTTGTCGACGTGCGAATCTACTTCCTGGGTATTTTATAGAAAAGAGTTTTTCAGCAGGGTTAGGGCAAAAATGTTTTATTGCCCAGACGATGACAAGAATGGCAGAATACTTCGATTCAGCACTGCAGAGCACTCTGTAGGTCCATACCGATTACTCCCTAAGAAAACACAGCGCCAATGGCAAGAGCACTAGCATCTGTTGTAAGTATAACCAGTTGGAAATTGAACTGTTGCCTTATGAATGATTGAATAAATAAACGTTTGTAGAAGTTTTTTACTTTGACAACTTTTTTAACAATTAATGCCAATCTCATTAATATTCCAAACAAAAGATAGATTGAACAAAGTTTACTTGAAGAAATGTACGTTCTATTTCTAACACTAGTGTTCGCTAGTAGTTTCGAAATTTTGGCCAAGTCAGAATTAAACTTCGGTAGTAACTGGCGATATATTGAGGTTATAGTTGAGATACAATGAAAATATTAATGATTTGAAAAACATCAGAATTTCATATAGTACGTCGAGTGACAAAATCGTTGGTAGTTTGATGCTCCATACCCCCAATATTATCCACATTTGTAGTTGTAATTAGTCAACAAACATTATTAATATCATTTCTCATATTTAAAATTTATGTATTGGGCCCTCTATATATCGTAGACAGTGGAAAATAACTCCCAGCTCAATACGATGTAGTTGATGGTATCAAGAAATTGACGCCTATCAGCATTTCAAAAATATAAACAAAAACAATTAGTTTAATATTAACGGAATAATGATATATTGCCGGATATCCAATTTGGATACTGAAAGGAGCACAATTGCGCTATGGTACTTTTAATGTAACAGATCAAATATTTCGTACAACCGATGGCATGATTACTTTTCTGGTAATTCTGCTCTGAAACAAGTTCTACAATTTATAGTTTCTTGTGAAAAACATCTGTTGTTTTTTTATATCTTGTTGGTAGAAAACAATATAATTAATAATATACTTTCCAGAATGAAAGCATTGAGATATGGTGTTACTCAGGGTTCATTTTGAGACCTATCCTTACTAGGTATATATACATTTTTTTGTAATTTTCTGCATCAGTCTTATGCAGGGATGTATGCTGATAATACCGACTATTCGAAAAACAACAAAGAACTTGATAAAATTTTCAAAAAACAAATGCAGTGCTATTTTATTCGACAAACACACCTACATATTATATTCTTCCTGAAGATTATATATCAATATAAATAATATAGCTACCTGTTGATTTTTGTGAAGCAGTAAAGAATTCAAGTCACTGGTTGGATTATTCTCTTCAATTCGGGAAGAAAATTTCAGAATGCATTCGAAACATTATTTGGAAGCTAAAAATTGCACTTGTTCTACACGAGTAAAAATCGACGTTATCACATAAAAGTTTGTCTAGCAAGTATACACGTAATTCATATTCACACCTTTAGTGTGGGTTCAACTTGACACTTATTTTCAGAATGCCATGTTACTATAATTAACTACAATGCTTTCACGAATAGTGCAGTAACAGGTACTACAACGAATTAGAATACACAGTCAACTTCTCTCTTCTTCTAAGCTCCAATTTTTAGAGTCCTTACAGTCAACTTTAGATGATGAATAAGTAGAAAGGACGACTATTAAGACAATTTTAGTTATTCGTACCTTCGACTTTTTATTAAAAAAGAAATAATATTCTAATTTTAGACTTGCAAATCATTTCCATTTGTTTCCATATTGGTGAATCTATCGTAAATTTTACGTTAAATTTACCAATTGACGATATGAAAAAATTCCAACTTATTACTTAATTCTTCTTTTAAACAGTCTCAAATATGTGTTGAGCCAATGAAATCATCTCCACTTTTACGACTACCGAAGCCGCTCATTGGTGTTTTGATTAATGTCTGGATTAAGCGCCATCAAAAGTGGTTTAGACGCTCAGATAGGCAACTCGAGAACATGAACATTGAGAACATTGTATACCGTAAGGATATATAAACACGCGTAAAGGAGGCATTCGCCGTAACTTTATCGCCATTTTGCGCACTTTGGAGCAGACACAGAATGCGTCGGAGGTAGAAGATAATGACGCTTGATAGTCTAATGAGGGGGATCTAGAGCTCCCCCAACGAGGGAGAGACACGCCAATTGCGAAATTAGATTTGAAAATATGATTCAAATTATGGGATCGCTACAAAGCCACTCCGGAGCAGCGACTGGGGTAGCAAGCAGATAGCTGCCTGATTCAGAGCTTTGGGAATTTTCGTCACGGGACGTTGTGCGGAGCTTTTAATGTTTTTTCTGGATAGTGATTGGAACTCTCTTGGGGAAAGTTCATATGACACGGTCCTTTGCTTGTAGTCATATGGTGAACGATTCTCATTTCGTTTTCTCGATATATCAGTTATGCATGAGAAATAATTAATTTCCAGGAGATCGATTCGAGATCTCATATGACTACTAAATACTCATCTTAGACCAATCAATAGAGATTTTTTTCGTGACACCGACTATGCCATCATACGGAGGACGGTCCGTGGTTATATCCTGTTATGTTTCCTACTCCCATCGGTCATTGCTTAATTTGTTATAATTATTTGAAAGCTTTTTTTAATTTTTCATCGTTTTTGACTAGTAACTTGAAAACTAATGAGGCAATCTCGAAACTCTGAATTGTAGAAAATGATAACAAATAATTAAACCGACAAAAAAATCAACTAAAAAGCAAAAAATTCTTGAACTTAATGATAATTGAGCTCCTAAAATAATGTGAGTAACTAATTTTGAGTCAGCACCAAACAAAAAATTATCGAAGATAATTATATTACGTAGAAGAAGTAATCAGAACGCCGCTGTGCATCTTGCTGCCATCATTTTACGCTTTACCTAATTCAATTGCTAGTTTGGTTGGCTCCGACTCAAAATTAGTTACTAACATTAGTTTAGGAGCTCAATTATTGTTGAAACTAAGAAGGTTTATTTTATTTTTTGTTCTCAGTTGATTTTTTCGTCGGTTTAATTTTTTGTTAATAAGTTTTTATTTTTCAATTTTTTGTAGCTGAAATCTTCTAGTTACTACCTACTTAATTTTTTATTACTTCCAAAATACTCACTTACCTAGCTTACTTGAACTATTAACTGTTAAATAATACGATTATTTAGTTTGTTGAAAATATAAACAGGATGTTCATAAAATCAGATGTGGAATCATCTGCGACTGAAAGATAAACTTTAGTCACTATCTTCCATCGTCAAGATAACCTCTTGTGGGGTATTCATGTTGAAAAGGGACACATTCTCAATTGTTTTCTGTTAGACATTCACAAAAAATAACTTCATTTTAATCGTGGATTTTTCAATTCACAGAAAAATCTTTCTATCAATATTCAATTGAGAATGTTTCCCTTTTCAACGATTATTTACTTTTACTATTCATTATTATATTATTTAATTATTTTTGAAAGTTCTGGTTAGTTATTGATCATTTGTATATAATTCTATCCTTTCATGCAATGTTATTATTGTGACGGATGTAAGAGGATCTGCCAATGTGAACTACATATGTGTGCCAATGTTCACAAGTGAAAAATCAATCATCCCCTATTTTCTACCCATAGAGGTGGATCATTTCATTCCAAATTGAAATATGATCAACTATGAGGTATACCCTATCTAATAAAATAAAATCATCCAAATCGGAAAACCCACTACAAAGTTATGCCTGATAGAATCGCGGACCAAAATTCAGATGGTGAACGATCAATATCCTCCATTTTGCTACCCTTAGGGATGGATTTTTTTGATCAAATTCAAATGGGATCAATTTCGAAGTACACCCTATCCAATGAAAGAAGAATCTTCGGAATCGAACTGCTCTGTGGAAAGTTATGCGTGATCATACACAAAAAAAAATTAAAAAAAAATGTATGCGTCGACTAGAGAACCTCCCCCTTTTTCATTTTGTCGGTTTAAAATTCAATTAAAATGAGGCCAGGCACGTCTTGATCGGATTATTATTAACGGAAAAAACCTAAATAACAGTAAATTAGTATGTTGTGGAAAGCCTGCACTAGAACTTAAAAAGTAGCGGAGTTATGAATTTTTCAAAAAAGCTGTTTTTTTCTGGTTTTTCCGGTTTTTTTCCGTTACTAATGATCCGATCGAGTCGCGTTAGGGCTCATTTTTTGGATTTGGATTCTCTACAATTCGTCCATTGTGAGTATCGAGATTGCTTCATTAGTTTTCAAGTTAGAAGTCAAAAACGATGAAAAATAAAAAAAAATGCTTTAAAATGTTTATAACAAGCAATGACAGTTGGGAGTCGGAAACCTAACAGGATATAACTACGAAATGTCTTTCGTATAATGACACAGTCGGTTTCCTGGTAGTATTTTTGTCACAGAATCAATAGAGCAGAAAATCTCTATTGATTGGTCTATCAGAGAACATTTCGATACCAAAGTCGGTGTTTCGCAAGGTAGTAACTAAATAATAATAACGTTCATTCACAAATTCATAATCATGCACAATATTTCGTTCGTTCATATGTAAATCAACGACAAGTAACCTATTTAAGACCAAAATGGTTGCGCATGGGATATGTCACTCGTTGGTTAAACAATACATATTAGTTGCCATTTAATAGAGTTACAATATATATATATATATATATATATATATATATATATATATATATATATATATATATATATATATATATATATATATATATATATATATATATATATATATATATATATCATAGTGAATATATATTATATATCTAATAAAAGAGACACACCATCCGTCTACAGCCTGTTTCATGGTTTCCCAATCATCAGGACGGCTTGTGGTCTCTTTCAAATTCGCATCAGATTTCTCGTTGGTTCATACCTAGGCCAATACAAACATGTGAATTGCATCTGATTATTGATAGTGACATCTATATTCTGATTCGGTGGAGCTTGGATCTAATATCGTGTAATTTTAAAATATCACGAGATTTTGTGCACTTTATCAGGATCACTAACAAATTGTTAGAAAGACCTACCCACGACATCAATAGTCGTACTTCTCTGCGTTTAACGCAAACATCGATATCGAGTGAAGAAATCTGTTACGAATCAAAGACACACCAGTCTATAGCCTGTTTCATGGTTTCCCAATCATCAGGACGGCTTGTGGTCTCTTTCAAATTCGCATCAGATTTCTCGTTGTTCATACTTAGGCCAATACAAACATGTGAATTGCATCAGATTATTGATAGTGACATCTATAATCTGTGCGGTGAAGCTGGACCTATATCGTGGAATTTTAAAATCACGAGATTTCGTGCACTTTAACAGGTCACTAACAAATTGTTAGAAAGACCTACCCACGACATCAATAGTCGTACTTCTCATGCGTTTAACGCAAACATCGATATCGAGAGTGAGAGAAATCTGTTACGAATCCAAAAAGACACACCATCCGTCTACAGCCTGTTTCATGGTTTCAGACCACAAGCCGTCCTGATGATTGGGAAACCATGAAACAGGCTGTAGACGGATGGTGTGTCTTTTTGGATTCGTAACAGATTTCTCTCACTCTCGATATCGATGTTCGCGTTAAACGCATGAGATACGACTATGATGTCTAGGTCTTCTAACAATTTGTTAGTGACCTGTTAAATGCACGAAATCTCGTGATTTAAAATTCCACGATATAGTCCAGTTCACCGCACAGATTATAGATGTCACTATCAATAATCTGATGCAATTCACTGTTTGATTGGCCTAAGGTATGAACAACGAAAATCTGATGCGAATTTGAAAGAGACCACAAGCCGTCCTGATGATTGGAAACCATGAACAGGCTGTAGACGGATGGTGTGTCTTTGATTCGTAACAGATTTCTCTCACTCTCGATATCGATGTTGCTTAAGATGAAATACGACTATTGATGTGGGTAGGTCTTTCTAACAATTGTTATGACCTGTTAAAGTGCACGAAATCTCGTGATTTTAAAATTTCACGATATTAGGTCCAAGCTTCACCGCACAGATTATAGATGTCACTATCAATAATCTGATGCAATTAATATATATATATATATATATATATATATATATATATATATATATATATATATTCGTATAAGTACATATCATCTGCCACAAGTAAGTTTATTTTTTTTATTTTTCCCATTGAATCCAAGGAATGTATGTGGTAGATGTACAATGTGTACTTTTCAAGTAATGTTTCGAATATTTTGGAGGTGAAGTAGGTATATGCTTTGGTCCATTTAATTTTCATCGAAATTTGTTCTCACAATATTTCTCAATGTACAACGCGTATTGTTTCATATTTTTTTAATTTTTATCGGTGTAGATAATTAAGTTGTTAAGTTGTAAATGATTTTTAATATATTTTTTTGAAGGACATCTATTTTTTCAGCTCTAATATTGCTATTGAGCCCCGAGGAAACTATTTCTCATAAATTGGAAATTATATAAAATAGGTCTTATACTTTTTGTGAACTCGATTATAAGGATATTCCTTCACAATGATGAATCGATACTTATTCCAATATATTTGTTACTGTCCTTTGTATATTGAATATTATTCATTATTAAACATGATCTCTTTTTTGTTATCCATTATTAACTTTTTATGATATTGCGATGTTTTCCTGTTGAAATTTTTGTTTTGAGTTCTCAATTTCCCTATAAAAATAATATCCATTATCCTAAAAATTATTGGATATTCATAGAATGCAAATTTCGAAATACAGAAATGCACAAAAGAGGTTGAAATAAGCTTTCAATAGATAAACTTTCAAGTTTCTTGGTTTAGGTGGTTTACCTTGTGTTATTTGTTGTGGAAGAGATAGCAACGTTTTCTCATTGTATTTTATGAAACCATGAAATTTCCGAGTATAAAGCAAGCATTTCAAAAGAGAGACTGATTTTATAACCAAAGGAGCCAAATCGTCAATTATTAATTTTTATTTTCCTTTCTATCGAGATTAAATGTCAGATTCCAAAGTGCTTCGGAATGCACCCTGTATTATTCACGACAAGCAGTTTCAAAAAAAACTTACCTGTTGTGTATTGTAAGAAAATTCTGATATGATATATACAAAGTAAAATGTGCGCAATTTAAACATCAAACATGATTTCATCCTCAAATACCCGAGCATGGTTGAAATACTTTATATACTTCATTCTGAAATAAAAAGCGAGAAGTTTCCATTTTCCATTTTAATCGAATATACCGAACGAGAGTAGACAGTTGACTCCACATGTAATAACAACAGCACGTCGTATTACTGTTTTCTCACCAGGGAACCATACACTCTATAATATGATGTCATCCCACCATAACCACTCCATTGGCTTGAAACTTTCATAACTTCGAATTGCATTTTTGATTCACGGAATACGGTAGCTTAGAAGTGGTGGAGCTGTGCTGTTTTCTATCAGTATAAGATAGCTGAATCGATGAACTAGAGTGTACCAAAAATTGAGAATGCATATATATATGTATATATATACAGGATGAGTCAACAGGATTCCCGTGGTTCATTGCTCCTTAATGTATCACTATTTCGATTTCTTATATTTTTTTTGTCAAAGGGACCATCTAAGATCACTTTCCAAAATAATTTTCATTCATACAGGGTGCACATTGATGCGTGGCTAACCAGAGTTGTTCTTTTTCAAATTAAACACCCGGTATATTTTCATATATTCCGATCGCCTGTTCCATTGGCTGCTCAATGATTTTTTCAATTTTGAATTCCGTTGCGGCGTTGCCGAGTAATTCAAAAGAAATCTATTTTCTAGACTTCTTTTCGAAAAATTACCTATTTCACATTTCGAAATATTTAGTGAAAATAATTGGGGAATCGTTGGTCGATATGATGATGTTCATCGAGAATACCAATAATTTGGAATAAATTGTACAGGATGTTCGATACATTAACACAAACTTAGCCGATTTGAAACATCGGTATTTTGATGTTTTCAAATGGAACACCCTGTATATTTTCATTCAAATCAACTCCTTTTCAATAACTCTACACTTTTCATTCTTCTTTTCATGTACCTAAAACAACTCGTTTCCGAGGTTCTACATATAAAATATGGATATTTTTCCACAGAAAATACTGACAATGTTCGCCTTTGGTATCATATTTGGAATTAAACTTTGCATAAAAATCATATTTATTCGAATATAACAGAAAATAAGAATAATTAATGCAGCAAATGTTCAATGTAATGAAAAGTGTGACTGTGTGCACGTATCGATATAATCGATGAAAGAAAATTGTATTTCGTGCATATGCACGAAATACAATTTTCTTTCATCGAATGTTCAATGTGCCTGCCATTTTCACCAATACACACTCTCAATCTGTTTCGGAATTAGTATCCACATGTGCCAGCATGTCTTCTGAAATTTCCCTGAAAGCAGTACCAATTCTTGCTTTCATATTTCCAGGAGTTGTAGGCGGAGTTTGATAGACAACCCATTGAACTGGCCCTCCTCTACCTATCCATTTTTCACGAAATTAATTATCAATGTATTCCCGCACATTAGTGTGGTAATGTGCAGGCGCGCCATATTGTTGTAGCCACATTCTCTGCCCTATTGCCAATGGAATATCATCTAATAAATTAGATAACTGACTTCGCAGAAATCTCAGATATTTTCTTCCATTGTGATGACCGTTGAAAAAAAAGAGCCCAATTACACGCCGTCCAATGATACCTCCCCAAACATTCAGTGACCAACGTTGTTGGTGATTGACATATCCAACAAAATGAGGATTTTCAGTTGCATAATAGTGCATATTATGCCGATTCACATGGCCAGTGTTGTGAAACGTGGCTTCGTCCGAAAATAGAATATACCCCTAAAAATCAGGTTCCTGGTTGATTTTATCTACACCTCATTGGCAAAACTGCATTCGCTTTGGAAAATCTCTTTCAGTCAGCTCCTGCATTAACTGCATATGATATCGATGGTAATTGCATTTCCTCACCATCAGAGAAACACTTCTTTGAGATATTCCCAACTCCCTTCAAAATAGGTGTACCACATGGGGATTTCGGTACTATGCAATGCAATATCAAGAGTATTTTCATCATTCGTTACAGGACAAGCACGTTCAAACTTTTTGTAAAATACTTTTCCGGTTTCCTCAAATCTTGTTTTGAGGTCTCGAAATGCTCGCTGGTCTGGATGTCTTCTCTCAGGAAACTTTTGTTCGTATAATCTAGATGCAAGTAAGCAATTGCCATTACTTTCCCCCAAAGCATACACCATTTTAACCATGTCCTCTAAACGATAATTCATAATGCCACAATAATTTTTAACACAACTGGATTGTAGTTTGACAGTTACCTCTATTTACAAATTTCTATTGTCATTTTTTCAGCGGTAGTCATGGATAACTAAACTAGAAAAAATAGTTACTTTTGAAATTTTTTTTGCTATGCTAGTTATTCATGAGTTGCCAAGAATGCTTTCGAAGATGGAAAAAAATAATTGAAACATCATTCAGTATCAGTATTTTCTATGAACAAACATGTAGATAAAAAAAATCTATAGAATTGTTGATATGATATTGAACAATTTCTTTAAACCAGAATATTTCGGAAACAGGTTGTTTAAGGTACATGACGTTGGGTATGGAAAATGTAGTCATTAAAAAGGAGTTGATTTAAATGAAAATATACAGGGTGTTCCATTTGAAAAAATCAAAATACCGATGTTTGAAAATGGCTGAGTTTGTGTTGTACAATTTATTCCAAATTCTTGGTGTTCTCAATGAACATCATCATCATATCGACCAACGATTTCCCAATTATCTTTACTAAATATATCGGAATGTGAAATAGGTAATTTTTCGAAAAGAAGTCGACAAAATAGATTTTTTTTGAATAACTCGGCGCAACGGAATTCAAAATTGAAAAAATCGTTGAGCAGCCAATGGAACAGCCGATCGGAATATATGAAAATATACGGGATGTTTCGTTTGAAAAAAATATATATATATATATATATACAATATAGAGGTTGTTAATCAAGTACGTTGACAAACCACGGAAGGTGATTCTTTGGAAGATTTCAGGACGAAAAGTCCATATAAACATATGTCCCAAACGGCTTGGTTTTCGACGTACAGGGTAATCAAAATATTGTTTTTTCAAGAGTTTATTTTTGCCATAATAATGAACTGCAATACATATTCACCCTAGGTTCTGATGAAAAATGTATGGGTGCTCCATAACATTACATTTTCTCTACACGAGCAGAAAAATTCCATTTGTTATGCGATACTGGAACAATGTTTGCATTCATTTTTTCATTACAGTTTCTAAACCGTACAATCAAATGAAAAACTTCAGGAGAACAAAAATATGTTAAATGAAACAATATTGAATATTCTTTCCTCATAATCTGTCAGTGACATCGGAAAAAAAATTCTGAAGGGTTGAACAAGGCTTGACTCGGAAAAAAGGGGGACCCTGTGAATTATTTGAGAAATAAATTATTTTGTATCGTGCGTATTGTTGAATGGATTGTACTTACTCAATTTTAATCGATTATTGTCGAAGAAAACTGCAAAAAATCTTGAAAAAAACATATTTTGATCACCCTGTACCTCCAAAACCACGTCGTTTGGGACATGTTTATATGAACTTTTCGTCCTGATATCTTCCAAAGAATCACCTTTCGACGTTTGTCAACGTACTTAATTAACACCCTGTATATATACAAAGTGACCCATTTGAAAGCGGGCCACCTCTCTAAAACTGTTATTTATTATCCGATTCAGAAGTTTTTTCAGTAGATAGAGCATCAATAGTTCTAGTTGAATGCCATAAATTTGAAATAAAAATAAAGATTTCACGGTCTACTTCGAATTTTTTTCAAAGTCAAAAATCCAAAAAACATACTAGCGATTTTTTTAAATAAAATTCGACGACGCCACTGGATTTGTGATGCTTTCAAATGGGTGTGACCAAAATTTCACGATGAAATTAATTTTTTTAACAGAAATATGGCATAAGTAAAATTCATATCACTTCATCAAAATATTTCCAATAGTCGTCATATAAATCACAATCTTGTTAAAAATATCGTTTAAAATGTTCATTCAGGTCGTTAGCAGTCGAGTTTGGGAACAGCAGTTATTCAAAATGGCGTTAAATTATGTTTCTTCCAAACATGTGTTCTGCAGTGTTCTGATGAACATAACTATCTCCTATATATACTATGGAGTTACGTTTGGAAGAAACATAATTTGACGCCATTTTGAATAACTGCTGTTTACAAACTCGACTGCTAACGACCTGAAAGAGCATTTCAAACGATATTTCTAACAAGATTGTGATTTATATGACGACTATTCAAAATATTTTGATAAAGTGATATAAATTTTACTTATGCCATATTTCTGTTTAAAAAAAAAAATTATCGTGAAATTCTGTTCACACCCATTTGAAAGCATCACAAATCCAGTGGCGCCGTTAAATTTCATTTAAAAAAATCGCTAGTTAGTTTTTTGGATTTTTGACCTTGAAAAAAAATCGAAGTAGGCCGTGAAATTTCTATTTTGATTTCGAATTTATAGCATTCAACTAGAACTATTGATGCTCTATCTTCTGAAAAAAAAACTTCTGAATCGGATAATAAATAACAGTTTTAGAGAGGTGGCCCGCTTTCAAATGGGTCACTCTATATAATATATATATATATATATATATATATATATATATATATATATATATATATATATATATATATATATATATATATATATATATACATATATATATATATATATACATATATATATATATATATATATATATATATATATATATATATATATATATATATATATATATATATATATAGGTTGTCTGCTACAGGCAGGCATATAACCCTACAAAAATACTTCAACACCGTTTCTTCTTGCGCTTTTGGCGGTACAAAGAAATGTAAAATCCATTGTTTAAATAAAATTGTTACTTGTGTATCAAATAACTATTGAAAGTGAATTAAACTTCTGATGATCCAAATAAACTGCTATTTTTTCAAAATATAAAGAAGAAATTCAACACATATCCAACAATCTATTCAAACAATCTAGTCAACCAATCTAAACAGGTAAACTTCGAGAGCAGTGATATATAATTCGGTTTTATTTTTATGACGCCCAAATTCCTAGATAAATTGCCAGTAGAATGTTATTGTTATACACTACAGAGTTATTATTGACTATGAAAATATGAATATTTCTCGAATAAAGTTTATAACGAACACTACAAATATTATGAATAATAACATGTTGAATATACCACGGCCTTTTCTAATAGTGAAAAGAATAAAAATAAATGTGCCGAACCATCGATTTACTTCGAAATTATTTAAAAAAATCTTATCGCTATTATAAGCCAAGAACGACTGGGCGCGATCAGTTCTTGGATGGGTGACCACTGCCTGCCAAGGAACGTTCGTGTTATCAAGCCTCGTATTTAAAGTTAATAATAAGTGATTTTTCACTATGCATTTCACCTATGGAGTTGATGAATTTTGGAGGAGATTTGTTCGTCCAAACGATTCAACCTGAATTATGAATTTGGAGTTTTGAAGACTTTATAATAGAATAATTTGCCAGAAATTGGTAAAATTGAACATCTTGGAGCCATTTTGTCTTCCTGCTTGGTATAATTTTCCTGTTGATGTTACTTGTGAAGTGATATACTGTGTACCTACATATCTTCTGTCTGCGGACATAGTAACGTATCTAGTAATGATGAGTCTGCTACATTAGTTTTTTTTTTCAGGTAAGTACTGCATTTCATAACCGTACTAGTATTGTAATGAACTCATTGTGTCACACACAATGCTATGAAATAGTTTTGTAATTGCTGCTAGTTACGTCACTATGTATTGTATAGAGTAGGTATATAATATATGCAGAAAATATATTCCTCGGGTATTTCCTCAAAAATACAGATGAAATTATGGAAGAGAACTACGGGAGCATTTGTTAATATTGTGGAATAATTTCAAATGGATGTGATCATCCGGAGAGAATAATCCAGAAACATACTGGAAAGTGACTCTTGACTTCAAGTGTAGAGTGATTGGTAAGATGAAAAAAGCAAAAGGGCATTGTTAGCGGTGGAAAATAAATGAATATCACTCACCGTCAACGGAATCTAGCATCAATCCGCTATACGGATGCGAAACGTGGACAAGTGGTGCAGCTGAAAAGAGAAGACTACTATAGGATTAAAATTTATTGACACTCCACTTCAAATACGACTTACAACGAAATGTCGGAAACTAAAAAAATCCAATAATAGATCGTTCTAAATCAAACAATGAAACCTGAAGTGCCTATCTTATGTTTCTAGTATTTGTGTGGAAAATATTTGACATTTTCTTTTGTTCTGGAATAGGGGAGTTCAATTGTGAGGAAGAAATTCATTAATACATGGGAGGATTTTAATAAAGACATTCTGAATTTATAGTTTTTAGCTGATGGCAAGATCTAAGAGTTCAAAGTTCTCAAAACAGAAAATATTTTGAAATCAAGATGGAAGTGTTTGTCAAAAAAGTCATAATTGAATTTTAATTCCTGATTTCTCATTTAAACTATTTCACTCCAAACAAATATTTCAGGGCATATAAAATTGAAGGTACATTTCATGATTAAATAAACAATTGATAAATATAACTGAATACATACAAGAATGGCATCACGTCTCAATAAGTCATTGAAATGTTGAAAAATAAAAAAAAAGGAAATCGATAAAATTGGCACTTCAGATAATGTCTGTCTTAACAACATTAAATTGGTAATAAAATATTATGATCTTTTTTTTCGCGTGTTCAATGGAGTGCCAATATATTGAATTACATATTGTTAATAATTGTTGAGAAGAAAGAATTATTGAAACATAGAGAAGCTATCGTACAGAAATAACTGCGAATATGAAGTAGGCAGTAGAAATGAAGATCAATGATATTGAACTTTGATGGAAATACTAGAATAAAGAACAATGTATGTCCCCATGAACCAAAAAGAGAAGTAGATGCTGTTTTCTGTTGAATAAAAGCCTGAATGATGAACCCAAATTTCAGAGGATATTGGAAATTCGAATTGAAGGCACTTCATTCCCACATGAATTTCAAAAACCATGATTATCGTCTGACACATACATGTCTCATAAACTGTGAGTCAATTCAGACTGACTTTCTTTACGCTATGACTGCATACTCATAACTTGCAAAATTATCGTGAAAAAGAGACGTATCTGAAATATTGTTGAAATTTCATAAAATTATAACGACGGCGGATGCTCTAGAAATCAGTCAAGTTATAAGATGAATATGATACATCTACGGGATTTGCCAAAAGAATATAAGAAAAATGTTTCGTTATTCTGATTTTTTTTTTATTTTTAATTAAAAAAAAAAAATTTTTTGGAAGATATTGTAGTAAAAGGATAATCCTTTCAATGTTTGAATGTTGAATACTAAAACATACACTCAATATGTTAGAACTGGTATGTATATATATATATATATATATATATATATATATATAATATATATATATATATATATATATATATATATATATATATATATATATATATATAAATATATATATATATATATATATATAAATAATAAAATTTATTCAGAATAAAAAAATACAAAATCAAAGTTTTAAATATAAAATAATATCAAGATGAAAATCTTGATTGAAGCCCGGGACTCGAAGTGATGGCGCATTCGCTGTTTCAGTTGTAGGAAAACCCGGAAAAACCCACAACACCATCAGAAATCAGATCATCAACTTTCTCATAGAAAAGGACACATGCTCCCTGGGAGCTAAGAGAATAAATCTTGGAAAATACACGGCAGTCATCGAAAAGGTGCCAACAATTAGAATAAGGATGTTTGCAATATGCAGTATAGTGTCCATTGGAAATGCTGCCGCTATGATTAGTTAAGGCGTAGATATTATAAAGAGTATTCATTCCATCCTGAGCAGAATATTGGTCCAAATCCAAAATTTGTATGGGAAAATTAATCACATTGTCCAATTTACTGCCATCAGTGGAAGAAACACGTTTTAAATGTATAACAAAAATTTTTGGAAATGTTTGTATACGAATCATCTTTTTGAATTCCCTTTTCATTCCACAAGTTGAACAGTATGGGCTCGCATCGTTAGTCAAAATCTCCTCTTCTGTCAACAATTCAATACATTGTGTTAAATTCACGACTTCGTTTGGCAAGTCTGGAATAGGGATTGAAAGTACCCAGAAAGGTTCAGAAGTAACGGAGCAGTAATTACAAAAAGTACATCTCAATATAGACTTCAGCTGACCGGCAAATGTATCCACAATTTTGGAATTATGAGTAGACAGATATCTTGTCCAAGAAATGGAAGCTTTCTGATTATCATTCGTGATAACAAAATCGTTTGGTGATGGATGAATCTCTGCACTCGCCTTGTTTAAATCTTCATGTAAACCTACCAGAAGGTATCCTAGAAATTCTTCCGAACTGCTGGGACGTTATGATCGAAGGAAGGAGCAAAATTTCTGAATAGACGGACGAAATGTGAAGTATCCACCGTTTTTCGAGAAGAATCAGGACTCCAGATATTTTCCATCAAAGATATAAAAGATTTCACTAAATTTCCCTTCATTCTTGATGTAGTAGTATTTAAATCCTCCATACAAAAACCATTCTTGAAAAATTCCAACAAAACCTTGGTGTTCGAGAGACACTGGATCATGCTATTCATAAAACAGGTATTTCCCACATTCTTCAATCCTCTTAGGCCAAATGCAGAAATTGAGTCTCTTGTTGGTATGGCATGCTCACTCATGTTCAACGAAGAATCCATAGGTTCATTGTTCCTGTAATTCAAAGAAGGTGATAGAGAAACTGATATTGATTTTTTGGAAAGTACTGAGTGATTATCTTTGATAACTGATTTGTATCTCGTAGGAAAATTGGGACGAAAAACTAATTCATCCAGTGGATGCGATGGAGGAATTGTACCCATTACAGAAGAAGCATTGCCCCTTTGAATTGCTATACTAATCCTTTGTATCAAAAATGACGTTGAACATTTATCTTTTGTAGCGCGGCCCACTCTCCTTCCAATTTCATGAATAAAAGACAGAGATTCAGGGCCAAAGACACCAAAAGTTTCGACAGCTATTGGATGGAAAGATAATTATTTCCAAGATTCTGATATTTATTTCTTTTTAATTTCTCGCTGGATATTGCTGCAGCACCTGCGGACTTGGAAGTATTTGCTAAATGAGACGCTGCAACTGTGTCAGCACAAGTGAAGTCCCACACCAAAGGTTTGCCACATTTCCAAGGTATCAGCGTCATACCATCAGGACAGCACAGCTGGAATACCTGCCGATACCATATAACGTTTAATGATATCATTGACTTGATAATGTCTGGATAGACGACCTACACTTCTATGACAGCTCAAACCATGAGTTCCTTTTTGATTCACTTCACTACCACATATACATTTATGAGGAATACAAATATCTAAACCCAGTCGCAGTCCAATTGATATTCTGAAAGATTCGTCGTCTAAGAGGGTTCCGAGAGAAGCCACAGGTAGAGCATTCAGCCAAGCTCCGGATTCTTTAATATAACAGATTTCAGACGAGCCTTTTCTACTCAGACTTGGACGAATCAAGTAAATTTTTTGAGGTTATATTAAAAGTGGAAGGTCCCAGGATTTCTGAATGTTTCTCGTAGCAGGTGGCAAATCAAAGTTGGTTTGTAATAACCAAAGAGAGACAGCTTCATCAAAAAATGTATCAGTCGTTTCAGAAAAAGTGGAAGGGAGAATAGAATCAATAAGACTAGCTACACTACTCATGGAAGCTAAGAAGGCAGGTAAAGCTAGGGAAGAAGCCAAACGGAGCCCCAGACCTCCAAGATTCACTGTAAGTGTTGCCTGTAACCAAGAATCTTCATTAAAAGAATTATTAGTAACATTTTCCAAACTATGGCGCATTAAATCGTCGAAATCTTGAAGCTCATTGAGACTTTTCCAAGATGGAGAACATCTGAGGGTATACATCAATTTTGGTATAGCGAGGCAATGTCTCAAGAGAAAGAATGAGATGTGAGTAGTTCATTCAGACGGGTGGAGAGTAACTGCAGACAGTCCTTTTTATTTCTAATATGTCCAGGAAGAGCATTTATAGAAAGGGGCGCACCAAGAAGGCTGCAATCTGACTTTTCAAAAATTTTTATACCAGGTTCTAATCTGGGACAAATATTATGTTAGATCTATATACATGTTCTGTATAGCTGGCAAACAACTATGTAGAATGAAAAGAAAACACACGTGAAAAAATATATTCCATCCATTTCATGACAAAAGAGGTATATATAGTAGAATCTCTCAATAGCGACCACCCTTGGGGAATCAAATGTTGGCCGGAAAACAGGGGTGGTCGGTTAACAGAGAAAAATTACAAGAACTGGTCGGCATTTTACATTGTTTATTTATTAATATACTTATATAAATTTAAATATGATTATGAAATGTGTGTGTGTACATACATATATACATACGAACAATGCAATAAAGGTTTGCTTTGAAATTCAATTTTTTTGGAACGAAATTCCTTCACTCGGCTTGCGGTAGGTGTAAAAAATGTAACGTAAGAAAAAAGCGTTAAGGCCCCTCCATGCGACTATCTTTCTCTCTCTGTCTCTTTCTATCATATACGAGTATGCGTGACAACTACAATTGGTCCTGGCAGAATTAAATGTCAACGCATTCAATTCCTATATAGGGAAATAGGAAATACAAAATTGATGGAATAAGGGATTTTGAACTCACTACATACAGTTATTTGCTATTTGAATTCAAACATATCTTTTTCAGCTTGTTAGAAAGCCTCATTTTTTCAAGCAAGGCAAGGAATAATTTAATTGTCATTTTGAAGTTCAATGTGCGCCGCGAATTTCGTGAAATTCAGTAGTTAAAAGTGTTGAAAAAGTGATTTATAAACTCTTTCGTTAACTTAAAAACAATAAAACAGTGTGGTATGGAATGTAAAAATAGTATTTCTAACACGATGTCTGGCTATTAAAACTGCAAGCTATTGTGATCCTTAATAACCACCGAGTACAGGAATTTCTTCCGAATTGGTTCGCCAGAGTGAAAAAGTGAGGTTAGGATTTAAAAACCCACGAAAGTGAAAACAATTTTGCTCATAAAAAGTGAAAGGACACAAACAACCACAGCTGAATTGCTGAAAAAGTTCAATAAATGACCCCTCCAGTGGAAGAATCCAGCGATGCAGATCGCAATAGAAGCGTGGATAAATTGAAAACGAACAGCCACAATGGATCACCCAGTTACAAAAACCGTGACAAAGTCATTATTTCACCAAACCAAACCACCGAAACTGATAAAAACAGTGTGTTTGCCAAAACTTACATCAGAAAACCGCAAAATCGCCAGCTGTTCGGTCTTTGAAGCCGAGAATCTCCGAAAAAGATGCGATATACTGTATCATTTTTCCTCAATGATTACATTTCTAAGACACTGGAGAGCCAGGCACCGGAGAGTATGCCGAGGTTAGCGGAGAGTATGAAAAAACTGAAAAAAAATCAAAAACACTAAGTGAAACGGAAAACGAAGAGAAAGTGGTGAGTGTAACCCATAGGAATGTGGGGAATGGAAAGGGGAGTAAGACGCTAAAAAAACCTCTGTCCAGAAGAAAATATTTGTTCACCACACTTTCCGAACAACTTCAAAATATGGGGAATTCCTCTGTTTAAGAGTTGGGAGTAGTTTCATCAGTTTCTTGGATCGCTTCAATATAGTCGATGATAAGTCAATTCTTCACTTTCTGTTGGTAAATCACTATCAATAGATGCAAATTGTTTCAAGATCACAAATCTGTCCCACAATGTTAGGAAACAGTTGTGCATCCGGAATACCTATTATCTTATTCGGAGTCGTCAATATGTGTATAACGCCTTTATACTTTATTTGGCCTTATTGCCGCTCCAATAAAAACGAAATGTTTATATTATGTAGGTCTATATGAGTTGTGTGTGCTTTGCTAGGTTATTCTTCAGAAAAATCATTAATTTGAGTGTAATGGGCGAACGAGCGCCTTTTCACTCTAATTACCTTGTGAATGTCGTTTGCATTATGATATTTTGTAATGTGTGTGAATAAATCATTTCTGATTATTTATTATAATAGTGTGTCAAATTATCTGTTACTACAATGTGTTGAATTGTTATAATGTGGGAAGTAAGAAAATTCAAATAAATTGTTATCAGACAAATAAAGATGAGAATTATTTCATATATATTCGAAATTTCTGTCTCTGTATATGATTTATTTGAGTTCATCCTGCTGGAGAAACAAACAATTTATGTCATAATTAATGGTACGTCGCGAATAAACCATCGTTCATTACTACCATATCAATGATTACGATCCATTCCCCAAAGTCTAAATTAATTTGACCCGTTGTTGGATGAGTTATGGGCTCATATCCATTAGGTGGCATATTGCCAGGCGATTGAAGCGCTTTGACGGCGTAATTACAAAACGAGCACTACAGATGCGGACTAGTTGTGGAGATATTTGTGCTCCATGGAATTATACAAGAACTCGAAATGCCCAAATCAGTAGTTTGAAACGTACCTTAGAATCATAAATATAATATTTGGGAAATTTTCAACAAATTAAATTGTAAATCTGGAAGTTGGAGTAACCCCTCCAATGACCCGGTTCCTTCGAATGAATTTCCATTCTGTGAATCGACAATCGACAATCTTTCGTTTCGTTCTATTGTATGGGGGAATATTAAAATGATACTTGGACCTGTAGTCTTCCTTATTTCCATGAATTCTCTTTCCGTAATAGATGTGAAGTGCGAAACAAATGTCTGTGCTCTGACTGATTTGGTTGAAATGTCACTCATGTAACAGAATCATAAGTTTAGTCTGAATAATACGAAATCCCCATTCATGAATTTTTCTAGCCCAACACAAATTATTCTTTCAAAATCTAAAATATACAAAGAAGATGATTTTTTGGTTTATTTATGGAAAACAGAATGAGCTGTTCATCGAGCGTTTTAACAAAAAAATATTATCGAAACCCAAGTGTTTGATCTATATATGCGGCAGTACGAAAAAATTAGTAATGCCATCCTCCAAAATCACTATGAAACAGTACAATAAAATACTTACATGAAAATACACAATTAAATAGGTATTAAACATTGGATATTTATAAAAAGTTTTTACGTTCATTCTCAGTGTCTATAGCCGAAGTAAACATTCCAGTATTACTCTCACCCAAAATAATAATATACATAATCCTAGCTCGAGACAACATGTGAATACAGGGTGTTCTGAAATAATGTGTTTCCAGGGCGTGTAGAACACACCATTTAAAAAAAGTTCAATTTGTTTCTGAAGTCATACATTTTTCCAATAATTGAACATCAAAGTTTACATTGAAAAATGATAGCACTTCGACCCGCACTCAATGATCATTCATCGCAGATCGCCAGCTAAGTGAAGGTACAGTACAGTACAGTACAGTTGAATTGTTGAACTAGTTGAAGATTAGTTTTCCCGTTTTAACTTGAGCCGGTAAGTTGAAATTTAGACGTGATAGCTTCGTATTGCATTCGGACACATTAATGAGAAATCCTTTTATTAAAGTAGATGAATCCCTTAATACAATTTTAATGCAAATTTTTCATGAGAGTAGAACATCAACTACATTTTTCGTCCTCTTGGAAAGACAAAGTTGCTTTCCAATGCAATCTTTTACATTGCCCCATACACTAGGAGCAATCGTTTTTTCCAAATAACACGCTGAACAGAAGAAACTGTTTCTCATAATGAAAAATGTTAATCAATTTAATAAACTCAATAATAATGCTAATAACCAAATCAGACAAAAATACCTCTACAGTTGTGGCAAACATCAAACAAACAAAAATATGTGAATTATATGCATCACGTTCCTTTTCCTGATCATATGGAGAAGTATTTGATTTACGTGAAAGGTCTAGGTGTGTGCACGTGTCGATATAGTCGAAGAAGCTAATCTGTATTTCGTGCAGAAAAAATTATTTATAAAATCTTAGCAAAGCGCTTTCGACTGTTAAGTAGAATTACACTGATGATGACTTAACAGTCGAAAGCGCTTTGCTAAGATTTTATGAATAAATTCTTCTGTACGAAATACAAATTTCCTTCTTCAAAGATATTTGACTTATTTGCCTACAATGTTAAATAACTTCACGCCAAAATGAATATCTGAAATTAGAACGCGTTATCAAGGTTGGTTTCCAACAAAGTAGATGTTTTTTCATTTGTTTGCACTGCTTCCTTAAGCATATTCAAAACTCTGCTTCAATAAAACCATAACATTATAGGTAGTATAGTTCGAAAAATTATTCAGTTTAGGGCATTTTCAAACATTGCTCCAACAACGTTTCCATGATTAGTCAGTCCAAAACCATTTACACATTTTCAGTTTGATACAATGATTTGTACTCTCGTTGCAATCCAAATTGTGATTATGGGGCCAGTACACCCCTGAATGCAATACTCTGTGAAGGCGGAATGTGATTAATAAAGAATGTACCCACCACAGATCCTAGTTATTATCGTTCGAATGGACGAGACTGCTAAAATATTGAAATTAATTAAGATGCGCCAGGGTGAGCTAGAACACGAACATTTTATTGCTAATTAGTTTGTACTACGGCTTTGAGGCGGTGTGGAGAATTGCTCTTATCTCTGGAGAAAACTCTGTATCTAATGAAGTAAAATCCGGGGATATCGTTAGTTTCAGTTGAAACATTTCAGATGTACTGAAAAATTATTATATCTTGCTTTCATCACCGCATTGGAAACGATAAAATAACAGAGTTCCAGAGTGTTAAAAACAACCATTTTTCATTGAAAGCACCCCCAGCCAAATAATGCCAGCTTATTATATATATATATATATATATATATATATATATATATATATATATATATATATATATATATATATATATATATATATGTATATATATATATATACATATATTTATATAGGTGTATATATATACAATAAACATTTCGACCTCCGAATGAGTCGATGCACAATTTGGCGAAGGTAAATTTAAACTAATATATACATCAGATTTATTACTATGGAAGTAATTTAGAAGTCGAAATTACTATGGAAGTCGAAAATAAAAAAGTTAATTTGCCCAAATAATACCTTTTTTTACTTATTCATGGCCTGACGATAACTATAAGGAATAAAAAAAATGAGGTTAAAAAGAACACAGGGGTTTTCTGTGTATTTTATCTTAATCTACCACCTGTTATTCATAATAATATAAATTTGTCGTTAGAAGAGTGGAAATAGAGACAAATTAATTCCGAAATTGCTTCCTAAGGAATGTGTTTGGTGTCGTAACGGAGATATATATGTAAAAATCAATTATATTATACACCCTATTAAAAAAAAGATAACATTGACCTGTTATTGTTAAAATAAGTACAATTTCTTGCTTTTTTTTCATTTTAGTGTTATTCCTTTTCATATTCAATTTCTTCTATGAAAAGGAATAAGTTATGTTTATTTTCATTCCGATCTACCTATATTTCATGTCAATTCATACCTGTTGAGTACTGAATGTCGGAAATGATACGTACTCTATGATAAATATTGTAGTTATTGATAATATCATTCCAGTAGTCATTAATAACAATATCAGTCGATGGAGTTGCAAGATGTTTCACCCATGGTTTTTATAACCTGAGTTATAACCTTATAGTTATGAGGGTTTCAAAGAAAAATAATGTGTCAGGAATAAGTAAATTTGGACTTCTTGAAGACATTAATAATAACAATAATGATTTATTGAATCCTGCGTGATCAAATACATGTTTTAGGATACGTCAAAATACAATCATATATGAATAAAACATATACAGAATATATAAACATATATATATATATATATATATATATATATATATATATATAAGAATACAAGCACGAAAACAACATTCAAAAACTTGATGAAAATGTTATTTCAATTTTAAAAATTCCGAGACGCTCTAGAAACAATGTTCGTGCAGTTTCAGTTTTGATTTGGACAAATTTTGATTCTCGAAGAAATAGCAGGATGGTTGAAGAAATTGTTATGATTAGGAATTCTGATGAGTTCTCCATTTATAGTAGAATAATTGTGATGGCTGCTAGAAACTGTGTCGTGCATATATTTATGTTTATGAATTCATTTAAATCTATATATATATATATATATATATATATATATATATATATATATATATATATATATATATATATATATATATATATATATATATATACAATGGAAAGTTAAAATGTTATATTTCTTGAAATACTATTTGCAGAAATCTCCATTTATAGTAGAATAATTGTGATGGCTGCTAGAAACTGTGTATATATATTATATATATATATATATATATATATATATATATATATATAATATATATATATATATAAATTAGTCTGATGACTCTTTTCTCTAACACAAATATCATGTTGAAATTGCTGGATGAGCTATATTGCTCTATAAGCGTATTTTTTTAGTTTTTTTGTTACTATAATTTACTATAATTTTATTTGGAAATCAGATGCTAGCAGAGAAAAGAGAATTTTTCCAGGAATCATGGTAGATGGCAGTCTCAACTAATGGGGACAAATTGACGGAATGTATGGAAACAAAAAGAAATACAATATTGAAATACCACTATAGGCGCAGTCTATGCTCTAATATGAACTAATCTGGATTTTGGGGTCATGTTTTGGAAAAACAAGGTGGTGACGAAACAGAAGATTATTACGAAGGGTGGTTTACATAGATTTCATATCTCTGCACATACCTACAAATAAAAACACATGCAACTAGTGCTGATTTTCGTGGATATTGTACGAAATCAAGGAATGCGATAGAGTGCCCAGACAGCGTCTGAATAAATTGAAAAAATGTCAGCAAATAATAAATTCCGCTTACTAACAAATAAGCAGAAAATACACGAATTCTTCAATTGACCCAAAATTAAATTTGATCAACTGTTTATATTATGTTCACAAATTTTCTCTAATCAACATATCTTGGAATATACTCAACGATTATATATTTTTTATTTATATTTCAGGTACCGTCGCCTAATGAATATCTCAATCCTAACGAAACTCTTGTAGTATTCATTTGTTTTTCTGTTTCTCATATATGACTATGAAGTATTTAACAAGCTATGAATGTAATTTATTTACAGATCAGTTCAATAAACCATATTTCTAAACGCTTTTTTCTTAGTTTCCAAAGAGTTTTCATCTTTGTGTAAGGAACACATCGATATCTTCCTCACCGATATTTTACTATAGATAATAAATAAAGAATAATATTTGTCGGTGGTGAACTTTGTATTGCAAAGTAATCCAATGTTCAATTAAATGTGTTTATAAGAGAGAACTTTGAGGCTTTTATTGAAATGGCTGATGACAGGAAGTTTTTATTCGCGAAAGTATAATTTATTGTCATTGCCTATTTTAAACATTACCGTTTTTAGTTTATTGATTATTTTAGGTGGCAATGATTACTAGAGTTGCCGGTGCTTGTAGAAAAGCAGAACTGACTTAGAGGCGTAATACGGACTCCGGGAATATGGTTTTTCTTACGAGGTATACATACTATTTTTTCGAAAATCGAAAAATTATTCAAAGGACATAAATTATAACAATCAAATTGTTGAAATTTTAGTAAGTAAGTGAGAATTATTAATTTTATTCGCAAATAAAGGATGTTATGAAATATTTGTATTGTAACACTGGAAACAAAGTAATATTGAATTGTCAAACTTGACTCATGAAAAGTAAATACTGCTTCAGTTCTTTCTCAGAAAATGTAATGCATACTTCTTGAAGCTTGGTTCCAAGTCGAAATTTTCAACTTTGTGGGCGACCTATTCAATGTTGCAAGCAACCCTTGCAATTAAACATGATCTGCAAAAAAAATTATTTTATAATGTGTTGAAATTCTTAACTATAAAATTGTTTTCGTAAAAACTTATCAATAATTTTTTTAGTTTACAAATAACTGTAAGGAAATAATATTTTATTACAGTAAAAATATAATTATTTCCCAACATTGATTTTCTCTTGTCTGACAACGACTAAGAGCAAGGAACTATTGATTTTTTCTTTCAAAATGTTATCAAAAATGTCAATTTATCTTATCTATTTTATTTTTATGAAATGACAATTTTAAAGACAAAATCCAATGTGATTTGTGCTGGTAATTTTTGGATATAAAGACAATTTAGTATTTAGACAGAGCATGGTCGTTTTTTTGTTGAATATAATGATGATTGTGCAGTGCAAGCTTTTTATTGGACTTAGTTTCTGGCGGTCATTCTGGCCAATAAAGAATAATTGCAAATAACATACTAGGAGGAGATTCCTGGGTATTTGTTTCGACCAAATCTCATCATCAGTCTCAGTGTATAACAAACAAGTAGATATTTCGTAAAAAGAAAGAAATATTCCGTCCGATTGAGGAGATTGAGGAACAGTAACTGTCTTTGTAGAATTTTACTATTACTATTTACTATTACATACGGTTAAGAGTAGAGGATTACTCCTATTATACTCTTAGAGCAGATATAAACATGATATACCTAAAAATACATGAAAGGTGAACAATTTCAAAGTACAGCGGATATTAAGAAACACTGAAATAAGAGCTATATCAGTTAATGGTCATCTCGTAAGGAGGATGTTGTCTACCAAATGGAATTCGTGTGAAACGACGCTGAACGCTTTCCAGGAGATTGATATCGCGTTGGTAGATTGGAAACAAAGCAGGGTTAGCAAATTCCAGAATTGGGCGGACATAAGTCTTATAAAGTTTAGTAAGAGTTCGTATGTCTGGAGAGCTAAAGAGTTTGTTTATGAGCTAAACAATACGATAAGCTTTCTTCACTTGTAGTACAGTTTGCTCTGTCTACGGAAACGGCGATTCCTTTTCTAAAGAAATATCGGCTGCCTGTCATTGGGAAAGAAATCTATATGAATTTTTATGAGCTTCTCAATTACGAATATCTCGTTATGAGATTTCACTCTCACCTTGAAAGTCTGAATATAATACCTTCACTTAAAAGTTTCTAGTGGAACCCCAAAACTATTATTCAATCTTACAAGAGAAATCAGAACACGAAGTCCCACCCCCTGTATATTAAACATTTTTTTTTATAATAACCAAAAACTCTGCAGAGTTGGAGTTAAATAAAAATTATTTATTTTCTATTTCAAATGTTCCTGAGTTCCAGAAATCACCTGATAAATACAACACTACTGGCAAGTACCAACTCTTATATTTTTGGGAAATTTTTCTATTTCCAAAACCTTTTACAACAAAGTCAAAAGTTATTATTATTTTCCCTACGAAACTCAGCCCTCCTTAACTCCAGCATTGTGGTCTTTTCCCAGCCTAAGGTGACTCTTGAAGTACTAAATACGACACAAAAGACTCTTCAGTCTACTAACAGTTTACTCAAATTCGCGACCAAACCCACTGACTGGTATTTCTACACCACGATACTGAAGTCAGATTGGGGGTCCGTTTTATTGAATATGATTCCGTTTATCATGTAACTTAACTTTGGATTGCTTTTACCAATATGAAGCACTACACATTTGTTAATATTCAGAGGTAACAGCCAGTCTTAACACCATTGGTGGATATTGTTAAGGTCGCATTGGAGTTATTGGTGGTGTAAAGGGTTATTATACACTTTGGTGTCGTCGGCATAAACACCAAACTTTGATGTGATTAGGTATTGAAGGTCTGATGTGAATAATACAAATTTGAGGACAGAGCCCTGTAGTACAGAAATGGTGTCGCTGTACAATGAGTCGATGTTCACAGAACATTTTCGATTCTCTAAGAAAGAAGTAATCCAGTGCAGCATATTTCCTCACATCCCAACATGCTCATTTTTGGCAATTAGTCGATGTTTCGGCACCTTGTTGATAATGTTGATAAAAACGAACCAAAATTGTATAGTATTTCTAATCCCAATTGGACCGACATAAAAAGTTTCGAAAAGGAATTCTCTTCCACACGACAGAACTTTTTTATGATTATACCAGGAACGCTTTGAAAGTAAAAACACTGGTAGTATATACATTTCCCATTTGCCGGGCAGTGCATATGAACACTCCTCGTAGTGCTCTTATTTTTATTGCCGTTCCAATTGGGATTAGAATGACTATAGGTCATAAGTCAATAATGTGTTTTTTTTCTTACTACTGAAATTTTTTCCCCAAATAAAGGCCTCTATATTCAGTTACGTGGAAATCGATTACGTAATGAAACTGACAGTTATGTAAAATCTTACGTTCCCAAACATAAAAAATGCATTGAAAATTTGATATTTCATAGCGGGATTAAACAAATGTATCTATGATTCCATATTCCAAAATCAGTTTATTGTTATAATATTGTGCTCCTTTGAACTTCATCGCTATGTTGAAAAGATTATTTCATGAATCATTCATATACAAAAAATATAGAGGAATACAACCCTTCAAGTTCATGACGGAACATTACTTGTAACGTGTAACGCATTCTTGAATTAATTCATTTATTAGGGTTTTGCGTCATTCTGCTCATGACACCATCGGCAGCATTTGATAAAAAAACTCCGAAAATGAAGCCTTTCTCTCCATTGTTAATTTTATGGAAATGACCCCATCTAGTTGCCGCAAGTGTCGGAACGCACATAAACATTCCCCTTAACGCGCACACCCTGCCGTACGATATAATTTTCTAGATGACTCCCCCAGTGGCAATCCCTGTCCAACCGTCGATTGTCCATCGCCGACCAAATGGCCTATACAAGAGATAGGAGCCATAGTTTGCATAACTGGCTATAGCCGGTATACGCGCCATTGTATGGATCGTTTTCTTTTTATGGCGGACCCCTTCTGGTCCAGGGATCATCCGCCGTTCCCCAGGGATCGATGCTTTGTTATTTCTCCCTGGATCGTACATAACCATCCCCCGACGATTCAAATGATACGTGATTATCATACGACAATAATCCGCGGGTATTGCTCAATTCTTTTACTTTGTTGTATTGTTATTAGTGGTATTTCTTGTTTACAATGTGCGTGTTTTAGAGGGTCACTTTTACCGAAGGGTCAGTCTTAGTTTTATCACTCAAACTGGGGTTGTGAATTAGGTGCTACTCCGTTTGTGAGACATAAAGCGCATTTACTGGTTTCAGAAATTGTTTAATCTATTCATCTCGAACAGTTGATATAATAGGCTTCACATTTTGAGGTCATAAAAGAGTCGGTTGGACATTTCAAAGGGAAATGACATCGAGAAAAAATTCAAGACTCACATTCTAAGGAGCAGTTATGGGTGTTTCGTGTTGGATTTGTTTGCGTTTTTTGAATTTATTCTTTCCTTTTATAGGAAAGATATCAAAAATTCCTTCTGGAAGTGCCAATTGGTAAATATAAGAGAGTTTGTATGTCGTCTTAGTAGAAGAATTTTAATCTCTGTTCGTAAAACATAATTTTTGTTGATTCAATAGGTCCCCAAATAATTATATTTTCCACTTACCACGCCTTTATATATATATATATATATATATATATATATATATATATATATATAATATATATAATTATATATACAGTGCGCGTCAAAATTATGGAACAAATTCGATATTTCGCAAGTCATGTACTTTTGACAAAAATCCTGAAATAGGTCGATTATTATTTTAAAATGCCGATTTTTTATGAATATTATAAAGAAATTATGTCACTGGTTTTGACATGGTGACGTAATCGGTAATTTTTTTAAATAGGAATAGATGTCTTGTGATACCTCATCTGAAAGGCCTTTCAATACTGCATTCAATGATGATAATTAATTCGTTTTTTTTTCTGTACAGGGTGAACAAAAATTAATATTTTATTTCAATAAGAGAATAACTTTATATCCAACAAAATAGAACAGTTAAATAAGATGTTCGAAATGTCATCCACCAGTCTCTTGACAATAAGCAAATCTACGGACACATTCCTCTTGCACATTGCGAATAACTCCCGGAGTAATTCTGTTAATTTCGATCCTAATTCGATTTTTCAACTCTTGTAGATTTTGTGGCCTATCTACATAGACCTTCGATTTCAAATAACCCCACAAGAAAAAAATCCAGGGGCGTAATATCTGGAGATCTTGGGGGCCACTCTATCGGTCCGCGTCTACCAATCGACCTCCTAGGGAAACAGTTGTTCAAAAACTCGCGAACATCACGTGCATAGTGCGGGGGTGCACCATCTTGTTGCAACCAAATACTTTCATTTGGTGAGTTAGGATTGTTGGCGTTTGGAAAAATATCGGCAAGGCTAGGTATGAGTTCATTTTTTAAAAATTCCAAGTAACGCTCCCCTGTGAGATTTCCTTCGAAAAAATACGGGCCAATAATCCTGCCGTTTATTATCCCTGCCCAAACATTGACTTTCTGAGGGTATTGAGTATGCCCGTCCATCATCCAGTGAGGATTATCTCTACTCCAATATCTACAATTCTGACGATTTACTGAACCATTTAGGCGAAACGTAGCCTCATCGGAAAACAGAATTTGTTTTATAAAACGTGGATTGCGGTTACACAAATCCTGCATTATTTCACAGAACTCCACACGGCGATCGGGATCATCATCATTGAGTTGTTGATGTAGCTGTACTTTGTATGGATGGTACTTTTCTGCTTTTAGAATACGTAATACAGAACTTTGGGATATGTCAAGGTCTGCTGCAATTTGTCGTGAAGTATTGTGAGGATTATTCTCTACACCCAATAGAACATCAAGTTTTACGTTTTCTTCTATTTTAGGACGTCCAGTATTCGAAATATGTTTGACATGACCAGTTTCTCTAAATTTTTTCTCAATCTTACTGACTGTTGAACGACTGATAGGTCTATTTGGATACTTCGCATTGAACAAGTCGCATACCTCTTGCTGAGTTCTGGTTCTATCTCCGCATCCAATAAAAAGTAAAATTTCTATGCGTTGGGTTTCACTTAAAGTAGCCATAGTTCACTTTTAGAACCTTTTCACTTAGAATTTGTGAAGAATATTTGTTGATATTTCAACTGACATTTATTTGACACTAACTTGCCTATTATGGCATTAATTTGTGATTGTCTTTTGTTTCCATTTTAGACTAGGAAATAGCTAACTATTAATATGTGGGAGGGATCCATTGGTGTAGTAGAGCACTGACTCACTAGTCTGCCAGGGCAGTCTGAGGGATTAGAGCTTGGGCTCAAAAAAGTAAAATTTTGCATTTTTTAACACGCTTTTATTATCTTTACTTGTAACTAAATAACTCGCAATGTAATAAAATCTTGGAAGTAAATATTCACCCAGTTCCAATCTTCCGAATAATCTGAAATTTGTCACACATATCAAGGACCGATGACAATACAAGAATTTCATAATCATAATGTAATGATAATAAAAATACATTTTTCCAAACGCCAACAATCCCAACTCACCAAATGAAAGTATTTGGTTGCAACAAGATGGTGCACCCCCGCACTATGCACGTGATGTTCGCGAGTTTTTGAATAACTGTTTTCCTAGGAGGTGGATTGGTAGACGCGGACCGATAGAGTGGCCCCCAAGATTTCCAGATCTTACGCCCCAGGATTTTTTTTGTGGGGTTATTTGAAATCGAAGGTCTATGTAGATAGGCCGCAAAATCTACAAGAGTTGAAAAATCGAATTAGGATCGAAATTAACAGAATTACTCCGGAAGTTATTCGCAATGTGCAAGAGGAATGTGTCCGTAGATTTGCTAATTGTCAAGAGACTGGTGGATGGCATTTCTAACATCTTATTTAACTGTTCAATTTTGTTGGATATAAAGTTATTCTCTTATTGAAATAAAATATTAATTTTTGTTCACCCTGTACAAAAAAAAATCTTATTAATTATTATCATTGAATACAGTATTGAAAGGCCTTCCAGATGAGGTATCACAAGACATCTATTCCAATTTAAAAAAATTACCGATTACGTCACCATGTCAAAACCAGTGACATAACCTCTTTAGAATATTCATAAAAAAATCGGCATTTTAAAATAAAAATCGACCTATTCCAGGATTTTTGTCAAAAGTACATGGCTTGTGAAATATCGAATTTGTTCCATAATTTTGACGCGCACTGTATATATATATATATATATATATATATATATATATATACAGTGTCCGTCATAAAGTTGGCTACATATGGGAAACAAATTTGTTATTGAAATTTCTGAAAAACTCTAATGACGGTTCGTTTCTGCATGTCTGACAACTAAAAAATCCGTGGCGGGAATGGGTCAAATTGACTAGATATCGAAAAATTTTGATGAGAAAATGAGTTTGGAATCCAATAAGGACCCCATGTACGAATTTTGAACCATATTGAAAAAAAACCATTTTATTTCTCTACCCTTACTAAGAAACGTTATACATTCTTGTTATCTGGAAATAGCTTCGAAAACCAAAACCACCCCTAAGTTTGGGTCAAAACTAATCAAATATTTGTGGAATAGACATTTGGCGGGAGATTAATAATGAAAACACGATTTAGTCTGTTACTAGGTGTAGTCATGTCCTGTATATTGATGCACATGAACTTATTCAATATTCTCAATCCATAAATAAAATTTAAACTACTAATAATTGTAATTAAAACTTAATAATACATTATTTATCCTAATTGAATTTAGTATTGTTTAGGTGGATGTGGAAAAAGGAAAAAACTCAATAAACAAACAATGTAAGAGTTTTCAATAGTCTAAGTGACCACCTTCGTGCTCCATACATAGAATTGTTCTGGAAAAAATTTCGCGGCGAACATTTTTCAACATGGTTCTGTTGATCAGTGCTGCACAATTCCTTATACAAATTTTTAAATCTTCTACATTTGATATAGATGTTGTTTATGAAAATTGCTTTTCACATGGCGTTAGGTCTGGAGACCTAGCAGGCAGGATTACCTGAATATCGACCTATCCACTGCTCACCAAACTCATTGTTCAACCACTCCCGCACTTCATTCGTAGAATGAATAGAAGCCCCATCTTGTTGTAAGAATAAACGAATCCGCTTCCGTAATGGTAGGTTGTCGATAAATGAAGATATCTCGGTCCGTGAAAAGTTCAAATATCGTTCGCCATCTAAACTTTTTCTAAAAAAGAAGGGACCTACATGTCGCGCATTTAGAATTCCACACCATACCTTCACTTTGAAATTATATTGGTCCTTGGCTTCAATAATGAAATTAGGATTATGATCTGCCCTCCATCTACAATTTTGAGAACTGACGACACCATTTGAGGTAAAAGGTGCTTCGTCAGAAAATAGCACATTTTTTTTCTAACATTCCCTGGAACCATGCACAAGAATAAAATCGCATAATGCCTGTCTCGTAGTACTTGCACAAATTTTGGTTTGTATGGGTGAAAGTGATTTTGCTTCAAAATTCGTCTAACAGAGGTTTGAGATATTTATGCCTTTTCTGCCATAATTTTTGTCGAAACTCTGGTGTCTCAGTGACTGTCAGTAAAACATTTATTACAACACTTTATATTTGTTTTCAACCAAACCAGTTTCCTTAAATTCTTGCAATATCTTTGCCACCGTAGTAAAATGCAAATTTTGGTCTAGATGTCTTCCACTGAAAATTTCAGCTACTTATCTTGTGCTATGATAATTTTAGCCATATAGCAATACTATTTCTATTTTTCCTTCAGTTTTGGAGCCATTTCTATTGATAGATTGAAGAACACAAAAACTGATAAAGAACGACCACTCCAACAAAATTATCAACAAGTTATTGTGACATTTGTTATTGTTACAACAAAAGTAGATCTTTTTTCAAAGCCAACTTATGAAATTCAAAAAAATATAGCTAGGTCATTGAAGTTCAAATTTACTAACCAAAATTAAATTCAGCAAGGATAAATAATGTATTATTCAGTTTTAATTACAAATATTAGTTGGTTTAAATTTCATTTATGGGTTGAGAATATTGAATAAGCTCATGTGTATGAGCTGTATGTTAACAATGTAAATATGGACTTAGCAACAATTCTCGAATGGGGATCCAATAACTTGGTAGAATTCAATGCAAACAAAACACAAGCATGTCTTTTCTCTAGAAAAGCCGATCTCACTGTGCCTAACATAACTTTGTCAGGAGTAACCATACCACTGAAGTCATCCATATCGATGCTTGGTATTACTATCAGCAATAACCTTTCCTGGGAAAATCACGTGAGGTCCATTGCCAAAAGTGCATCCCAAAAACTTGGTTTTTTGTTTCGTGCCAAGAGCTATTTCACCTTCAGTCAGCTGCTTATGATCTATAAGGCACAGATCCGACCTGTCCTGGAATACTGTTCCCATATTTGGAGTGCGGCACCTAAACATATCCTGAAGCTATTGGATTCTGTCCAAAAAAGGGCAATTCGTCTCGTCGGTGATGCCTCGCTTACAAACTCGCTCACTTGTCTGGAACACCGTAGAAAAGTTGGCGATTTGTCTCTATTTTATAGATATTTTCATGGGCGATGCTCTTCTGAAATATCAACAATCGTTCCTCCTTTGGCAGTCTCTTCGAGATTAACCCGTCAAGTTCAGTCTTCACACCCCTTCGTGGTCACTTTGGAGACCTGCAGAACATCACTTTCCAAAAACTCATTCATCCAACGAACTGCGAGGCTTTGGAACTCATTGCCTAGGGAGGTGTTCCCCGAGGCATACAACCTCCAGAAATTTAAGAAGAACACCAACTCCTACCTTCTTTCCCTTGGTTCCCACGATGTTCTCTGAACATTACAGGATATCCCTTTTCGTGGGAACCAGAACATATAAAAAATACAGGGCATGACTACACCTAGTGACAAGACTTAATCATGTTTTCATAATTAATCTCCCGCAAAATGTCTAGTCCACAGATATTTGATTAGTTTTGACCCAAACAGATAATGTTTCTTAGTAAGGGTAGAGGAATAAAATGGTATATTTGTTTTTTTTTCTCAATATGGTGCAAAATTGGCACATTTTCTCATTAACATTTTTCGATATCTTGTCAATTTGACCCATTTTTTTGCACCACATCAACTTTCTTTAAATTTATGGCCAAATCTGAGATCACGTGACTCAATGACCTCCATATCAAATTGGAAAGTGGTACCTTTTACACCAAATGAGGTACATTTTTACCGAGTTGGTGTTACAAGATATTTCTCCTATTCTTTTCAGCTCAACGGATAGCTTTATGGTCCTAGAGATAGATGAACCGATTGGAATTATTTTTAATTTTAATTTGAATAGCAGGATACAGTTTAAAAAACATTCATATAGTTACGCAACTAGATCAACAGACTGCTTCAGATATCCGAATTCATAAAACCAAAATATAAATTTACCAAAATAGCATCAATGATCCCCACTCCGAAAAATACGTACCATAGAATTACCAGCCAGAACACTAATGAATTCAACAAGACTTTATATTCCATTATACATCAGATAAATAAGAGCCTGAGGTTGTAAAATTATTATCAACAATTCATAAACAAGCTATAATCGAGTTTTATTGCAATCGTAAAATTTGATAAGAGCAATATTAATAATGTTGCTCATGATACAACTTAATAAATGGTTTTTCTCATGTCTCAACTTATTATCCGACAATCTGTGGGAATTCGGATTGTCTTAGGATATATCAAGTTTTTTGGGTGAATTTTCTTTTTTCTATATTTCTAATAGTCGACGAGGAAACATTTACCACGACAAGTGATTGAACTTTCTACTTTCTCATTGTGATACCCATAAATAAAAATGATTAAAAATAATACAACTTTGATCTCTCCATCTAGGTATATAACTTATATTTCATAAGGATATTATTTGGGATGGAGGAGGCCGTTTTGTTATATATAATAAAAAAATCAGAGTATAATCACAGTGTCTTCAAAATTCTAACACCTCCCATTGAAAATAATTTCAAAAGTAAACAATGCAAGTCTGATATTTGTATCCTCTGAACTCAAAATAGAAAAGTTCAACAACAATGTAGTTTTCTCAATCGAAGCAAATGGTTAACAAAATTGTAAAACCGTTACAACGAATATAATACCTCATTCATATGGGAGCTTTGTTCATGTTTATTAGTTTTATTACACTTTTATTGCTAATTGTAGCCAATAAAAAAGCCATAAAATGCATCGTGCTTTTGCCAAAATAATAAATCTGCATGATAATTTATATTCCTCCCGAGATTTTGCGACTTGGATTATCTTGGTTATTTCAATATATATGAGTCATGCTCTCATATGAAATCAATATTCGAAATGAATTATTGAATGAATTTACATACGAATACTCTGATACATGTAAATATCTGGGTATAACCCTTGACAAGTTTGTATCAAGAATAAAGAGAATCACTTTGAATTAGTTACGCGAAACTTAACAGGCTAATGGGGAGGGAATACAGTTTGGTTTTGAATGTATAACGTTATATTAGATGTACGAAATGTACAAAAATATTGTAGAAAATAATATCTCAAGGAAAACACCTCATCATTTTATTGATCACCTGTTAGCAGGTGCAGCAGCATGGATCAGAAGACGTGATCGACGAATTCCGAAGAAGAAATATGTTGGCTATTTATCCTTATTTGATTTGTGGTATAGTAAAGAGACAACAATTTTTTTTCACGAAAGAGAAGAATCTATTTTTTGCAATGAATATCCAATTGAATGATAAAAATCTTAAAAACAACAGGAGGAAGCGAGTAGGTATAAACAATAACTTTGATCATCTCATTTTACATTTATTTTTACCAAATTCATTTTATTGTATCGTATTGTGATTTTCAGTCATATATGTCTCATTTAGCTTGTATCTTTTTCTGTACTTACTCAATTTTTTCACTATAGTATTTTAATCTCATGGTTTTTTCTTCTCTTACCTATAACTAATTTTGTTCATTCTATTGTAAATTATATGAATATAAATTTTATCGTTTTATTAGATATTGCTTTCATTATATATTATATTAACACAAATTGGTGTAATTTTTATTATGTTTATGTGATGTTATAATATTGGGTTTTTATCAACACTTCAACAAGTTATTAATGTATATTTAATCAATTTTTTTCTTACCTATTTTTCCGAAACAAATGCTTGCACTTATCGCTAGGCTTTATACCCGTTTATATTTTTATTTATATTGCCAGTTTATTATTATTATTATTACAAGTTTAAATATGCACTTTTCAGAACGTCAAAAACTTCGTGTTGACACTTTAAGCTTTATTTCATTATTTGTTTCTGTTTCACGAAATCAAATTATTGCTCCTACAAGATGGTTTTGCTGATAACAGCAATTGCTGTTTCTCTTACAGAAATTGTTTGTTACTACCCATAAAAATGTTTCGGTTAAAGATAATAAGACATTTTTCTCAGTGTACGTGGTCATAAATTGTATTCTCCGAGTTTATCCTAAAATGAGATGGCATAGTGAATCGTCACATTAATTTTAATAAGTGTATTTGTGTATTAGTTATAGATACTATTCGAGTCATTATTTATTGAATTACACTCGATGTAAACAAATGCTGTCTGCAGCTTTTAAGTTGTAACTTGAATTTGAATTCCCAATATCATCTTGTTGAAAAATGAAATGAAGATTGGTTAGCGTAAAGTATCGTATTGCTTTTGACCAATAAATGTTTGAACGTGATAAAATTCAAAACTTCACGAAATATTTGTAAACACCATTGCCAATTCAATATATAATCCAAGCTATATATTAATTTCTTTCGGGAAATACAGGATTTTCATTGTTTATCATCTAATATCTTTTGGAGAATCATACCTAATCGTTTTATTTTCAGATAAAAATTGTAAATAAAAGCAAATGTAATGTGATTGGACACACGAAATATATTGAATGTCCAAAGGATTATTAAACATTTTATATTTGCTACACTTGTATCATATACAGTGCTCGTCTAAAGTCCGTTCCACCCCTACTAATTTTTGAACCACCTGGTATATCGCAACAAAATTTGAAGGGCTTCAATAGGAGATGAAAACCTACTTTTTCATGGAGAAATCACAGCTAAAAGTTTTGAAATGGCGGCTGAGCGCCATCTTCAATATATTTTTTCGATAGAACACCCCGTATATTATTCCATTTTCGAAATTTGCTCATAATTCTCAACAGTTTTCTCCAAAACACTTTTCTCCTAAATTCAATTGTTTTCGAAATATTAACGTTTGAAAAGTGACATTCCGGTTTAAAATAAAATATGGATTTTGTTCACTTCCGGTAAAACATTTTGCTAACTAAACGTTGTTATTCATTTGTAGTTAAATCTCCTAATGAATTCGCCTAATAAGAGGCGTAAAGAGAGTTTATTGAGGATAAACAGTATCGCTTACCGGAAAATTTCGAAGCCTTCGAATGTGTTCTGTAAATTCACAATCAAAACAAATTAGTTACCTAAAAAATTATAATTTATTTTTGAATAACACTTTTATTCAACCCCAACAATTATTTCATCAAGTGTTTAATGTGGCCCCCTCCTAAATCTTGACAATAAAGTGCCTTATTATAAATATCTTCTCTCACGTTGATGAAAGTCTGTTAATCTATTTCTTCACATGTATTATTCTGCGTTCCATGTCTTCTATTGTTTGACATTCAGTGGCATATATTTTTGACTTCAGATACCCCCAAAGGAAAAAATCTAGAGGTGTGAGGTCCGGAGATCTTGGTGGCCATTCTTTACTTTCCCTGCGACCAATCCATCGCCCAGGAAAGTTTGTAACGAGAAACTCTCCAGCCATGCGATCGAAATGGAAAGGTGCCCATCCTGCTGAAATATGATTCCACGATTTTCTAACTCTTCCTGATTGTTTAATATAATTTGTCTTATTCGAGGTTCAATTTCAGTTTCTAAAAGATTTCTGTAAAGAACTCTAAGATTGCCTCTGATGAAAATCGGTCCAACAAGCGATTGCCCAAAATCCCCGCCCAAACATTCACCTTTTTAGGAAACTGGGTCCCTCTCTAAAAATATGCGGATTAGTATCGCTCCAGTATCGTACATAATGTTTGTTGACTTTTCCATTGAGAAAAAACGTGCAATCGTCTGCGAAACATACCCCGTTCTCCTTCAATTGTCCTTGTTAACCACTCACAAAATTCAACCCTCCGGTCTGGATCATCCTCCGTGAGAGCATGCAGGATTTTCATTTTATAGGGAGGAAATTTTTCTTTTTTTAGGACTCTTTGGACACTTTTTGAACTTACTCCACACGATTTAGCAACTGCAGACGTCGACTGAGTCGGATTGATTACCATTTCAGCAACAATTTCTACCTTTTTTTCTTCTGAAAGAGGCGGTCTTCCTGATCTTGGAACATCTTTCAGCGTACCAGTTGCTTGAAGCTTATTCAAAAGTTTGCGCAAATATGACTTCGAAATAGGATTCTCGGGAAATCTACCATTGAACATACGGACTGCTAGAGGATAATTTCTTCCAGCTTCTCCAAATATTAAAACTGCTTCAAATTTATCGTCTAAACCGAGCCATGATCATACTTTTCATAAAAGGATTTAGGTGCTCAACGGACTACTTGACAGTTAGCAGTTCAGTTTGACAGTAAAGAAGAAGTTACCGCAACAACAATTTTTTCCAATGCAAACATGATTGAGAGCAACATTGGTGTTTTTGGTTGGGTTTGAAATGACCAAAATGTCACTTTTCAAACGATAATATTTCGAAAAATATTGAATTTAGGAGTACAGTGTATGAGAGAAAACTGTTGAGAATTATAAGCAGATTTTGAAAATGGAATAATATACGGGGTGTTCTATTTAAAAAAATTATTGGAGATGGCGCTCAGCCGCCATTTAAAACTTTTAGCTGTGATTTATTCATGAAAAAGTAGGTTTTTATCTCATATTTGAGCCACTCCAAATTTCGTTGCGATATACCAGGTGATTCAAAAATTAGTAGGGGGGGAAAGGACTTTAGACGAGCACTGTATGTATGTAAGTAAGCAATCTTCCAACTTGAATTTCACCCCCCTCTGCAAGCCCGCTTAACATGAAATTCGACAGGCGTACAAAGTTGTCTAGTAGAATAATAACTTTATCCCGGCAGTGTAGAAAATGCCTCTACTCCGCCGGAGAAAAATTGTTTTGCGAAATCAGTGAATTACATTTTGAAGACTCATTTTCTAGATTTATTTTATTAAAAAGTGGCCTTTATTTCACTCACGGTGTTTAACAAATATTCCTCCTCTCAACCAATTTTTTTATGGAGCATGCTAGGAAAAACTATCATAATTATAATTCCACTAACCTTGTTGTTCTTTATGTACAACCATATTAATCCAAAAGACTTTTGAGTGAAATGATCCAAATTCTCAAATAGTGTTGAAACTAGAAGGGACATAGATAAATTGAATAAACCTTTTTTATAATTCAATATATATTTTTATTCGAATAAATAACCAATGATACTGAGAAGAGAAATCAGGCTGGATACCTGCAAGAGAAAGTGTACCACTTTCTAAACAAACCCTTTTTTGTAAATAATGGGTTAAAAAATTCAACCGTGAAAGGGTGCATTCGAATTGTAGAAAGCTTTTCTATGACAAAAATTGGTCCTCATATTTATGATACACAGATTGTTGAAGTTCAGAGCCCGCATATCTCCAAAACATGCTTCAGTAAAATTCGGACGGTAGAAAAGATTCCAATTCAATATAATTATGTTCATAATGCTAAAATGAATCAAATTGGATTGATGAATATCGAAAATATCATAATTAGTCGCATTGATGATATGAAATAAATTTCAAATGTATTGAAAAGAGAAACATTCTCAATTGAATATTGATAGAAAGATTTTTCTGTGAATTGAAAAATCCACGATTAAAATGAAGTTATTTTTTGTGAATGTCTAACAGAAAACAACTACTTCCCCGGCTAAAGCCACGCTGGACATTGAACTACATCTGATAGATATTCTGAAAAGGCCCTAACTCAAAAGAAAAAAGAAAAAATCTGAAATTTTTCAATTCAAAGAGATTTTCTCAATATTACCTCTTGCTGTCAAAATTGTTGACCTCCTGGAAAAAATTGTGCGATCTTATATTATTTATATATTAGATAATGAAATCTCTATTGAATAAAATTTTCTACTGGTTGTATTCCATATAAATATCCGACAAACTGTTTTCGACACTTTGATTATAAAAAAATTAATCATAAATATGATAGAAAGCAACTAGATGAAGAGGTCTATTAAATATTGTTATCTGACATTAAAATTGTGAACTGACGCGTCCGATATTATATAAAATCTATATTGAAGTAAACAATAGTTATTTGTGCAACCAGTTGGGAAAAATAGTGTTTTCCAACGTGTTTCACACAATATTTATTACCGACGAAACCAAAAACGAGGAGGTTCTCTCGTCGACGCGTATATTTTTTTTTATGTATCACCACGCATTACTTCTCACTGAGACGTCCGATTCCGATAATTCTTTTTTCTGTGGCTAGGGTGTACTTCGAAGTTGGTCTCATTTGAATTTAAAAGATGAAATTCACCCTTAAGGGTAGCAAACTGAAGGATATTGATCACTCACCCTCTGAATTCTGGTCAGTTAACCGATTCTATCAGGCATAACTTTGTACTGGGTTCTTCGATTTGGATTAGATAGGGTATACCTCATAGTTGATCATATTTGGATTTCGAATGGAATTATCTACGGGTAGAAAGCGGGTAGAAAAATAGGGGATAATTGATTTTTCACTTGTGAATATTGGCATACATATGTAGTTAACAATGACAGATCGCTATTGTCAATATTTTTGTGCTCCTACATCCGTCACAATCATTATATTCTATGAGAGGATGGAATGATATACAAAGTAATCACATAAACTAACCAGAACAACAACAAAAATAAACCGACAAAATACGGAACTGAAAAGTAAAAAAATAAAATAAACCTTCTTAGTCCCAATAACTAAGCACCTAAACTAATGTAAGTAACTAATTTTGAGTCGGCACCAAACGAATAATCAACGAAGATCATTAAATTACTTCAAAAAAATTATCAGAATGTTACTGCGCAACTCGATGCCATCATTTTATGCCTTACCTAATTCATTTGCTTGTTTGTTTGGCGCCGACTCAAAATTAGTTACTTACAGTAGTTTAGGAGCTCAGTTATTGAGACTAAGAAGGTTTATTTTATTTTTTACTTTTCAGTTCCGTATTTCGTCTTTTTAATTTTTTGTTAAAAAGTTTTTATTTCTAATTTGAATATAATGCGATCCTTTTTAATTCAAGTTAAAAATAAATATATTTAAAAAAACTGAAGAACACCCTTTCAACGCACTAAAAAGTATACAATAATTTTAATATTCAACGACTATGCCAAAAAGCATAGGGTGCTTTTTTGTTACCCATTTTTGAGAAACATAATCCTTTAAATTAATTTCGACAAAGCACCCCACGCCTTTTGGCATAGTCGTTGGATATTAAAATTATTGTTCACTCTTTAGTGCGTTGAAACCGTGTTTTTATATTTTTTAAATATTGTTTATTTTTTGCTTTTTAGTCTTATAATAATTCTAACATGTTTAAATTTAAAAAATCGTGTGCGGTCGGGAATCAATTAATATCGAGGTAGCAGAATATGTTGCCATCAATCTCATGTATCCACCATTGTCTGTTTCTTTTTTCTCAATATTTTTTCTTCTGAAAGTTTTCTATTCCATCACATTCGATTGTCATTACACCATGCAATACTGCCTATATATCCTTTTCCAAAACTTCTTCGCCACAGTAAAAGGTATTTTATTCTTGATAATAATACTATTCGTTATATTATATCAAATTGACGTGCCACATGTTCAATGTAAACCATTTATGCAACTTCGGCATACAAAAAACATGAGAAATTATGTCCAAACAAGGATATAATCATCTAAACACACGTTAAATAGAAATGTAAAAGAAACAAAAATATCTCACCGAATATTACCACTCAACGATAATATTCGACTTGTATTCGCATTGATATCCTACCGCTCATGTATCATTTGGAATTTCCCGCAAGCAGAACAGCAGTTCGGAAGGTTTCGTACACCTTCGGAATCGTATGAGTGAGGGCAGACGCTTTTCACACAGACTCGTATATAATAGAAAGAGACAGAGAGAGAGAGAGAGAGAGAGAGAGAGAAAGTCGCATACTTCGTTCCAAAAGTTTGTCTGGTGTGGGGTTTCGAACCCACGCTCCCTTTCAAGAACTAAACTTAAACCTGGCGTCTTACACCGCTTGGCCAATGTAAGGATGTTTACAAGTTGGCTAAAATGTCAGCTGGGGTCAATATCACCAATTGTTCAAATGGTGTTTTCAATATTTGATTGAGGAAAGCTGAATACACTGTATAGAAATAAGTAGAAGAGGAGATTTTGTATTAAGTGTATATTTAATTGATTAGCAAAGCGCTTTCGATGATGACGTGAGTCGAAAGCGCTTTGCTAATCAATTAAATATACACTTAATACAAAATCTCCTCTTCTACTTTTTTCAATATTTATAATTAGTTTTTATCATACTATGTATTAAATTTGAATAAAATTAAATCTTCATAATATGTACAAAGAATATAATAACAATAAAGAAGTACGTCCAGTAGTTTAGCCTTAAAATTATAACAAATTTTATTCCTGTATTTTTTGCAACTAATGGTGAAATCTACTTTTGGGTTGCGAAAAATTTTACTTTTCGCAACTGGTGATGAAAAGTAAGACACTTGATAACGTCAACGAATTTTCAAAAGTGTCACTTTAAATGACAAAATTTGAAAAAAAAAACACTATTTTATTTCCACTAAATTGGGTTTTCAAAACCACGATACGTGTTTCGTTACACAAAAGCTCCTTCAGGTGTACATAATATTAAATCACAATGTTTCATTTAATTTCAAATACGGAGAGCAGGCAGTAGTAGATATGAAATGTAATTAAGGAATATCTAATAGGTGACTAAAACGAATAATAATTATTTTCTGTCTTTAGTAAAAAGCAAATCAACATCGATGATCCATTTTACAGCCTTTCTTTTGTACATGTGATATTCCAATGGTTTTCAGTCGAGAGGTGAGTAAATTTGCTTCAACATTCACAAAACAAATAGATATTGTGACTTTTTGTATTCATTGATTTCCAAACATTCCAGTAGGTCAAGTTCACAACCTCACTTTTCTGTTTGTAATATTTCAAACTCGTCTGCAGAACAATGTTTTCCAGTCAGGAGGTGAACAGCAAAATATGAATTTGTTTTACCATAGACGAAACAGTTCCCATGTTCCGATATTCGCTTTTTGAATATTCTGCATGTTGGGTCTATGTAAAAATAAATAAATCAACTTGTGGTACCACGAGTACCACAAGTTGCTTTATACACTCCAGAATTTTAAGATTTTTTGATTTTATCCTTCTTCTCAATAAATTCACATAAATTACCATCGTTTTTGTACACCTACAATATTGATATCACTTTGACGTAAGAAAGTAAATTTGTTTCCATTGGTTGGTCAGAATCTTTAATAGCGCGAAAATACATATTTTTTTATTTTGTAATTAGGAAACTGCTTCTGTTGGGCATTTCCGTGAAGTTCTATCGGATTAATATTATTCATCAGTTCGGAACTGTAACCGTTTTTAATAGGCGAGATCACTAATTTCTGGAAAAAATACCACAATGTCCAGAACGATGAGAAAAGTGATTGGATTTTTTTCCAATTTTTTTATCGAAGTAGTTTTTCCAAAAAAATTCCTAAAGATATGCTCCTGTTTGAAGACTGCGAAAACCGCGACAGAATGTGACGTAACAAGTTCGGATCCAAGATAATTACATAGTTGCCAAGCGTTATTCATAATATTTCTTCACAATGTGAGCAGGCCGAAAAAATAATGACATAGCACTCCGTATACATACATATCATTCAAGAATAACTAAATCAAGAGCAGCTATCAAATGAGTAGTCTTCATTTCAATATAACACATGCTAACACAAGTTATGTTTCATTCATATTTCCAACCGAAAATAGATACTGGCAACTCCTGATTAATATTTCTTTACAATGAGACGTCCGAAAATTCGAGAATAACTAAATCAAGGACAGCTATCAAATACAAAATCTTCATTTCAATATAACACATGCATAAGTTCTGATTTATTCATGGGATGAAAGAGAATAACGTTTCCTCAGATGTTCCGCAAAATAGCGACACTGGTAACTCAGGAAAATGTTAAATCAATGGACTTATGACGTCAAAAGAAGCGACAATAACGCTGTGTTTGAATGTCTCACTGAATCTGAGAGTTTCAGAGAAGCGTTTATTCGAATATTACACAATATCATCTAGGAAAAACTATGCATATATAATATTTTATCACTATATTTCAACTTCAAGCACATATGAAGCAAATTTGTGAGTTTGTGATCTCGCCAATTGCAATTTGTCTGATAATCAGTTACTCAAATAACATATTTGATTTGTAGCATTTCAGTTCGATGAACTCGAAAAAATGCCGATATAGAATTATTCGTGATCTTATACATTCGTTTCGTCACCCTCCATTATTTTTCATTCCAACACTAGCAAAAAATTATATGTGGCCAAATTCCTAGCCTTCCTTGAGAAACTCGACTCATGAAGATGCACCAAATAGAATATATTAAGGTTTCTTGTACGTTCTCCGTTATGACAGATCCATTTGATAAAGCATGGACACTAATGCTCGATTCGAATGAAGAAAATAAAATCATATAAAAGGAATTCACTCTCTCTCAGAATAGCAAAAAATTATAATTAGAAAAAAATATGCAAAAAATTGTATTGTTTATTGGGTGTTGCAAAAAAAACAACTAGTACTGATCGTATTGATGGTATGTTTTATGTCTTTATATATACGCGTAATAAAAAGGCCACAACTCAATTACGAATATGTAGAAATAGTATTAATATAGGTTGGAATTTTCTATATTGGCACAACTACAATGATTGCTTGTAAATTCACTTTTTCAAGTGGGTTTTCTCGTTTACATTTTTCCAAATTATTTCTTACAGATACAACTGATTAACTTGTGTTCATTTTGGCTGTCTTCAAAAAATAATTCATGCTTCTAAGACCACTTCTCTGAAGTCAGTTTGCTTCAAATATGCAATTGTTCGTATAGTGTCTTTCATCGTTTATCAATAATTTTTTCAGAACCAACATTGTAGAAATATCCATATTCATGTTAATAATATATTTTCATGTAAATTCAAAGTACGTACAGAGCATTTCATGAGTTGGAATACATAACCACTAGTTCACCTACTTGCAAACTCACTAAACGGGTTATCGTTGAAGAATCCGAGTGCATAAACAGATAAATCAGTTTTATCGCTGATATTTTCTCATCTACGTGGCTGCACAGGCGGTGCATACAGTGCAAACTTTCTCCTGAGCCACGTTTTCCAGGGACGTCTCCCGGGCCCACTTTCTAGCTTTTTCTTCTCCCATTCCAACCCCCAACTCGAACGAACAAGCTTGATCGAGGAACGAGGCTGTAAATTCACCCGTCCCCTTACCGTCACCCCCACCCGCTTGATTCATTACACGGAACTTCTAGTTCCGAGCTCGCCCCGTGCTCCATTCGTTGCCAACCTAAATTGGGAATTGTGTTTTTCACCTAACCTAGAGATTGGCTGTCTGGGCGCGCATTTCGAGCAAGATTTAGTGGTTAATTTTGATTGGTCTTCTGTCGGTTGGAAATGTTTCATGTTTGCGATATATTACTGTGTCACTAGGAGAGACAGCAATCTCCTGTTCAATTAAACTTTTATTTTGTATTTTTGAGTTAGTTCTTCAATATTCTTCATTATTACTAGACAATAGTATTTTCGAGATACTAGAGGCCCTATCGAGTATCGTCAGAGGCCGTTTTAGGCTTAATAAAAATTGTAATCCTACGAAAGCTCATTGTCAAGTAAACGATTTTTCTACAGAAAATGTATGAAAGGAACACACCAGACGTAATGAAAAAAAATGTTACAAGAATGAAATTCAAATCATCAGCGTGCTCCAAAATTATACACATTATATTTCGATACTATTCGATATTTATTTAAAAATAAGAGTACTAAAACATAATATTTGTTTTTCATTAGAGTTATATTATGTTATACTTAGAATGGTTTCCTTTTGACCCATCATTTAATGTACGGTTTTACATTAGAATACCAGAATAATCCAATACCCTGTATAACTTCGAAAAATGGTGGCAAAAGGAAAACTGATATATAGCTTCCGATGTTTTTCACAAAATTAATTCAATTTTTTTATACTATACTGCATTGCATGTGATTCAAATATGTCCAACATTTTTTTTTACAGTTTTTACAGAAGTTAAACTACATATTGTGAATGAGTTATCAGTTATATATTATTACAGTGGGCAAAGCAATTTTAAGAAACCATATAACAAGTTTTTCCCAATCTGCAGAATAAAAAATAGGGTATTAATTCTAGACATGATGTTAATTAGATGTTGATGTGGGAGTAGTAGAGCTGTCCAATAGTCTTAATTTTAATTTTGTATTTCGTGCAATTTTTTATTTTTGATCAATCGCAGAGCACTTTCGACCTATACGGTGCTTGCCCGCAAAGTAATCGAATGATAGGTGATGTTTGAATTTTATTTAATTTTATTTACTGGTCAAAATATCACTTACTCGTCATCTCGTCAAGCGAGAACAAGGACAACCTATAAAAAATACACATTCACAAAGTTAAAATGGTTCAAATGTATAAAAAGTACATGGTAGAAATAAAAAAACTTGAAAATAAAACATCTTTCAACTGCCAACGTTTCTCCATTTGTCAATCTTAAAATTAACATAGAACGATTATTCTTGAAACACAAATAGATAAGAAGAATAAAAAGGATGTGTTCTATGGTTCAACTTGAAGTAAACAGAAATTAGCATACGAATCAAATTGTCAATTTCTGATCTAACTTAGAATTGTATATTTTGTTATGGAGTCTTGGTTTGTCCAAAAAATTTATGGACGTTTCAATGTACCTAACTTTCCTTCAAACGTCTGTGAAGTGGAATGAAAAATCCATTCAAATTTCTTTCATATTCAGACAAAGGTTATTCTTGAGTAAACCATTTTCAACAGGTAAGCCTTCAGGAAATTCTATTGTTGTTCTTTGATGTGAACTCATGAATAATCTGCAAATTAATAAAGGGACTAAAATTGTGCTTTTAACTTTCAGGTTATGGCCAAAAGTGGAATATTCGTGTTTGTTCAGGTGCTCATTTATGCGGACATTAAGAGGTCTACAAGTTTTACCGATATAAATAATTGGATATTTAATCGAAAACAATGAAAACTCGTGTTCTCTTTCAACCATTCACCCAGCCAGTGAGGTGCTACTACCCCATCTCTTGAATAAAAATGACGAAAATCGAGTAAATACTCTTCCTGTATCAGGGAATTTCCGGTCGATCATTATTATCAAGAATTGAAATTTCATGAAACGGAATAAAACGTATAATTTTATTCAGTGTTAACCCCATCTCATACCACCATTTCTTTCTATCGATGAAGTTTCAATACCTGATAGAATATAGGGGAATGATTTGAATTATAGAGAAAATTGAACTACAAAGTTATCAAAATTGCTATTTTATATCAAAATCAGCCAATTTATAGCTCAAGAGCTACATATCTTGAAATAACAATTTTACCGTCGAATAATGTTAATCGCTACATACGAAACACTTGTAAAATACATTCCTTGCCATAAACCATTTATATACAATTACTAGTATATGATGGAATTACTTGCGAATGCAGTAATTACAAATTGGTTTTTCTGCTTCACATACTCTACATAGTTTCGTTCCGTGACAGTCGACTGCACCCACTTTAATTTTATGAAGGAATTTTATTTCATCAAATGGAATCGAACGATAAATAGAACGCGGCTGAAAATGTTTTGCATAAACAGTATTGGAGAAGCCTATACATATAGTTTCAGAGTTCTAAGTTCAGTTTAAATAGTTCAGGAGTTATGGAAGACCGAAAGGCATGCCCATCTGCTACTTAGAATTCAAAAAATATTTATCCTGAAAATTATGGAGGGGTAAAGAATGGTGATGAGAAAATATATAGTTTTCCGTTATGTAGAGTATCACTTCGCTCCCTTCCAAATATCGGGACGTACCTCGAAAAAAAAATAGGGACACGCTATGAGCTTTTGCACATTGCCTCTACATACTTTCTTTACATATTTCTATCTCTTTCAGCATAGGAAATTTTTCAAGTGTCTAAAAATATCAGTTTTCCTACCGAACATATATAGGCTGATCCATTTGATGTAAGTAACATTAGATTAAAACAGACATAGTGCTTTGCAGTTGAGGATTTTTCGACGTTTGTAGCTGATCTTCCTCTACTAATCCCAGTTTCTTCAGGTGTCGTTTTAGTCGGCAGTGGTCTGTTAGGATTCCTATTAGTATTCGGAGTTTGTTCGCTTAGACTGATGCATCGGACGATGCTTTTCCGATAGGAAGCTTACAATGAGGAAATAACCCAAGGGGTGCCACAAGGCGCCCTCCCACCGAAATAATACTCCGTGGCGTATGCTGACGACCTAGCACTGTTCATCACAAACAAGGATACCCGGATGACCCACGGCAACCAATGCTTACGTTCCTTTAGTGATTGGATGCTCACCAATGGCTTATAAATTGCACCCGTCAAAACACTAGCAACTATAAGGCCCCATAAAAAAGGAAGGCATTCGTTTTCAACATTCGGTAATTACTATAATGCCAATGAAAACGGTTAAGTATCTATGGTTATGGTTCGACGATAGATGTGGGTTTGAAGAGAACGGTAAAAAAACAACGGAGAAAGCGGACAGAAAGTCGCAACTTTAAGAAAGACCCTTCCCAACATTCGAGGCCCAATATTATACAAAAGTATGGAGTGGTTCAGTCAGCTCTACTATATGCAGCGCCCGTCCGGAAACGTCATGAGATTCATGTCGTACAAAAAAAATATTATTGCGTCCCAGATGAGAGTGCTTCTCATAGTGGCAATGTCTTACCGGACAGCCTCTGCAGAGCCCTTGAACGTCATCTCAGCCATTGATCCCATCGACCTTTTGACACAAGAGAGAACTCGTATGGCAACATATGATAGAGTAACTGACATAGCAGAGAGGGCATGAGAGGGCATGGGATAATAACACGACAAAGGCACAATGGACTTAGAAGACTCATCCCATAAATAGCGTCTTGGGCCGAATGCAAGTTGAAAACCACTGACTCTTTCCTGACACCTAGCGGGCACGGTTCATTCAAAATACTATACCTATAAAAAAAGCTAGACAAAGGGAAATACCATGATTCGTCGATACTATGAGACAGCACGCCAACGCAGTTCAATTTGGAGGTATACTCCGCCATTCCACTTGTGTGAAGTTATGTCTACCGACGGTTCCAAGTACAGGATAGGGACGGAAAGTGTTTTGGTTGGTAGGCAAATATTGCACACCCCACTCGAGTCCAACATTTCCGTATCCCGATGGACAGCCAAGCGTACGGAAACCATGAGTTCTCTCACCTCCACAAAAAAAGACTGATGCATTCACTAGATAGATATGTTCTGGTTGTTCCCAGAAGAATCTTTGCTTGTCCCAGTCCCTTGTATATTTCCTCTCCAATATTGTGTGATTACTAATCCCGCAAAACCGTTCAGTTTCCAAGAATGATGTACCTGCCCCTTTTTGCAAATTTAAGCCATTTCGTCTCCCTCCACACCGATGTGCTTCGAACCCACGGGAGGGTGACCTTGTTTTGCCTGCTCAGTTCAATTAGTTCTCTCAAGCAGTCCGAGATCAGTTTTGAGCTGATCACGATGATCTCTTGTCTGTGGTAGTTTTTTTCGATATTGAATTGGACGCATTTTTAAATGGAGTAAATTTTTCTGCACCGAATACAAATTTCCTTTTTCGACTTTATCGACAGGTGCACACAGCTAGACCATTCACTAATTTGGTTCTAGACCCACTCCAATTCCAATACCTTCTGCTGCTTTAGAGCAATCTGTGTACCATTTGATGGCGTTTCTGTTCAGTTCTGAAATGGTGACTTCCTTCCTTATCATTCTATGTGTGATTTTTCTCACCACACTCTCCAAGCGGCCGTTGGGCACGTCCTCATTGCACCCGTTATGCATACACAATCTAATCTTTGTATCTACAAATAGAAGATTTATAATTATAAAATTTTGAGAATAATTATCTTAATTAAGTACATTTGAATTTACAAAATTTCACAATGAGATTGAAAACATATATAGAAAAGCGAATTCTCATATTTTCCAGTATTTGCAAAATATTATACCTGCAAGTCTTTTATGTTTCGGCTGACATAGGAAAATACAAAGTCACTATTTGTTTTTCGTATTCCATAAAAGTTGTCAGTGTGCCTAGAAGAGCACGATTCCTACTTTTTAGCACTGTGTGAAAATTTGTTCGTATGTACAACAGGATAACTAGAAGTTTACTTAAAGTTTGGAGAATAAATACCTATGCAGATGACTCAAGGACTTGAGGTAACTCACAGTTGACAATTGTTTTCAGTTAACATTCAATTCCTAATTTGAAAATAGAATACTTCCTTACGCTTCATCATCTTTAATGCATGATAGTTCACCAATATTTAAAACTTACTGGAAGAGATATATTACGAAGCGCGGTAAGTAATTATGACATAAATTTATTCACATTTTGCTTTGACGTTTTGAATTAAGCTGGCTTGAATTATTTGGATATCATAGAAACAAATAACACACAATCACGGAATATGTTTCCGTTTTAAACAGCAACACATACAGTAAAACTCGTTCATGTTTATGTTTATAACTTGGCAAACAATAACACAAAACATTGGTCTAAATGTGCATTTGTAACGCGATACAGCCGCTGAAGTTTACAACAACGAAAATAGAGAAGAGAAATAGGAAGAGAAGTTATGTTATTTTGAAATGTCAAACTATAATATATTTTTCTTGAGTGTGCGTATTTGAAGTTTCATAAATATTCGAGATATTACTTGTCTGAATTTGAAATAATCTGAAAAATGTATTCCACTACTAGCTGGTCGTTATCAAAAGATTGTGTTGGATTTTGCACGCGATTCTGAAAAATCGGTATATATGAAAATGGATGTTGGTATATATGTATGAGATTAGTAAACTTCGACACCGTTCGACCGATCACCATGAAAGTTGGCACATCCAAGTGTTTTTTCATTGATAAGGTTTTTATGCTAACCATTTTATTCTAACTTGCTACTAGACTGCGCTGCAGCTCAACGAACTTTTATACCGTTCAACCGATCGCCATGAAAATTGGTAGACGCAGATATTTGAACGCGGATAATATTTTGCTAAAACTCGCATAACGGGATAATGGGATAGCGGAATAACGGGAAACGGGATAACGAGGAACGGGTTAACGGGATAACAGGAAGCGAGCAAAGTCACAGGCATAACACGAAGAAAAATATTGGAAAAATACAAATTCTACACGGACGAAGTCGCGGATACCAGCTAATTATATATAATAATGATCATTAATAAACCCGCACTCTATTTTTTTTAAGAAATTCAAACAAGAACGCGCTATCGGGTGTCAACGGATCAGTTCTTTCCAGAGGCAATGAAAAGAAATTTGGTAAGTTTGATATACACACAGCATAGGAAAGTAAATATAATTTAATGAAATTTGCAATGCAATATAATTTGGTTCCTTTTTAGTTTGAAGAGTGCAGGATATTCATAAAATGATAAAATTATTCAAATATGTTCTTGACACAGTTTGTTTTTTCCAAGGATGATGAACGCAATATAAGTTGCCATACTGGTAGAAAATTGCCATTGGCAGTGGAGGCAATTATTTTACTGTCTGATCTTGCCACTAAAAATGGCGTTTTTAGTTCATAGGTATGTGAACTGAGTACTGACGTTTCCACATAATGTGTGAAAATCACTTTTGATAGTAGTGTTAAAAATATTTTCAATACTAGTGTTGAAAGTAAATGATAGTACCACGGGGCTTATGGCTCAGTGGTACCAGCGTCAGTCTTCTTGGGTTTGGCTCCCGCAGCTGGCGAAAAAATGTTCAGGGCCCCAAGAGTGTTTTTGGATCCCATATAAAAGGTAAGGCCCTCGTGATCTTAACTCGTACAAGTTTTCATTAACTTCAGAGGGTTGGTCAAAACTAAGAAAGCGGTTAAAATCAAACAATACTCCATAATATAAATCTGTTCAATGGAAACATTTTAATGAAATTTTATAATAATAATCAGAACATAGTGATCTACTTATGAGAAATGTATTTTTTTTTATTGGTGCCCCTTTTTACCCATTTGAAGCACGCCTCAGCGTGTTTAAATCGAACGTTTTTTAAAGTTACCATGACAACATCAACAAATCGAGAAACGTGAAGTCTAAATGACAAATTTTTTATTATTGATCTGACAGGAGTACCTTGTAACGTCAAATAAAATATTACTACCAATTCGTTCATTTATATGTGCTCCTCCATCCATTTGATGAACTTTTCATATTCTTTTATATATATATATATATCATTGGATTTTCGCGGTATTAACCGCGATTCTGCCTCACTATTCAAAAAATCGATATTAGAATAATTCATTTTTGAGCTCTGGTGACAACAAATATTGATCTTTCATAACAAATTGCAAATGAATATCTATTTTTCTCATTTCCATGACAACGAAAGGTATACTGATGTCACATCACGAATTCAACCTTCTTGCATTATTAGTTCTTATTTCTATTTTTTGTAGTAATAATACCAGTATATATGATTTCAAAGTGCACCAATAAAAAAAAATAACGTAAAGTATTCGTGGATAACTGGTCTTAAAAACACTTGCTCTATTTCGAGCACTCCGGCTGCGCCGTCGTGCTCGAAAAATCGCGCGTGTTTTAAAGCCCTTTTTATCCACTTATACTTTAATATACTATATCAACATCAACATGTTTATTTGGCAGTTTGAACAATTGGTAATATGAATTCCCTGAGAAGTAATGGAAGAAGTATTCAATTCAACTTCATAACGTTCGTCATCGCTAACTAAGGACGGTACTATTGAAGTGGGATAACCAACTAATTCAGGTGCAGAGATAGAACTAGTACTTGTACCGGAAAACATTTCATTCATTTCACAATTTTAGTTTCGAAGGAATCCTCAGCTACGGTTGATACTTTTTCCATGTCGTTTTATTGTAGTCTAATATTTTCCTGAATTTGCTGAAGATCTTCGAAAACAATGGCAGGTGAACTGCTGCGGATCTAATTTCAGAAATTCGGCAATGGTGAAAGGCATCTTTCCAAAAGTATTTATTCCAGATTGTTGAACAGTGCATTCACGGTAATGATTCATGTAGTTTCCAACGAATGTTGGTTTTGGAGTCCGAAATATAAATTAGTAGCAGTTTGTTGTTTCTTCAATGTCATCCACGCTCAATTTGTAGAATTTTTCTCGACGCGCGACGGCTCGCTCCGAATAAAGCAAAAAAGGTTGTCCTTCTATCATAAGATAATTGGAGCTTCATTAGAAAATCTGTCAAATTGTTCTCTTGTCAAAATTTCCATTTTTTCGGACGGTATCCGACACTCTTTCATTCAAAAAAATTCAATTGATTTATGATAACTGTTTATATCCACGTTTTTCTTGATTTTCTATCCTGCATTTATCATAGAGAATTTAGACCACAGCGTTGATGACTCCCAACTTTGATCTTTGCGAACTTTCCTTCAACTATCTTCATTAGAATCCACTCGATGAATCCATTAGAAGCTATTTCATATTGTTGCCGTGATTTTTAATCGACGAAACCAAAAAGGAGGAGGTTCTCTAGTCAACGCGTTTATTTTTTTTTATGTATGACCACGCATAACTTTTCACTGAGACGTCCGATTCTTTTTTCAATGGATAGGGTGTCCTTCGAAGTTGGTCCCATTTGAATTTAAAAGATGAAATCCACCCCTATGGGGTAGCAAAATGAAGGATATTGATCACTCACCCTCTGAATTCTGGTCCGTTAACCGATTCTATCAGGCATAACTTTGTACTAGGTTCTTCGATTTGGATGATTCTTTTTTTATTAGATAGGGTAGTTGATCATATTTGGATTTCGAATGGAATTATCCACCCTTACGGGTGAAAAAATAGGGGATAATTGATTTTTCACTTGTGAACATTGGCACACATATGTAGTTGAAAATGACAGATCGCTACTGTCATAATTTTTGTTCTCCCACATCCGTCACAATTATTAAATTCTATGAGAGGATGGAATGATATACAAAGTAATGAAAAAAAAACTTTTTAACAACCACCTCCTTTTTAACCGACGAAACCAAAAAGGAGGAGGTTCTCTAGTCAACGCTTATATTTTTTTTATTTTTTTTTATGTATGTTCATGCATAACTTTTTACTGAGGCGTCCAATTCCAATAATTCTTTCTTCAGTGGATAGGGTGTACTTCGAAGTTGGTCCCATTTGAATTTAAAAGATGCAATCCACCCCTAAGGGTAGCAAAATGAAGAATATTGATCACTCACCCTCTGAATTCTGGTCCGTTAACTGTTCTATCAGGATACTTTAATTGATCTTGATTGAATGATTTCCATCAGTAGAATAGGATCAATTGATTTTATGGAACTTTGCACCATATTGTGACAATGATTTCCTGTGCATTTCACCATATTTGAAATGATGATCGTATGAATACACATAACAAATAATATATACAAAAATGTAAATGTAACTAATCACGTAATATTGAATAATATTTTATATCAAACAAGAGTAGTAATAAGTAGATTTACATCATATTATTGAATGGATATAAAACTACTTAGAATAAACAAAAAGACGAGTATAATGAGTAACTTAGAACAAAATTGAAAATAACGTTTAGTTCAATAGTATGATAGCTAAATATGTTAAGTCCAACTATTATATTTTGAGTCGGCGCCAAACAAAATTCATTTGCTTGTTTGTTTGGCGCCGACTCAAAATTAATTACTTACATTAGTTTAGGAGCTTAGTTATTGACACTAAGAAGGATTATTTTATTTTTTACTTTTCAGTTCCGTATTTTGTCGGTTTAATTTTTTGTTAAGAAGTTTTTTCAGGCAACAGATTCAAAGTTGCTCTGTTTGCAGCTTCTTGAATTTTTGGTTGAAGAGAGCAATCTGAGTCATCAATTTCAAATCCAACTTATTTATATTTGCAGCAGTTATAGGAACGATCAGAAAGAAGCTAGGAATATAATTAATTTGTGGTCACTAATAAACAATTTTCAGTTGTCTTTACTTGCCATAACATCATAATATTGGTTGAGAAATCTTAAAATCCTCCAGAAACCTTTTATTGTTTGTTTATTTTTTAGTTTCTAGTGTATATTTCTGGTAATACAGAATACCGAAATGTATTTCAAAGTGATTTGTTAGCTCTTGTAGATACAGTTATACAAAAAATATTGTATTATAACATTCGTTGAAAGTATTTTTATTCTGTTCGTGGGGAGAATGCCACTTTTAACACTTGTATCATAAATAACTATATTGGTGCGTTTGAATAAAAGCTTTTTCTATTTCCTTTCATTTCGTGATATTGGATATGTTCGTTATAATAAGGTAAATCGCAAACAAATTCGTCTATTTCACCTGGAGTATTTCACAAAACATTAGTTTGAATGCAGATTTGAAACGCGATACTGGCTAGCATTCACAGATACTTTACTGCAACGAGTCCGGTTGAGAAAAATGTTTATGTGGGTGATTAACTGTATGCAAGCACGTTCAGTCTCGGTCTCTGCCGCCACAGATTTATGTATTATTCAGACAAAGCTTGTTTGCTTCTTGCTCAGAATTAATGAGACCGTTTGTGGCGGACTGGTTTCCATGTTGCATACGGCTGCGTTGATTTTTTATTTTTTCGCGTTGCGACGTCGGGTTTGGATATATACTTCACATAATTGTTTTTTTTTCGAATTCAACAATAACCTCAAACAACTCGATAATGATAAATATCTTCCAGTACTTCAACTCGAAGAAACGGAAAAACATAAGCAGATAAATACATAAAAACTTTTGAGCAAAAAAATACGGAACTGAAAAGTAAATAAAATAATTAATAAAAAAACCTTTTTAAAGCAAGCTTGTATTCAAATACCCTAAAAAGTACAGAATAATTGCTTTGGATGTGTGACGTAGGTTATTCCGTGAGTTCTAGATTCAAGAGCTTGTCGCGCAAAGTTTTCATTTCGAATACAGATGCGACAAGCTTTTGAATCTATAACTCACGGAATAACCTACGTCACACATCTAAAGCAATTATTTATGTACTTTTTAGGTATTTGAATGAAAGCTTGTTTTCAAAAAGGTTTTTTTATCAATTATTTTATTTTGTGATTTTTAGTAAGTATCCCTAACACCCACATACCAATTTTGAATCGAATCGAACCATAATTACAAAACTCGTTCGCCATCTTGGAGCCCCCATCCTGAATTTGTGAATCCATAATCTCCGACCCCGAAAACCCCCACATGCCAATTTTGAATAGAATCGGACCATAATCACAGAAATCGTCGGACATCTTGAAGCCGCCATTTTGTTTTTTTTCTCTAACAAATGCATAATGCATTGTCACGGGAACTATGAACACCTGCCAAATTTCACGTTAATCGAACAACTAGCAATGGGTCAAATTAAACTTGCAAGATTTGATGTTAAACATCGGGACAGATGAAACTAAATAAAAGCTTGTAAAAATAAAATAAACCTTCTTAGTCTCAATAACTAAGCTCCTAAACTAATGTAAGTAATTAATTTTGAGTCGGCGCCAAACAAACAAGCAAATGAATTAGGTAAGGAGTAAAATGATGGCATCGAGTTGCGCGGTGCCATTCTGATAATTTTTTTGAAGTAATTTAATGATCTTCGTTAATTGTTCGTTTGGCGCTGACTCAAAATCAGTTACTTACATTAGTTTAGGAGCTTAGTTATTGAGTCTAAGAAGGTTTATTTTATTTTTTACTTTCCAGTTCCGTATTTCGTCGGTTTAATTTTTTGTTAAGAAGTTTTTATTTTTCAATTTTTTGTGGCTGAAATCTACTAATTACTACCTACTTGTTTTTTTATTATTTTCAAAATACTTACTTACCCACCTTACTTCAACTATTACCAGTTAATAATATGATCATCTACTTTTACTATTTGTTGTAATATAAATTATTTTTGTTGTTCTGGTTGGTTTATTTCATTACTTTGTATCTCATTCCATCTTCTCATAGAATATAATGATTGTGACGGATGTAGGAGAACAAAAATAACGATAGTAGCGATCTGTCTTTGTCAACTACATACGTGTACTAATGTTCACAAGTGAAAACTCAATTATCCCCTATTTTTCTACCCGTAAGGGTGGATAATTCCATTCGAAATCCAAATATGATCAACTATGAGGTATACCCTATCTAATAAAAAATGAATCATCCAAATCGAAGAACCGAGTACAAAGTTATGCCTGATAGAATCGGTTAACGGACCAGAATTCAGAGGGTGAGTGATCAATATCCTTCATTTTGCTACTCTTAGGGGTGGATTTCATCTTTTATATTCGAATGGGACCACCTTCGAAGTACACCCTATCCACTAAAGAATAATTATCGGAATCGGACGTTACAGTAAAAAGTTATGCGTGGTCATACATAAAAAATTATATACGCGTCGACTAGAAAACCTCCTCCTTTTTGGTTTCGTCGGTTAAAAATGAATGGAGGAGTTATAAATGCATATTCACTTCAAATGCATATTTACTCAATCATTTGAGACGACAACTAAGGTCAATGTACATATCCGTCGCCAAAAAAGCTAAGAAGCTTCTCGAGTTTGACAAGAATGACTTGAAACTGGTGACTATACTGCTCACCGGACATTGTCCTCTGAGGTATAACCTCAAAATAATTGATAGATCAGATAGTGAACAATGCCGTTACTGCGAGAACTTCACTGAAACTGCAGAACACCTGCTTTGCGACTGCCAAGCGCTGTATTGCAAATGGCTTGAGTTCCTCGAAGGGAATTCATTAACGCCCTGACATTTCAGGAACTTAGCTCCCAGTAAACTGATACACTTCGCAAGGAGTGTCGGAATCCCAGGTCTTGAATAGATGGAAGATAATGAAGAAAAGACCTTATAGGTCGAAGTACGGAGAAGTTGAAGAGCCATATCGACCCCCCTACAATCTACAATGGACATGGTATGATTCATTCTAGATCAGCTAAATATTCTAATGAGAATATATAATTTAGCTGTTATCCTTTCCTTTCGCAAGTCTCTGAGAAAACACTGCAATCTCTTGGGCTCACTGTATTTTCTCCTCGAGACAATCCAAAGTACTTCACTAGTAGTTTCTCATATTCTTCTGGAGTTTTGGTTTTCCGTATTGGCTGGTTTCCAATGATCTATTGCTTCACAAAGCATCTCGCATGCTGTCTATCCCTTGTGTATTATCTGAAACTCAGGATTCTGTTGTACAACCCGATCTAGTTCAGGACTAGACGTTGAAACGTGACCCTATTATGCGCCCAGGTACTTAGTCTGTGAGTGCCAGACCTTACGTAGTCCCCATGCTGACGTCACACCATCCGTAATACTCCGCGTTACTTAGACTGTGATTTATGAATGTCGATATTCGTTTATTTCTCTTTAACGGCCAATTTGAAAGTGAATTACAAAGTGGACTATCCAGAAGTAGATAATAAAGAGGTTAACGTCCGATTATTGGAAAATTTAATAATATATATTTCAATAATGCAAAAACAATTGCGAAAATGAATGAAAGGGAAATTGTTGCTCATATTTGAATTTGAAAAGTTGGCGGTGATTTATTGTTATTGCCAACATGCAGAAAGGTGAAATTTACTGAATTTCATTTGTGTAAATGTGAGCAGTTAGGTTATTTGTAACTGTTGAAGAAAGTGATTTGGTGTTTGTAGTTTGAGGTGGTAAAAAGAAGGAGGCATTGTGAGTGAAATTTGTGCGCGAAACGGTGCATAAAAATTACCATTTGAAGAAGGAGAAAGTCATTATATCTAGGAAACGGTATGAGACCACCGCGTTTTTTTTCGGCTTCGTGTTCAGGAGGCAAAAACACGTGAGAAGTGCCAACAGATATCTTCGGGAGCAGGAACACGACGCCTATACATTTAATTTTTTTTCCTTCAAAGGTGCAATTTCATTAATTTTCTCTTCATGATTTTTTTTAACTTTTCTCCTTAAATCGCAGTCACGCGTAAATGTCTGCTGGCACTCACTACACTCATGTGCAACGTTCATGTTTATTCAATGATTGAACTAAAAAAATACCTAATCAAACATTCCACACATAAATGATCGTCAATTGTACTTGCGTTGCGTTGCAATCGGCAAATTGGCGCGAACCTATAATACGAATGTTTTAACGTCTAGTTAGTTCAGGTAGATATGTCAATGGCCCTGATAACTGGTGGAGCGATCTTTCAAATCTTCTGTTTGGCGTTTTTTTTTATTTATCATCGGCCTATTACTGCTACTTAAGCTAATCATGAAGGACGGCATACCTATCGTCATATCTCGTGCTCATTGATTTTACGCCTGCAGCTGCGAATATGCTGCTACGCTACAGTTGTTCGGAGTATGTTTCACGAGCACCTTTTTTGGCAGATAGTCACCCATCCAAGTACTAAACGCGCCCGGTGTTGCTGGGCTCAGATATCGGTAAGACTCTCGTCAACCTGACCAGCCAGCCGGTTTGACGGTCCAATCCAAATCCAATCCAAAAATATGTATTTTTTCATCATTAAAATACATTTGACTTAACCTAAAATATACATACTTAATGCTACTATACATAATTACAAGGTATGAGTACACGCTTGCCCTTCGTATGAAGGGCGAAGGGTGTGCCTCCGCCCGAAGGCGATGGCTTGGTACATCCTCGGTTTCTGTCTTTAGATAATGCTAATGTAAACTCCCCTCCTGCTCACGCTTATGGGAGTGATATCGTTAGTTTATATTTTGAAAAAAATTCAAAGTATTAGTTTTGTATCATATTATTTAAAAACATTCAGTTAACTGAAAGAAATATGTTGCCCTTAATTTTGTCATGGGCTTCCACTGTCCACAAAACGCAAGGCAGCACTGTAGACTACGCAGTTGGGTATTAAGGATCAATATTGCTTGAGGAAGGACACGCTTACGTGGACCTGAGTCGGGTAAAGTCTTCGGAAGGCTTATATATTGAGGAGTTAGATTGCAACGAACTGACAGGAAAGGAACCAGACTAAAATAAAATCGTCGGGCGCGTCGAATTACTATTATATACAGTCAACCGCTCATATCATTATATGCTTTGGATGCATCTTCTTAATAGACAACTTATGCAAAATGCATATGCATATCAAATATTCGTCACTAGCTTTTAGTTAATACCTTAAGTATGCATTGAAACATAATATACTAGAATTTAACAAAATATATAAATAAAAAAATTTTTTTTCAAACTGGTCATCAGTTCATAAACAGAGTTTAGCCAGTATTTCAGGATTATGTTGAAAATTAATATAAAAAACTCAAAAGAACGAATTTTTATATATTAACATTGAAAAAGGCATTTTCTAACAAAAATATAATCATAGTCTAAAATTTGTTGGAAATACGTTACGAAATATGTGTGAAACCTTACTTCTTTAAATAGCCAAGACATTAAGTTATGTTTTTTTGAAAATTTTAACAAGTAATTATTTTGTTTCAGATCTGGTAGACAGAGTTATGGTGATAACGCCATTGATTACGTTCAGTTAAAACAACAAGGAGCACTTCGTGAACTAAAAGCGAAAATCCCGACAGAACATAACATAAAATCTATAAATTACATACAATGTCAGAGGGCACATTAATAAACCATTTTTCTGGGGCATTCTTGGATGTGTTAGGACAGTCGGGAACCAAACAATATTTATTTGCTACTTTTGTCTGACTCATTATGCAATAAAATACCTTAGGTATCGCATATGCCGTGAGACGTCACAGGTAATCACGCCCCGTTTTCGTTTGCTCCAATTTCTTTAATTAATTTGAGGGTTTAAACGCTCGCGGAAAAATTAAAATTTTGGGAATCCTTTTAAAATGAGTTTTAGTTTCGATTGTTAAATTAATTTTTTTTTATTGAACAAGCCCATTTCCCGAGAAAGGACGCGTCGCCGCCGCGCACCCCAACGTCATCATTTTATACTTTACGTAATTAATTTGCTTGTTTGTTTGTTTGGCGCCGACTCAAAATTAGTTTCTCACATTAGTTTAGGAGCTTAGTTATTAAGACTAAAAATGTTCATTTTATTTATTGCTTTTTAGTTTCTTTTTTCGTCGGTTTAATTTTTTGTTAAAAAGTGTTTTTCTTCTGTTTTTTTCCAATTGAAGTAAACTATATATTTGAAATTATCATTTGACTGCTGGGTCATATTTTTCATGAAAATGAAGTGTTTGATTGAATTATTTGTTGGCCTTCTCAAATGTTTCCATTTCAACTTTACGAGGGTGTTTTGTACCATAACTGCATACCAGAAGAAGAAAAGAATGTCAGGATTTTGTTCATTCGTAATGTAGGAGCAATATCGTATTCGTAGAAAAAATATAGTGTACAACGAGAATGGAATGAATATTTCTCACTGTGAATTGCGACACTCGCCTTCGGCTCGTACCGCAACTCGTTGTACAATGTACTATTTCGTTTGATACAAAACATGTCTCCATTTCACATCGAAGTGAGTCATTTCTTCCAAACCACCATTTCATGAAAACACTACAAACTGGCTCTTGAAATCAACAAGGTTCCACTGTGAAAGCGAGACTCAATTTCAGCGTCCACACTCAACCACGACTTGAAACTCGAACACGAGCTATTTAAAGCACAGCAGATCATTGTCCGAAAAAGCGACATTCTCAACTGCAGCCTCACGAATAAAAACGTCCTTGAACTCTAGTAAAAAATGTTTTCAAACAGTTTTATCGCGACTGTCTGTCAGCATATCGTTCGTATAGCGTAGAACGTTTTCTGTTATTGCTCTAAATGTGATATCCTTGACATCTAACGGCCTAAGAATCGCCTCTAAACAATTTCAGAGGTAATTTCAATTGAGTTGATGGAAAAATATAATGGCCCAAACAAGACATTATTTACGCTGGAACACTTAGATATGCATTCACGAGGTTTCTCGGGAGCTCTTGACAGGTGATGCTATGTTTTGGGGTAGAGGCAATGGAAGGTATCACATTCGAGTGGATATGTTTTTTATATGAATAACTAGCATCCCCCAGCTTCGTTCAGATACTAAGTGAAAGTAATAATAAGAAATATAATTATTATTTTGACCCTCAAAGCAAAACAGCTTCTAGATTCCTTTCTCAAAGGCACATTACACTTGATGATTTAAAATGTTTAAAGAAACATTAATAAGTACCTAAATAATAAATAATAAAATTCATTTTAGGAAGTTTAGTGATCAATCAAACATATAATAAGTTTGTTTGTTTGTTGGGATTTGGATCAATTTTGTTCTTTTATTGATGGACAAAAACAATTGTGGTAAAAAACGATCATTTAGGAATCTGACTTATCAAGTTGAATTAGGACATGTTGAACCCTTCTATGTCTCTCCTGGTATTGACGGTATCTTGGTGGACAATTTCGATCATTTCGCTTGGAGGTCTTTTTGACGGGAAAGGTTTTTTATCAAGGATGATGAGGTTTTCGAAATCAAAAGAATGATGATGATGTAGATTGGTAGGGGTTTTCGCAACGAAAACCCCTACCAATCTACAATCATACAATTGTACAAAATGCTACGTTGGTCAAACAGGCCGATATTTGAAAAACCCATATCTGAACACGATAGGGACACAAAAAAACTTAATTCACGAAATCCCACTGCTCTAGTAGAACATACTAGAGAACATGGTCATTCTTTTGATTTCGAAAACCCCATCATTCTTATTAAAAAACCCTTCCTGTCAAAAATACTTTTAAGTGAACTGATCGAAATTGTCCACCAAGACACCGTCAATACCAGGAAGACATAAAGGATTCAACATATATATAAATATATATATATATATATATATATATATATATATAAATCGTTTATTTAGTCATATATAACTAATATCAAGTACAATGAGTAACACAAAAAAATATGATAATATAAAAATATGAAATTCGTAAAAAATATGTATATAGGTACTCACAAAGGAACATATGTAGCAAAATGAACAAACATGCAGAACATTCACAACAAAAAAAAATGATGTCACAAAATGTTTGTACAGAGGTGCTTCTACAGCCTAATTTTAAAAATATCAAGACTTCCAGAATTGTTCACATCAATTGGAATTCTGTTGTACATGGTTACACCTTTGACAAAAATAGAATTCTGGCTATATGTTCTGCTAACCAGGGGAACACGAAGGTTGCCTCTACATCTAGTGTGGTGCTCATGAACTTCCTGATTGAGGATTAAAATATTCTGCAAATACTCAGGCGTCATACCGGTTTTAATCTTATGTATGAATATGAGGGAGTGATATAATAGATAATTCTCAACAGGTAACCAATTGAACTAGCATTGAATTTATCGACGTATCTCGTGCACAACAAAGAATAATTCGCATGGCTCGATTTTGTAATTTCTGTAATCGGTTTAGCACAAAAATGATTCACCATATAAAGCACAGTGGCACAGTGCACAATGGCACAGTGCACATGTCCTAATTCAACTTGATAAGTCAGATTCCTCAATTATTTGTTATCGTTTTTTACCACAATTGTTTTTCTCCATCAATAAAAGTACTATATGGTTCACGGATATTTTATGAATTTTATCTCAGTATGCGTTTGTCTCGCACTCGATGTTAAACCTGTTGTCCCGTGAAAGTGTTTTGCGTTTGTATCTAGAATGTCTGTTTATTATTATTTTTATTTACATCCAACTCAGAAAAACTAATTTTTGGAGTTTTTCCTTTTTTAATAATCTATTTTACTGTGGAATGTTCCAATTCTTGTGGTCAAATGTTTCTTTATTTTTACTATTTGTTAACCCCTTCAACTTACAAAAACTCATTGTTACAAAGCCCTGAAGATGAATTTATTAAAATTCGAAACGTTGACAAGGAAACAATAGTTTTTCTTCAACAAAATTGATCCAAATCCCAACAAACCTCCTCAATATAATAAAATTAATAATTCGAAACTAAAAACATCGTATTCTTCAAGACAGCTGACTACAAATACCTATACAATAGGTGTATGTTGGTCGAATATCCTTAAAAAACAACTACTTCCCTGGATAATAATAATAATGTTTATACAAGTATAGATATTCAAATATGAAGTATGAATATTCAGATATGAATTACAACTATAGTTTGGTGGTAGAGACATATAAAATGAAAATTGAGTAAAATTTGTGGAGTTATTGGGCGATATAATATGTATATATGAACTACCCCGATGGACGCTGGATTAAATTCGATGGTTAATAGAGCAAAGTTCTACAAGAATACTTCGCAAATGTTTGCTGCCAAACCGAAAAATATTAACCACTTCACTCGAGCTGACCACCTAAGGACCGGTTTCGGGGGATTCTCCCCTCATCAGTACTAGAACTAGAACTGGAACTGAACTGCGAACTGGACTGAAGGCTCTGGAGAAGCTGGTGGATAGGCATATAAGGAGCTTGACATAGACATATAAGGGACGTGGCACTGGTAGGAAGACCACTGCATCGAGACCAATACGCATACAGGACCGGCTCGGCTGCTCAACAAAAACAGCACTCCACAAACTGGTGGAGAGAGTGGAAAACACGGTGGGAAACAGAGAGGTACTAATAGCGGCCTTTCTAGACATAGAATAAGGTTCATGTCTGGACATGCGCCAGGAAAAGATCACCTCAATAAATGGGACTGTTTAATGGCGAACTGACATGCATACTTTGTGGAAAAGAACCAACTGCGGAGCTCTGGATCAATGGGCAATCAATTGGTGAAGCGAAACTGTACAGCACACACCCAGTAAAGGACTCGTACAAGGCACGAAATTACTGGATTGTGAACTGTAAGAGAAAAGAACAGGCAAGTTGCAATAGGCCAAAAGGCCCAACAGAAGTCACGATCAGACGAGCCTACAGGGTGGAGTATTTAGTGGGTACATCTGAGGTGCAGGAGCACAAACTCCAAGACTCATGGACTCTATGAACGATTTTCTGCACTTTCGAAAAGATATCTCATATTAGTCTTCCCCTACTGTAAGTTCAGACTGACAATCATTTTCCTAACACCATATATTATCTCTCAGTGATGTAACATATAGTAGATTAAGATAAAACACACAAAAACACTTTCAACCTCAAATTGCTTGTTCTCTTCTAGTTAAATTTAGGTCATGAATGAGTAGAAAGAAACACAAATAAGGGAATTCTACCTTCGACCTATTTGGCAAAACATCTTGATATACTTCTTTTCGACTTGTGAATTACTTCCATATATTTCCCCATCTTGGTTTATTACCAACGTTTAATTTAAATACCAGATTGGGAGGTTGAAATGACGTACATAATGTTGTTGGGTACGACATAGCGTGGTGGAAGGCAACTAAAAAGCCGAATCAATGGTGGGCCGTAAACTCAAATTGAACCTAATTCGAAAGCAAACACTACCTTGATGAAACGAAAATCGGTTTTAAACCTTCAGTTTAAAATTTTTTTTTTACCAAATGATTCGACTTCAGTAATTTTTGGTTATGATGATTTTTAAGAGAAAAAATGTATCCCTTTTTTTCTTAAAAATGATGAATGGGACAAATTAAGAGATTCCCGAATTCTAATGGAACCAACGAGTCTATACAAAAAATACATCTTTCATGGTATTTGCAGAAAACCGATTCTACGATCGCGAAATTAATATCCAATTGACGCTGCTATTGCTGCTCTGACGCGCTATTGTTTGCTCTTAACCAAGGGTGGGAAACTATTTGAAACACTACCATATACCAAAAAATACAAAAGACTTTGAAATGGCGTGCTTTTCGAAGAACTAGAAGGAAGTACGGGACAACTACATGGGGTGGAATGATCATGCTGAAATACAGCTATGATAGAAGTGAATGTATATTTCACTGGAGATGACTGTGAATTGTATAACTTTCTTGTGACTCATCAAGTATGAGTCACAAAACAATTATATAGGCGCGAAGTGATAGATATTTTTATATTTACCTATTAGGTCGACGCTCCAGATGTTGAGATAGATCAACCTAATCAATGGTAAATTTGTGTGTGACGAGTGAATTATGCAATTTTATAACGAATTATAGCGGTTGAAAAACCGAAAAAGAATAATTGAAAATATATTTTGTTTTTTGTAAAATACAACAAAATTTTGGAAAGTGATGCTTGCCTAACCTCAGCTGTCTTGATCAGAGCTGTAAGTTAACGCAATTGCCGATGCAATCAACATTTCAATAATGTGGAATGTTGAATTGATTGTGTTCACTAGATAGATAGATATTCAATCTCAAAGTGATGAAAACAAATGAACCTCATTATATCCAAACTGGTTGATAAAGTCAGAACTAGTAGATGAGGTCAATACAGCTCTGCGGCACTTAGCAAATCACCATCATCACAAAAACACACACAAATGACACAGTATTGAATTATTTTCCTAATAGTATCGGTCATCATTGTGAACTGGTGAGATTGAGAATAACATGTGAACACTAATGCCAACTACTATTTCCAAGATTCTCTTGTTCTTACAATTGAACACCGAACTGTTCCGTGGTTATTTTGAAGAGTGGAAAACAAGAGAAATCACTCGTCGCAATTATGATTGAGTTTCTGGAGTCGCTAATCACGAGTCAGCAAAATACTGTGCATATCTGAAAGGAAAAAAATGCTTCGGGTGTTTCCGTACTAGAGATACTAAAATAATACACATTAATTTTTTAAATGGCAAATTTTCAGAATTATATCGCGATATAGAGGCTCCAAATTGACTTGAAGAGATCTACCATTCCTTTTTTTAGAATTGCATGATTCATTAGTGGTAAAATGCAGTCGAAGAGATTTAAATATCTGCTACAGGTTTATGTTTTGTGATTTGCTCATATTATATATTATTGAATCTGAAATAAGAAACATGGGAACAAGGACCCATTATACAATTATAAATATATACATATATATATATATATATATATATATATATATGGAAAACACTTGCAATTAATAAAAAATGCAACTTTTCCTCAATAAACTGAAAAACTATATCACTCTCCAGTTTTTCATATGTTTCCTACCAATTTTTATGAGGAAATTTTTCTTTCCTTGTAAGAGCTCATAATTTTAAAATTATTTTTGTCTATAATAAATTTATAATGTGACCTTACGAAGGTTCGCCTTCGAAACCATCTACGAAATAAATAAAGTCATGACACCTTTGAAAATTTGAAAACGAACTGGAATAGAAATAAAATATGAGACTTATTAACTTCTCTCCATGTGATCTTCATAAACTTATTTCCGTTCATATCCTGCAACCAGTCATCTCGAAACATTCATATACCTTAAATTGCACAAACATCAGAAACTGTTTGTTAAATTTTCAATAACAAAAAATAATCTAAATGGCCGTAGTATCAATGGACTGTTCTACTGGCCCAGTTGTTTAAATACTCACTTATAATGAAAATCAAGATAGTTAATTATATTTAACTCTAGTTAATCAGTAGTAATTAGGTATTAACCAGCGCGGCGTAGTACAACATTTTCAGCAACTTCCTGCCATACTAAATAACTTTCATTTGTCGATTCAATGGCCTCCGCCCTCCGCCCGCATGAATTCATTCAGTCGACCTTGAAAAAATGGAATTCATCACACAGCTGACTAATATTCACACAGAGGAGAAGGCTAGATAAGACGAACAAAATTAGAAAGAGATGGAATCCTATCTCAATTCAAATGCCCTGGAAGAACTGTTAGAATAATGATGCTCTTCATGACCTACATGAAAGTTATTTTAAATATTCAACTGAAGGGATACCGGCAATACCTACCTCCATTTTGAATGATGACGGTTGATGGCCCAGAATTGTCAACTTTACAAAATCTCTAAATCAACCAGGAGTCCGGTTCTAATTCCAAATAAAACATAATTTAGAATTGGCAACTGTGCCTTTTCCAATTTAAAGGTCTGATGGCAATGAAGTGGCAAACCAAACATCAAAGAAAATGGGGGGAGCTTCCTATCTGTGTGTGTATAATCTGTGGTAAAACCACATGGAAGTGAATTTGTATCATAAATGTACGAGACAAGCACTGGAGCTATTCTTCCTTCAGTTGAAAAAGTCAATTTCAAGTTCCCAAATAATATTACGAGTCCGGAAATAAGGATTTTTAGGAGGGCGCGTATGAAGCGACATATGACATAAAATAATATATACAAAATAAACTTGAAACATGTATATTTTCATAATCATATCTACGACATGCACCGAAGATCCCAAATATTAAAATTGCTTTAGCTAGTAGATATTGTTCATCTGGAGGTTCATCTAAATATTTGGTTACTTGTTCCTTGACTTTTTCGGTGTACATCCTACAGCTTGACGCTTCAAGAAAGCAATATTTTTTGGATATCTGCTGTCAGCATTTTTTTATAGCCAAACAACTCTTTAGTATAGAAAATCGACTCCATAACGTGGAAGATTTCTCAACAAAATAAACTAGGAAAATATTATCAATTAAGGTGGATTTAGTCAACTTTTTTTTGCAATAGTATTAGCAATAATCTTACGATCATCGTTAAAATATTGTCTACAATGCGCATGTCATGACAACTGACAGATACGATTACATGTTTCATAGTTCCATGTCAATTTTTTAATGACAATTAAACTGCTGAGACATACTTGCAATGCCGTCGATGCTCTCCCTTTCGTTCACCTCCATGATCGCACATAAAGAAAACACATTTCAAACTGAAAACAGCGAAATGAGTCTTATTTACTAGAATACAGAACTGAGCGAACTGTCACTTGTCATAAGTTTCCTGTAATTCTTAAAGTTATTGCTAAATTTAAATTTGTTGTATAAAATAGGTTCAGTACATAATTATTCTTACGTTTATCGCTATTCTTATTCCTATTGCTATTGCTAAAAAAAGTTGACTGAATCCACCTTTACAGTTTTGATTTTGTTCAGATTTTGCCATTCAGTAAAAAGTTGATATTTGTGTTCATATCTGGACCTGGATTTCACTGGTAAAAAGTCGCGCTCGCTTGTGCCGCTTGTTCCAAGATATTATCGGGAATTTCGGGATTTTCTTCTGCTGAGTACATTTTCATAACATAAATTCACACATAAATTCAATTGACAGAAGATGATGAAAGCTGACAATACATAAATTGTTGAATTGTTGCTATGGAAATAATCGGAGATCGGGAAAACTTATTGGGAAAAGGCCAGTTTACTTTATTGCAAAGACATGCAAAAATAATGTGTTTTCAAAGAAGTATAATAAAAACGTACTTTTCGAGCACTTTCGGCAAGTAGAAACATTTTCTACGAAGTGGAAATTATTTAAAAAGGTGTATTTACAGAATTTCAGTTACTGAAAATTGTATTTCACTTATAATGGAAAAATGCTCCATGAACAAAAAATATATGGGCGAAAATCTGTAAAATAAATTATTCTCATGTATTCCATATTGAAGGAAATGGAAAGGAAATGTCTATTTTCGAATATAATATAAATTTAAAATTGTGTTACTGAGGTTGGTGAGGTTTCAAATTCTCTATCACTATTCAATTTTCGAGTCACTATTTGTTTGGAAATAACTATCTCATTTGTTGAATCTTGGGGAGGCCGTAGAGACAAATTGGAACGAGAAGGTTTTGAAAAGACAACAGCATTAGCAGTATATACATACGGTCATGCAAAAAATTGGTGGGGATGTATTTGTCATCAGACCAAGAATTTTTAGCAGATTGATTTCAAAGAGAGGATAATAAAACTCTAATTTGGCACGAAATTCTCAATACGAAACTTCATCATCAAAATCTGATGGGGGTAGGGTTAAAAACGTGTAACTGTAATGAAAAATTATTTCTATATGAGAAATATCATTGACCAGGAAGTTGCCTTTATGATTCAATCATCAAATCATGCTTCGTAAAATCAAAATAAATTTCTGAATAATTATAATTATTATGAAGCACAATCCTCAACCTGATACTGAGAACTATCCACCAAATTTTATTCACCATAGAGACATTTCTTCCAGCTAGTGTAGAATATATCCCTTGCTACAATTTCAACAAATGGGGCTATTCTCCTCCAGCAGGTATCCGCCCTAGGACTGTGCATAAAATATTTCCATTCAAAAAATAATTGAATACGAATATACTTGAAAGAAAAATGTTACTTGATAAAGTTACTGAATTTGATAGAATACTTGTACCTACTTGGAAAAGTATTTGTACTTGACAAAAGGGATTGAGTCTAAAAATGCAGTTGAAACCCCAATGAAAGAGAACTTCAAGTACAAATTACAAATCAAATGAAAATTTTCAGGATCCATTACAAGTACAAATCCTTCATGGAAGAAAGTATTCAAGTATGAGAATGAGAAAAAAGAGAAAGTATCCGCTCTGCAACCAATCATAAGAAATAAAAAAAAAATGCTATTTATATCAGGTTTTCTGTGTTTATGAAATCATTTTAATTTCACATGAATTTTAAATCCATTATGTATGTGTAGCCCTGAAGAAGACTCCAAATAATCATCGAAACGTCGACGAATTTCTAAAATTCAGGACACTTTTAATTGTTCTTGTTCTCGATATCAAATCTCCACATGCTAAAATTTTTGAAATTACTTAGCTAATTCTGCAGCATTTTCCATAACATGGAATTCCAATGATTATATATATATATATATATATTTATTTTATTTTTTATATAATTGTGATTCTAAATTTGACTTGAATAAATAGCACAGATAAATTCATTATCAGTGGGTCGGCTGTGTTAAGAGGGAATCGGTCAATATTATAAACTCACTATAGAGTAAAGTGACATTACTATGAAAAATATCGAAAAAATTTATTAAAAAAAAATAGTTCGCAATTAATAGATATTCCCAGTTATCCAGTTCACTCCACCAATTACTAATTTCAATAACTGCTTAATGAGTTGATTTCTCCATGAGGCCAACTCATTAAGTAATTATTGGAATAAGTAATTATTGGAATGAGTAATTAGTGGATGAAATGGATAACTGGGAATATCTTTCAATTGCAAACAACTTTTTCTGATAAATTTTTTCGATATTTTCCATAGTAATGTCAATTTACTCTATAGTGAATTTAGAATAACGGCCAATTCCCGCTTAACCGAACGCCACTGATAATAACGGCTATGTGCGTACTTAGTCAAATTGAATGCACCAACTTTTATGTGGAATGAAATTTTCTGAGAAACTATTAATCAAAAAATCCCATATGGTTCCAAGTTTTTGGCGGACACTGTACATAATGTTGAGATAGTTTCTCGGGTTTGTGTCCGCGTTCTGTGTTCTTGGTCCTCAAAACGTCCGATTTGTAATCGACTAACCACCATTACAAATTGAAGAGCACAACACGAAAACATCGGTCGAGTTCGAAACAATCGAATTTCTATCACCTGAAGATGGAAAATGTGAATTTGCCGAAACGTCGTGAAATCGGACCTTTTGAGGACTAAGAACACAGAACCGAAACGACCTGAAAAACGATCTCAACACATTATTCCTGCACTATATATATATATATATATATATATATATATATATATATATATATATATATATATATATAAAGTGCAGGCATTTTCAGATGGCAAAGTGAAAAGGGCTCAAACGTATATGTCAGATCTCACCAATGATTTATTGCCTTCTTCGCCATCCGGAAAGTTTTGACTATATGTATAATATATATCCAGTAGAAAATAAAAAATCATCAATTAAATTATGCTTAGCAAAAAGTCTGCATTTTACCATCTTTCTTCACTCGTTAAACTAGATTTTGAACTGCAATTCATTATATTAAACTTAGTTCCATTGAATTCAATTCACTTTATTGATCCCAAGAAACATTTCTGTTTATGAAGGGATTTAAAAGATGTACATAAATAAAAAGTGACGGGAAAAATATATAACTTAAACTAGTTTAACAAATTAAAGAAACCAAAAGCTGTCAAATTTGAAATATTGATAAAGAAAAATATTATTCATTGAGGATATAATATTTTTTGAGGGCATGCTTGAATGTGTTTTGAGTATTCATTACCTTCAACTGACGTGGAATTTTTGTTATATATCTATTCCATCATGAAATATTGATGTTTTTCCTTAGTTGGATTTAAAACGTATTGAATCCAGATAATTTATATGTCGTATTGTTTATTGATTGTGAATATTTGAAATCTGATTGAAAGCCAAATCTGAATGTTTTTTTCCTATTTTAACAAAATGAATAAAAATAGAAAGTTTCAATTTGTATAATGAACGGAGATTCAATCATTTTTTTGGTTTGTATAGTTTTCTTGATGATTCTGTTAATGGTAATTTATATAAGTATGCATTTTATTATTTTATTTTGCAAGGTTTGTGATATCAGAAATTCGAGCACACAATCTTAGCGAATTTGTAGGAGTCCCTCTACTATTGCTGCAAAATTCATTGAATTGCAAAAATAACTCGTCATGAAATTCAGAGCAGTACGTAGCGTAAGAATAAAGAAAAAATTGAATACTAATTTTGTTGGAGAGGAATTAGTTTAATGGAGTTTCACTGTATTTTCTTTACTTCTAGCGGTTTTTTAATAAAAACTTCAATTTTAGTTAATGCGCCGGCATGAGAAAGTACCTATATTTCGGGTTTCTTCTCTTTGATGGAATTCAAGATTTTATTCGATGACGGGAAACTGTCGAATTGAGGGCATTTTGACATATTTTATCCAGTTCGACCACCATCCTTGGGAAAGGAACCATGAACATTATAGAAATAGATTCTCTGTGTACATGAAGCTTTCAACCCAAAGATTTCATTCGAAGTATTCCGCAATCCAAACAATAATCCACACCATATACTAAAAATAAATATGAAAACATGTTTCATATTTCTTCATGCGAGTAATGTCTATTTAAGGCTGTAAGATACTCTGCTATCATATCGAGTTCTGGGTTCGTATTACATAACTTTGTTGCAAGTGCATATCAACACCAACAGTACCTACACAACTCTGAATAACTTAACAAGGTCAGTCACGTTTTTTCATGAAACAACAATTCTGTAATTGACGGAAACTTCAAGGTATAAAGATATCCATGAGAGTCATATGTTTTGATCAAAAAGTATTTTTACCACCAGCTTAGTTGCAAAGACTCGAGGAGAGTAATTCATTACAAAAAATGGTGTGAATGGCTTATTGGTGTTCGTCAACTAAATATGTTTGTTTTGGTAATTAAATTTTAGATCAATCTATAGCGGTATATTGAAATACTATGTTTTTTCAAGATCTTTTGAATGTATTAAGTGGATACATTTTTTAAGTTTTATTTGAGAAATATTTGATATCACTTTTTTGTTAACCACTCTTGAAAAAAAACAGTTCCAGTTCTTTATATTTGTTTTACTTCTTTTAGTTTTTTTCAATATGCAATCGTAGTAACTGATATTTTCATTATCATAGTAAATATTGATATAATTATTTCCCAAATGTGTGAAGTTTCATCTCCAATGGGTTTTTTTTGAATTATTAAAAATATTATTATTACCTACCTACTAATAATATTCAATGTTTTATATATCATGTTTGACCTGGTAAATGATGCCTATGTAGTGTTCAGTTGACTATTTTATTGATTGAAATAAGTGGATATATATATATATATATATATATATATATATATATATATATATATATATATATATATATATATATATATATATTATCTTTTTAGTTTCTTGAACCATCAATTGTATAGGACTGGAGTTTTCTTGGGTATTTGGTTCGTGGTAGGAGTAAACGAATAAAACTAGTAGATTTTCATCTTGTATTCAAGAGATGTGACGTTTCGCTTGAGAATTCTAAGCTTCATCTGACATTTTTTTATATAAAACTACAAACACAATTTCGGCTAGCATTTTAGGGAGCCACTTAGGACCAAAATTCTTTTTTTCTCTTCATTTCGAGAAGGGTTAGGTGTAATTTTTTTTTATTGGTGCCCCTTTTTACCCATTTAAAGCACGCCTCAGCGTGTTTAAATCGAACTTTAAAAAACGCGCGTTTTCAAAGGTAACCATGACAACATCAACAAATCGAGAAACGTGAAGTCTAAATGACAAATTTTTGATAATTGATCTGACAGGAGTACCTTGTCAAATAAAATATTACTCACAATTCGTTCATTTATATGTGCTCCTCCATCCATTTGATGAATTTTTCATATTCTTTTTTATATATATATCACTGGATTTTCGCGGTATTAACCGCGATTCTTCCCCACTATTCAAAAAATCGATATTAGAATCATTCATTTTTGAGCTCTGGTGACAACAAATATTGATCTTTGGTAACAAATTGCAAATGAATGTTTTTCTCATTTCCATGACAACGAAAGGTATACTGATGTCACATCACGAATTCAACCTTCTTGCATTATTAGTTCTTATTTCTATTTTTTGTAGTAATAATACCAGTATATATGATTTCAAAGTGCACCAATAAAAAAAATAACGTAAAGTATTCGTGGATAACTGGTCTTAAAAACACTTGCTCTATTTCGAGCACTCCGGCTGCGCCGTCGTACTCGAAAAATCGCGCGTGTTTTAAAGCCCTTTTTATCCACTTATACTTTAATATACTAATAATTGGTTGAAAGTAGAAGCACAATTATTTTGGTTTTTGTATGCACAATGTTATGATATTCTGTCACACAGGTCTGTGATATATATATATATATATATATATATATATATATATATATACATATATATATATATATATATATTCCTTGTTCTCAAAAGTGCGGCATCTTTTTTAAGAGGATGTAGAACTCGTCGGAATAAGTGATTTTACAAAAAACGACCCCCATTTAATAACAAGAAAATATCCTCAATCGGTACGATCCTAGCAATTTATCGGCTGTTCCATTGTCATATCGCAATTTGCAGAGGGAATAGCAGCGATCGCTTTAGTGTACACCGACAAACGGGACACTTGGTATAATTGTAGGTTATGTTTACAAAACCAGTGAATTGTTTTCAATTAACAACAAAGGAAATTTACTCCAAAGATGTGTGATTAGTGGTATTTGAATGACCAACGGGAAGGCCTGTACCATTCGTTTTATCCACAGTGAAGTATGACAGACGTTATGACAGCAATATTTTTATCGATAACATATAATGTATCATAAACTCAAGATCGTCCCGAAAGAATTGAATAGTGGCAGTTGTTTCTGGATCAAAACATTTTCGAAGCATACAAGCATTACAAACAAGAGTTGAATATTTCTTTTTTAAATTCATATCATATTATTGCTGTTTTCGATTATATACATTTTAAATTTTTAGTGGTATAGATTGATCACATATTCTTGAATTTTTTCGGCTCGTACATTGGTGATTGCTGCTGTGAGCGGACTCTTAGGGATGTGATGTCTATAAAATTTGTCTGATATTTCAATTATAAAATCTTCCAGCTTTTCAACGTTTGCTATCTCACGCAGATCATCCAGCCGGATGTATCTGTTACTGTTTGTAACAATACGGAGTGCTTTGTTTTGCAACCTTTCCAGTCTCGACATCTGCGTTTTGGAAAGGCTACAAAATACCGGGCAAGCGTATGTTATTGCTGGTCTAATGATTTGCTTGTATATTCGAAGCTTATTATCAAGTGACAGGCTGGAATTACGTGCAATGAGGGGGTACGTTCGCTTCATCGCGGCCGCTCCCCTCTGTAATGCCAGCCCTATATGCTTGTGCAAGCTCATACGCTTGTCCAGCTGCACTCCCAGGTATCGCACTGAGGGCCTCTCCGTCACTTTGCTTTCTCCAATCCTCAGCTTCCCGAGGATCTTCACATTGGTGAGTTTCCTCGTGAAGTTGATGACCTCTGTTTTCTCTGGGTTAAGCTTAATCTTGTTCTTCCCCATATATGGCATGACCAACCGATCCAGATGAATCTGGAGCTGTTTAGCAGCCACTTCGCTCTGAAACGAGTGGGCATAGATCGCGGTGTCATCCGCGAACATTGCCGTACTCGTCCGAGCGAAGGTCGGAAAGTCATATGTATACAGGGAATACAAGATTGGTGACAAGGAGGACCCCTGCTCCAACTGTATACTCTGGCGAGATAGTTCCATTTACGTTAACCCTAAAAGTCCGCCCAGTCAGGTACGAATCTAGGATTTTCGTTAGGTATAAAGGCATGCCTGCCTCTGCCATTTTAATGATAAGCCCTTCAATCCAGACCGTATCAAATGCTTTCTTTGTATCCAACAGAACCATAGCTGTGTTGTGGTCCCTGTGGAATGCTTCCTTCACTTCGTGAACAACCCGGGCTACTTGCGAGGTAGTTGAATGACCTCTCCTGAACCCGAATTGTTCAGGCGGAATAATTTTCCGCCTTTCCTCAAAGCTCACAACACGACTCAGAAGGATCTTGTCTACTACCTTGGCCACCACGCTGAGACTGGACTACTGACTTTCGCGGGAGATTCTTAAGCAGAACGGCGTCCAACTTGTCGAGGCCCGGTGCCTTGTTTCTCGGCAACTTATTGATCACCCCCAGAACTTCTTCGTAACTTGTAAGTACTTTTTGTAGTTCTGAGGGTATCAACATTGCCGGGGGGGTTTCTCTAATGTTGTTTGCGGCATTCGTTATTCTGATATGTTCGTCTGTGCTATCAGCATCTATGACGTGAACGCTACTGAAATATTCCCCGAACAGTTCAGCCTTCTCCAAAGGTTCTGTCGCCGAACGCCCAGGGCCACCCACCATGGCGGGAATCGGCTCTCTTTTCCTTTGGAAACCTTTCGCCGTGTCCCATAGTGAATGGTCCCAAACGTTAAGGTTCTCAAGCTTGAGATTCCACCTGTTGTTTATGTGTTCGTTTATGAGCTCACTAATTTCTCCTCCCAGCCTCAGGAAGTGCTCCTTGTGGCGTGGGTTCCTAGAGGTTTGCCATTTCTTTCTCTCCGAGTTTTTTAGTTTTCTTTTTGGTTGTTTTCTCCCTAGCGATCTGGAGTATCTTGACGAATTTATTAGTTTCATATTCTATTTCATCTTTTGTTATATTGTTATTTATAAAAGTGATATTATTCAAAATTTCCCTATACCTCCTCCAGTTAAAACCATAGTAGTCGTATCTGGTTTTTGGTATTTTGGGATACAGTTTTTGGTTTAGGATGAATGTGACCGGCACATGATCGGATGTTAATTCATACACTGCAGTCAATTCACCTATTCCTCTAACATTCTTTTGAACAACCAAATCGATAGTCGTCGACGACATACCATTGAATGGGTAGTGTGTATTATCTCTGCTTCTTTCCACTATTACTTCATTGTTCGTGGAATAATTCAGTAGCGTTACACCGTTGGCACTCGCTTTTGTCGGCCCACCGTTCCACTCCGAGTGTCTCGCGTTCAAGTCACCAGCCAGCATCACCTTATTGGCAGTACTAAACAGACTGTCTAAATCTTGCGATGTAAACCTATTCCCCGGCGCATTGTAAACCGCAAAAATAGCTGTACCATCGCTCATTCTGATGCCTACATGTTCTATGTTGGAATTGCGTCTGTCAATTTCTACGAAAGGTATCTCATTTCTGATAAGTATCGCAACACCTCCTGCGGCTCTATTCCCTCCCAGCCTGTCGGCCCTGACAGTTGTGAACCCTCTGAATTTTAAGTTGTGCTCCTGTCGGAGTTTAGTCTCGGACAAAAGCATCATATCAATAGAATATTCTTGAATGAAGTTCCTGAGAAGCGCAAACTTCCCAGCAACTCCATTCGCATTGAACATACATGCCTTTATACCTTTCTCAATAGCCGCCATCGAATAGCATGTAGTGTGTGGCTATATCAACCCTATTCTCTTGGGGAGTGTCTCGCAAAATTACCAATAACTTACTAAGTTTCTGTTCCACTTTTTTCAAATCTACTAAGGAGGCTATTTCTCTCGAAATTCCTAGTAAATTACTCGCCATATGATTCTGGGATTGGGGGGGGTTTATTGGGAACCATCCGCTTCCTGCGTCCTTCTGGGCTGGATGATTATTGACGTTGTTCAATTAGGACTCTGCAGTGCCATTTCGTCCCGTTGGAGAAGGCCACGTAAAATTATGATCAAGGTGTTATTGGACGCGGAGTTCTATCTAGATATGATTTACGACTTGTCCCATGTCAATAGTTTGAAAGTTATAAACAAATTAGTTTTTTGCAAATATCTCTAAAACTATTGCAGATATCGGAACTGTAGCACCGGAATTTATAATTTTAATTGAGCGGTGAATATACTGGTGAAAACGTGTGACTCCAAGCGCGCGAGTTACTCTGCTCGTATACTCAAACAAAAAAAAATATAACCAATTAAATATGAAGATCAAGGAATGAAAAAAATCAGGCACTTGCTGGATAGTTGAATAAACAATAATCCGCCGGCAAATACATTTCACCTCAAGTTAATTATTAATTATGCTTTTGTTAATTAACAAATTTTTTCCAAGTTGGAAGTAAACAAAAAAATCTCGATTATTTTAAAACCGGAAACCAATTTTTTTCAGCTGTTCTTCAAAAGCTTCAAAAAAGATGCAATTGGAAAAATAAAAAAAATATAAACCATTTTTTATCAACAATTAAAGATGCTGAAAAAGTAAAAATATAAATAAAATATAGTTTTTTTTTTCAAATATCCCGATTGATTTGTTTTTGTATTGTTGAAAGCCACATGAATTTTTATTTTTATTTATTTTTAACTGGAATTGTTTAAAAAATTGTTTTAAACAAATACATTATATATGGGATAGTTCAATTTTTTTTTCAAATGTAACTAATATCGAAAATAATGATTTTTAAGAGCAAAATAGTTTCTTCAAAAAAATTCCTAAAATCGCACTTTATTACATAAACAATTTCTTATGAACAAAGGATTTTCGCACTATATTATTTTTAAATACCACAAAAGTAAAGAAAAATGAATTTTCTACTATTTTTTATTCAATTTGGAATATTCTCATGCTTTTAGATCATTTTTTTCTTGTTCCTTAGCATTATAGTTATTATGAATTATAAACTATTGAAGATACGACGAGAACACTCTATTGTTCTCCATAAAACAATGAACAAATTGAGATTTTATTTTGAGCTCTTACTCAATTATTCATTAATTTTTTTGTTATTATTTATAAAAACATTTTTTTCAAGGCTTTCAAATTTGAATATCTTAAAACTATCAAATATACGATAAAAATACTTCATAGACTAGGAAGAATCGGCGCATGAGTAACGAAAACTATTCCACCTCAATTTTTTTATGCGATCCTCTTCAAATTGCCCTACTGATGATATAAATGCATGTTGCAATGGGACAACCCCGTGTCATATTGTTTAAACCGAAATTGTTTAAACAATTGCAAGGAATTGTTATTTTTCAACCGGACAATTTTTTTTTATATTCTTTATTGGAATACAAATTAAAAAGGTTTCATGACTTTTCACGATGAAGTTAATATTTATAGAGATATGAATTTTTAAAGGTTTGAAAAATCTCAAATTTGGGTAGTTTTGACACATGAAAAATATATGAAAAAAAAAATATATAAATAATATTTCTTTTAATTCTTTATACAATAGGTAATAATATTCTTACTAGATATTTGAAAAAATTTCATTGTTTATACCTGTTTTTTTATTGTTAATTTCACGCGCTCACAAGTATGCGTCGCTTACCTTTAAGTATCGCCGTCTCTCTCTGACTCATGCGCTGCATCGGCCTCTCTATGTCCTGAATTATTATTCATCATTTATCTTAAAAACTATTGACTTTATCAAGATTGTTACAGAGAGCAATGTTATTAATAATGAAATTGTCTACAATTTGTTTCTCCCAACTTTTTTTCTGGAATCAATTTTACAAAAGTTATTTAAGCATGAATCGGAACATGTAATTAAAATTACTTTTTATCAGTTTATATTACTTTTTTGTTATTAAAACAGAAAGTAATTACATTGAATAGCTTCTTCAAACGAAGGTTATAGATAATAATAACATTGCTCTCTTCAACAATCTTGACAAAGTTGATAGTTTTCAAGATTAATGATAAATAATAATTCAGGACACAGAGAGGCCGATGTAGCGCATGAGTCAGTGAGAGACGGCGATACTTAAAGGTAAGCGACGCATTCTTGTGAGCGCGCGAAATTAACAATAAAAAAACAGGTATTAACAATGAATTTTTTTTAAATATCTATCAAGAATATTATTAACTATTGTATAAAGAATTTAAAAAAAATTATTTATATTTTTTTTTTATATATTTTTGATGGGTCAAAAAATACCCAAATTTAAGATTTTTCGAACTTTTAAAAATTCATATCGGTAAAAATTTGTCCGGTTGAAAAATAACAATTCCTTGCAATTGTTTAAACAATTTCGGTTTAAACAATATGGCTCGGGGTTGCCCCATGGCAACATGCATTTATATCATCAGTAGGGCAATTTGAAGAGGATCGCATAAAAAAATTGAGGTGGAATAGTTTTCGGTACTCATGCGCCGATTCCTCCTAGTCTATCAGGTCTTTTTTGTTCTTTATTAAACAATGAAAAATTTTAGCTTTTGGTCGAAGCATTAACTACATTATTTATTGACTTTTTTGCAATGACTAATACAAGTAACTACAAAAAATATGAATGGAATGGTTTGTGATTTTCAATAATCTGAATATAATTATCAGATTTTTTTCCACTTAGGTGATATATACAACAATACAATCTATTCATTTATCACTTCACATCATATTTATGTGTATTACAAGTAAGTTGAATAATTGATTTGTTTATAACAAATTGTTTATTTAATAAACAAATGAAAAACTGAAAGATTTTTTTCAGAATAAGAAAGAACAATAGAAATAATGATAAAAAAATGGTTTTTTAATATTAATATTTACTAGCATAAAATAATTGTTAACTAACAAGTATGATTTGAAAAAAGAAATTGTTTGAGAATATTTTTTTTCTTAAACATCATAATTTTCATCATTATAAAAAAAATTAACTATCTCATAAACAACGTATTTTTTTATAATAATTTTTTAAACAATTGTAGTAAAAAATAAAAAAAAAATAAGTGGCTTTTAACGATAAAAAAACAAATTAATCGGGATATTTTAATAAATAATAGTTATTCGTATGTCAAGGCCGCGAAATACCTTTTTAGCGTACCGAAAGAAAAGTTATAGTCGATTATGGTTGAATATTTTGGCAGTTCTTGACAAAACGCAAATATATGTCTGATACTGATGGTGATATTTTAGTATATTGCACTACTCCAGAGCTGAGCACGAAAAATGTTACAGCGAGTTTAAAGATTGGTGTGACAAACAGAATGTAAAATAATCCTTGTCATTGTCGTATTTTAGAAATGTCAAATTTGGAAGTGACATTTAATTTCGCGAAATTTAATTTCGCGGACAGTGTTGAGAACGCGAAATACTCATTTCGCGTGCGATTGCACGAAAAAATATTTCAATGTTTTATTTATGTTTTTACTTTTCCAGCATCTTCAATTTTTAATAAAAAAAATGGAAAATTATTTTTTAAATTTTTTTCAACGATAATCTTTTCTAAAGTTTTTAAAGAACAGCTAAAAAAACTGGCTTTCGGTTTAAAAGTTATCAAGGTTTTTTGTTTACTTCCAACTTGAAAAATTTGTTAATTAACAAAAGCATAACTAATAATTAAATTGAGATTATTTTTTTTTGCCGGCGGATTATTGTTTATTCATCTATTCAGCAAACGCCTGATTTTTTCATTCCTCAATATTCATATTAAATTAGTTTAAAATATTTTTTATTGGCATCCGAGCAGAGCGACGTGTGCGCGTGCGCTCAGTCACCCCTTTTCACCCGTATTTTCACCGTTCAATTGAAATTATAAGTATTGATGCTACAGTTTAAGAAATGTCCTGCTGCCTTTGGATCACTTTTCAATTTTCCGATATCTGCAATAGTTTTCGAAATATTCGCAAAAAACCGACCCCTCTTTTTTTACTAAATTGTTTATAACTTTTAAACTATTTGTTTGCGAGACATAAGACAAAGCGTAAATCATATCTAGGCCTTCTCCAACGAGACGCAATGGTACTTGTGAACCAGACTACTACGCCAACCACGTCATCCAGCCAAATGCACTCATAATAATACCATGAAATACATTCCTACTATACTTCTACTCTGGAGGGAGTAGAAGTGAAATATTTGATGACTTGATATCGAATAAATTTCTAGCAGACACTGATATTCATTTATAACCATGAAAAAGAAGTTGTTGAAATCTAGAGGATTGATAACATGCCGAGATATAAGAGATATGTATTTTTTGTAAAGGAATACAAAGTATATTTGAGTAAACAAAACGTTGAGTTACTTAGAATTGTAGCTTTTATTAGGGTACTCACCTGCATTTTGTTCAATTTGAGTGTTTTTTTATGTTCTCATATTATATTGTTCTTATATACCTGATTCGCCGTTCGATGGCTCCATGGTTGAATACTCTTAGTAATAAATGAATTTCAGTTTTTCTTACCTCATCAGTTAAGTGGGGTTTGTTCTTATAATATTATCTCAAATTATATAGTTATTAGGGTAAAATCACTTAAAGAATATAGGATATTCCATTAATGAACATGAAATCAATTTATATTTTTTTTTATATTTAACACCTTACCAAAATATTTATTTGAAAAAATGCAACAAATTCGAAATATAAATTTGATTCCATACCTACTAAATTTATTTCTAAAGTAAATGCATTTATCATTAGAAATTCCTTATTTCTGAACTGTTTTTTATGCCTGTTAATCATAAAATATTCACTAGTTTAGAATATCGATTTTTTTAAAATTATTCGAGTATCTTCAACATGATTATAATGATTGGGTAGGTACTTATATAATCAACTATCATTTAACGAATATCTACCACATAAATTACAAATAAAATATAGGTATGATTCCCATTACTAGAAAACCCCGTATTGTCAAAATGGTTTATATCTTATGTGCGAGTTCTGTAGTTCATATATTTTGGGAATATTTTCGCGGAAAAGTAGCTTGAACCCTTTTTTATCGATTGTGAGAGTGAAAACTGTCAATACCAAAAATGTTCAACTCAATGTCGACGAAATTGATAGCATGACTCAGTTGGTCCATCACTAACTTTTTACCGTATAGAACCAATAACGTGTCACAGCCACTTAGGCCTAATGTGAATGTGCCACGGTTGTAGTGGCCGTCTTGATTTTCAAGTTTGCTTGCCGCCTTTCTGATTTCATTGCTCATCACAGCCTCAAAAAAATGTTTTTCCCACTTTTTCGTAAAGAACACAACAATATTTTTCAAATAAAAAATTACCACTGTTAGGTACACATATTCCACAAAATAGTGAATTTTTTTATAGTAGAAAAATGCCTTTTCTGAACGTAAATTCATCATTCGAGTTTGCTCTCAGCTAATGAAGAATCGATTCTGTTGGGATAATTATAACATAATGAAAAAATATACATATTGGAATTTATAAAATGAAAACTATTCTTATAATAGTCCTTGTCTGCAGCTTCTGACATAACTACGTGTAAGCATTTGTTTCCTATTCATTCTATTGAGCTAAATGAACACAATTCCAGTTGAGCAGAAATTCAGCAAACGCAACCATTCTGAATGGTTCATTTTTTCATTTTTCAGTGAGTTATACAGGATTCGAAATACTCGTTCAGCAAATTGTGGGCAAATACTCAATAATCAGAGAGCAAACCCACATGGATCATGAAATAAAAACATAATTATAATTGATTAGGTATGTCTCTCATTGTTTACCCACATTGAACCTCCATCCTTACATATATTAAACCTCTATTCAAATTAGGTTTTTTGTTATAGTGATTCAATTCTTGAAAGTTTTACAAACCATTGGGAATGATCAAAACTCGTTAAAGTCAAATCTCTTATGCCGATAAAAAAATTTCAAAATCATCCCCAATTGCCTACAAATGCTTCTCTAAATTTCTGAGGTAAAAGGATTCAGATATGTAAAGTTAAATATTGATTTTATTTTCTGTTATATTTTATATTTCTCATTCGATCGTCAAAATGTGCAAAATGAAATGTAGAATATGAATACCACAACTATACCCTGTGTAACAGGATCATGGTACAGCCCCCGTATCTCCTTTAGTTTTGAAGGTAATTGATTGAAATTTGGGATATCTCATAAACATAATAAGCGGCACTCTTTGACCTACAAATGATTTTTTTTTCACTTCCGGTTTTACTAAGGTGGCTTTGAAATACAAAAAAAGAACACAAAACATTACAACAATTGTTCGAAATGCTGTCCATTAACGTCAATGCACTTCTGAACTCGCATAGCTGTTTCTTGAAGAACGTTCGCTAATTGCTGGGCCGTTATACTATTAATTGCGCGTCTTACTCGCAACTCCAGGTCTTCGCGGGTTGTAACGGCGGTTGCATAGACAATGTTTTTTAAATGGCCCCAAACAAAGAAATCAAGAGGTGTCAAATCAGGTGACCTTGGAGGCCATCGCACAGGACCATTTGTCGAAATTACGTTTTCTTGGAATGCCTGTTGAAGGTAATCAGTTACTATTCTTGAATTATGGGGAGGAGCTCCATCTTGTTGGAAATACATTCCCTGTCGTAGATGGACAGGTAATTCAGTTAACCTGTCCTCAATTTCATTTTGCAGAAATCCTAAGTATCTATCTCCAGTCAAGCGTCCTTCAAATATTATTGGACCAATGTTCTACGACCGAGTATTCCAAGCCAAACAAGTTACCCTCCCTCAATAAATTTTTTTTTTAACCTTTTTTTTAAACCCTGTAACCTAGACTCGTCCGAAAATAAAATCCTTCCCAAAAAAGCATTGTTTGGCTGCACATTATTCTGCAAGATCCAATTGCAATATTCCATCCTACGTTCATAATCATTTTCGTACAGGTGCTGATGCAATTGATATTTGAAAAATTTATAATTATGTTTGTGCAAGATTCGGCTTACCGTTTGGTAACTAATTTCCAATTCAAACCCAATTTGCCTTAAAGAAACAGTCTTATCAACTTCTATTCGAGCTAAAACATTAATTTCCGTTCCTTCATCAATGATAACGTTTTCTTCGGGATCATGGTTAGGCTCTCTTCGGAATTGATTTTCAAGACGATCAAACTAATTTCTCGCTGGACATTGTCAGGATATCGGTTGGCATAAAGGTTTCTAGCCGCAACGGCATTTTTTCTACATCCCCCATAAATAATTAACATGTTCACTTTTCCATCCCTTGTATAAATATGGGGCATTTTGAATAAAAATAACAACAAATGTAAAGACTTTTCCAATACACAATAAAAACGCCGATAAACTCATTATTTTCAAAGCCTCCTTAGTAACTGATTACCTTCAACAGGCATTCGAAGCTATGCGAGTTCAGAAGTGCATTGACGTTAATGGACAGCATTTCGAACAATTGTTGTAATGTTTTGTGTTCATTTTTTGTATTTCAAAGCCACCTTAGTAACTTCTTAGCATTAAATGAGAACAAAGTAATTGTATTATCTTATTTTCTTTTAGCTGTAATTTTGATTGTATTTATCGCACATTTTATTAGCAGGTATGAATGAATTCCTTATTAATAGAACTAATAAATGGTACCACGGTACCAATATGGTTCCATTTGAAAAAATTGAGTTTCACCCCAAAATCGATTACGATGAACTTTATTTGCTCATAAAAAACGCAATTCAGTATTTTTGACGGGATTTCTATTTTTCTAGCATTAGACGGGTGAATTGGAATAAATCGGAACCATCATGGCACACTTAAATGGAAAACTAGAAATTGAATTACCAAAAATATTGACCTTTGAAATGTCACTTATGTGGTATTATTGGATTCAGAAAATTATGCAGATTCCAGAAGTGTAATAATATACAGGGTGTTCTATTTAAAAATCGAAAGTTGGTATCACTTCCGGCGAAACCAAAAGTGCAAAAAAAATAATTTGCAAGACAAAAAGTGCCGCTTATTATGTATATGGGATATCCCAAATTTCAATCAATTATCTTCAAAACTAAAGGACATACGGGGGGTGTACCATGATCCTGTTACACACGGTATATGCAGATAAAATACAAGTTTTTCCGAAAGAACTTTTCTATCATTATATCTATAAACATTCTTGAAACAAAAAAATATAAATTAACAAGCACCTATACCTGTTTTAGATGAGAAGGTTAAACATGAATGTGCAAAAACTGATGTCAGGTATGAATATTATTTATGAAAAAACATTATAAATTATTAACAAGATATTCTGGTATTCGGTATTTGGCCTTGTTTTCAATTCTGAAAAGATCTTCGAAAACTAACTCTTGGATGTTTCGAAGGTAAATAAACATTTCAGTTTCCCTAAATGCCATGGTAGATTCTTGGGATGTTGTGATCGAATTTTGTGGTTTTAGGAAAGAACATTTTTGAGTAATCTGCGTTTAGATTTGATGCCAGCTCACTTCAATAACAAATGTGTGAGCAACATAAATTAAAATGTATTAAATAAAAATATGTACCATTGTACTCACCACAGACGACCCGGTCAAAGGGACTCATCCAGTCTACAACAAAAAAATATCTTTTCATTATAGTTATTCAATATGGATCATGCTTATAGCAAAATAATAATATACCAGTGCACGAGAACGAAATATGGGGATTGTTATTGAATTCAAAGGAAATCAAATAGAAAATGTAATTTGAATACAGAAATATCAATGCGCGCATGCGTCAACAGCCATTAAGATCGGAAGCGGACATCTTGATAACAACTGAAGGAAATCTAGGGATTTTTTTGCGAGGTAACGTTCTTTGATAACATTTAGATGTACTTTCTTAAATACAATGGAATGCGCTGCCGTTGAGGTACTCTTAAAATAATATGTTTTCCAAATTTGGTAAACACTTCTATAGGTAATGAAAATGTAAGTTAGTTATTTTGGAAACTTAGGGAGAAATTCTTCAGCACTTCATTTGCTTTTAATAGCGTTGCTATTGTAGATTATCTCAAAAAGGGTTCTGAATCGAAAACCCCATTAGTGTATTCAAGTTGTACTTCAAATAGTCAATTTGGTCTATCAATACTTTGAATAGAATTATTAAACAATGTTTATCTATTCAAATACCTTACAGGTCGAGGTACGGAGACGATGGAGAGCCATATTGACCCCCGCTACAATCTACAATCTGTTCAAATTAAAATCATGTGTTGAGTGCTAGCAACTAATTGCTTATTGAAAGAAACTAATACAGAAAGTATCGAGAAATAACTGGAAGTACCAACAAGGAATTTGAAATAAAAATATTTATTGCTCTTGATGTGCACTTATATGGTTCATTGTGGCATATTTCATCTAAAAAACAGAATAAAAAACCTAGAAGGATAATATATTCCCTCTATAAGAGAGGTCAGCAAGAATATTTGTAATTATTGGAGAAGTGAGGGTAGGGATTCTGATACGCACAATAATGTGCAGAGCAACCATATCGGAAAAGTTTTTTTGTGAAGTTCCATGGGGAGTGAGCGAAATTTAAGACTACGAACTTATCAAATAATACTCAAATAATTCGAGTATAAAAGATTACTGAAGGGAAAGTTCATAGTTTTATGTTCTAAGAAACAAACTAAAATATTTACTGAATACACCTGGGATCCTAATGGTCATACACATTATGCTCTAAGATACACGGAAATTACGGTGATATTGTGCTCATTTCATAAATTTCTCAGGTCTTTAATTATACGCATTAATTCCTAGAACTCCTGGAAAGGAGAGCTCTGTTTTGTGGAGAATTCATGGCATTCTCCAAAAGATAGAATGTTGATGTTGTTCGGAACTTTCAAAGTAAATTATTAATAATTCAGAGGTAGACTGAGTTGAATGACTATTAAAAAGAAATTATTGGATGAAAAAAAACAATGTTAGGAATGTACATCAAAACGCGTCGAACCTTTTATATATGATCAAGAACCTGCAATCATATGATTCCAAATTGGAAATGTGTGGAAAATGTTGTTGCAAAATAATTTCAAATCGGAACACCAAAGGAAGCATCCGTGATGAGAATTAATTAATTGGCTTCTCCGATTTGAAATATTACCAATTACAGTTCTGTTTTGAGCACCATATGCAGATAAATCAATCACTTCGCGACAAGAACAATAAAGCCATATTATTGTGATTGTCTTATTGGAGATTGTACTTTTACAACCTTCTTTATTGTTATGACCCACTAAGTACCCATTAAACGCATGTTTATGGTTGTATTTTTCAGTGATAGAGCTTGCGATCGGTCTCATAGAAACTAGGAGGCAGTGCCGTTTTCCGTCGGAAGTGGTGCGAAGGTGTCCTTTTTAAGAACCATAAAAACGTTTTATTGCTGGTAGCGCATAATTATTCGAGTACGCTTGGAGGATGACATCGTGTCCGTCATCGATTACCAAATCGTTAAAATAGTGGATAAGAAATAATATATTCAGATAGTTCCTGACAGAAATATATCAATCAGTGATATAACAGTTTGAATTCGTTCGAAAACAATAACAGATCATGGTACCAGAGATAAAAAACTTGTCAAAATACGTAAAAAAAATTTTTTTCTGGGTAGAAAAGTTAACTATGTGGCGAAAGACACGAATACGCTTAGGTTAGGGAGTGTTCCTTGAAAAATTCAACCCCAATGGGTAGACAAATACTTCTAGTGACCGAGAAAAAATTCTTACTATGGTAACATCGTCAATAATTAGTGATCTTATTTAATATGAAAAAAAACACATTATGGGTTCTTTCAGAGCGATTTCCTAGAAGTTAGGAAATTTGATGCTGAGCCATATGGTCATGTCATGCTTGAGTCTGAAAACTAAAAGCGCATGCGTCTTTCATCGCATTCCTAGATAACAACTAAACTGTTTTAGATACCGAGACATAATAAATAAGTCAAATCAACGATAATGAACTACTTGAATGACAAAAATAAGCGTCAAGTGATTGATGACAATGATTATTTATTGTTTTAGCAGCAATAACAAGCGCATCAAGCATATTTTACAGTGTGTGAATGGGTAATAGCGATTTCCTTGATTTTCATTATTCATTGAGCATTGTATTACCCACAACAAGGTGCATATCAAGCAGAAAAACAATCTTACCTGTGATCGACATCCAGGGGTATCTGGGGATATCTGGAATCGGTTGTCCGCCTGGCGCTGTATTCTGTGAGCATGAATTCAAGGGATCAACCACGGCACTAGCTGCTTGGTGGTAAAATTGTGCCGCCGCTGCCATGGATGCTGAAGCAGCACTCACCGAGCTGGCCGCTGAAACAGCCGCCCCATTCTGATGATGGTGGCCCAAAGTGTAATTTACCATGGAGTCCGAAGGGGTTACGTTTCCTGTGAGCCCAGCAGTGTACCTGCAGGACTTGTCGGCGGCGGCATCTACTGCTGCAGCGGCTGCAAGGGCTGCCGTGCTGGCGCTCGACGGAAAACCCCCAGGAACCATGCTTCCCGAAGCGGCGGCGGCTCCGAAAGCTGCTGCAGCTACGGCTTGCTGTTGATGGTGGTGATGGGCGGCCGCAGTTGCTGCAGACACGTAGGGGTACATTCTTGAGGCGGGCGATGTGGAAGATGCGCTACTGCTCGAGTGTTGGGGAGAAGAGCCGCTGGGAGAGCCGGAGGAGCTGTAGTTGACGACGGAAGCGAGGCTGGCTTCGATGGAGGCTGTGCTGACAGGGCTTTGGAACAATTGTTGGTGATGGAATTGCTGGTGGTACTTAGGTAGCATGCTATCGATGATGAATTTGGAACTCATTGCTGTTGTGCAAGGTCCCCGTCACTATACCGACGCGCACCACTTATCATAGTCCATGTGATTACAGCACCGCACACGGTTTACGTTTACGACCGGCCACTTTCGAGAATATCAACAACGTCGTTTAAGCTATTGCGGAGTATTTCTTGTGCGTCCTTCTCCTCTACTTCTTCGAATCCTTTATGACCCATGTATGTTCAGTCTATAGCCCTCTATGCCTTATTCACGGTACTAGAGAGTAATGGCGCCCCTCCACCGCCGTGCCAATCCGAGCAGGTGCTGTTCCGGCCAATGGGGGACGGAGTTCGGCACGCGGCGCTCGATACATGCCGGCCCTCAGCCACGGCATTCTCGGATAGACATGCAACTTGCCGGCCCATTCAGAATGAGTCTAGTTTGGGGTCTCGAGCTCGTAGTTAATGAGTCGTTTCAATTATTTTGTCGATAAAATGCATAGAGCTCTCCGGAGTGAGTTGCCTGCATGTTCGACACGACGGATTTTTGTATATCAAAAATGGTTTAATTTTTATACAGCCGAAACTGGAATATCGTGTAGATGACACGGTAGTGCCATCTGTACAAAGACGGTTCAAGTTTTGAGCCTTTGGTGCTGGTCGACTTTGGTAGACAGCGGCGTATCCTCAAAATATTCCGCAGGGGGTATAATGGGAAATCGAATATTTGGGCACATTGGTTAATGTTATTGATAACCGGTAAATAAAATAATTCACTTGCCGTAAACAGATACCGTTCGTTGTCAGAGCTGCATGACCAACGACTTGTAACATAAAAGGAGCGCAAATAAGTTATTCAACAAAAACTAGAACAAATTTTATACCTCAGAAATATCCTTTGTGAAAAATGGTATTTCTTGTCAATCATGAAAAAACCTATAACTGACAATTTTGCATTTACATATGTTAAAAAAGGACTTTTTTTCCTGGAAATATTTTCTGTGAACAAAACACTACTAGTTTTAATAAATGAACTAATAAGTAAAATTGGCATCACTGATTTTTCTTATCTCATGAGAATTGTCTCTCACAAGTAGTTAATATATATAATTGACTTTAAGTTTCTGTGTAAGTAATGAATCAAAATCTCATGCCCCTTATTCCATATTATGTGATTTTTCGATGATACCTTGATAAAAGAAATGAAGCTCGGCAATCGACAATATAGCAAAAAGTTATGTCCAACCCAGCCCAATTTGTTCACTGCAAGTTCAGATGCATTTTCATTTAATCTCTCACTTTTTTATGTTTTTCAAATGAAAAATACCTATTATTTCATAGTTGAATTGATGTCCATGGTTAGATATACAGTGCGGTCCATAGGTATGGAGTAAATTCATTTTTACTGTTATTATGTATTTGTTTAAAAAACCTGAAAGAGGTCGATTTCTATTGTCAATTTGACAATTTACAGTATGAAAATATTACCCCCTTCTTGGACCCCCTCTGAATTATGAGCAACCCCTCAAAATGTTAAACGAGAAAAGGGGTCGTGTGGAGACTTGTTCGAAAGGGATTTCCATTCTCTGTTCAGCAATATTAAGTTTTTCAAATTTGGTGCAATCATAACTGAGAAAATTAATTTTGATGTAAAATTTTGATATTTTACATAAAAAGTTATCGAGAGGAGTCAAATCGGAGGATCTAGGCGGCCATTCAATCGTTCCACGTCTGTCTAACAATACATTTGTAATGCGGTGGAGCTCCGTCTTGTTGGTACCAAATTGATCTATCTATTGCATTTGGATCATTAACATCAGGTGCAACACCCCTTACTTTTGAACCCCAGATTTTAAATTATATGATTCAAATTTAACAAGGTGAAATCACTTTGCCGATAGGCTGCTCAGATGGATACGGTTAGGCCGTGAGTAAGGTTCAATTAATGACTTTTCCTAGTTAATCAAATTTGGCCACTAAAAAAATTATACATTAATTAACTTGACTAGTTCAAGAGTTGGGCGCCAGACTTGCTAAAGACAAAAGTCAAAGATAAATAAAATTAAATAAATGTTACCCAGCTTGTATGGGAAGGCAAATAAATATGCAATAAATCAACTTAACAAATTTATTCCAGTTGGAATTCAAAAGAAAAGTATTTAACTTCTCTTAAAAAAATGGAAAAATTACATAAAAAAAGGAACCAGTAATTTTGACTCTGATCAAAATTCGAACATTTACACCTATGATTCCTCCAGTTGTTGGTCACGAATATACCTTCGGAGATCTTGAACGAGATAGAGGAAGGCTAGTTTCTTGAAGCTGGTCCCAGCGGTTCTAGGAGGAACTTGGTTTCAGCGGTTACGATTAAGATGGTCGTGGGTGGTTCTATAGTTGGTTTTAGACCCCCTTATCGGCGTGAATTGAGTTGATCTTCACGGACCAGTGCTGATATTGATGTGCTGTAAGACCTCCCAGGCTACTAGTCCTTCCGTCTCCGTAGATGGGTTCCCTCCGTGGTATATATCATGCGAAGAAGATGATAGGAATCAAAATATGTACAAAAAGGGGAGAACGAAGGATATCCTTTGAACCTCAAGTTTTATGTTTCAAATTTTAATCGAGAGTCAAAAGATAGATGCAAATGATAGCATACAATAAAAATCTCAATCTATATAAAAGACGAGAAGGTTACAGTGAAAGAACAAAGATAATAAATAGCAATTCAATCTGCTATTCTGGAGTTAAATTTATAAGTTAATTTTAATAATATAAAAATATATTAAAAATGAACAAAATTTAAAACCAAACAAAACAAACCTCACCCAAAACGTTATGTTCAAATTCAGTTAAGTTTTGAAACAAGTAAATTTTGATAAGGTGATTTTATGTACCAAGGAAAAATCTACTATTTTAAAAGCAAAATATTTAAAGGTTGCCAGTACAAAAATATATTATTTGAAAGCAAATGCCAAAGGAAAATATAGCGTTATAACCAAAATACTCTAGTAGGCTACATAAAAAATAGGGTTTCTGAACAACGATAATAGTCAGAGTAAAAGTATACTCTTCAGCCAAGATAAAGAGAGAGACACACGTCTTTCAGTGAGCACGACTCTCTTAGATAAAGATACAGTGAAAAAATTCTTTTATTGAGAATTTCCAAAGATAAACCGAAGAGGGAGACCACACGTCTTTCAGCGGGCACAACTCTCTTAGAAAAAGATAATGTTAAATAATTCTTTTAATTGAAGAATTTTTAAAGATAACTGAAGAGGGAGACCTCACGTCTTTCAGTGGGCACAACTCTCTTAGATAAAGATAATTTTGAAATAGGGCGGCAATTCCTTTTTTCTTTTAATTGAAGAATTTTTAAAGATAACTGAAGAGGGAGACCTCACGTCTTGGCGACAAGGTAGTAACTGAAGTGAATTGACTCTGCAACGATCAAAATCAAATAAGCTACACTGGGAATTGAATGGAGTAATAGATATAAGAAATTTATTAAACGGAAATCAACTTTACGCTTGAGGCATATATTGAATCGAGTGTTCTGAGACCGTTAGGCCAGAGGTACAACTCTCTCGATAAGCAATTCTTTCTCAAGAGAAAAGAAATTACTCTCATAAACATATAGTTATGAAATAAAGAAAATTGCTTACCAGAGAGCCGCCCTATTAGTCACTCGAACAATCAAATACGCCCTTCACTTCAAATGGAATCCTTGGAACAAACCGGTGGTTGTGTGAGGTACATAAGCTCTAGTCCATTCAAATTACCAATTAACTGGTACCAAAAAAAATGCAAAAGCGTAGAACTGATTTCCAATGAAAAAAAAAATCAGTTCCCAATATTCGGAACAGATGTTACGTTAGCCACAATATGTACTATGAATGATTTGTCAAAATGGCCGAAATATCTATCTTTAACCTTCAAAAATACCATGCGGTATATCCAAGAATTTAATATTACAAGCATAAGAAAAACAAGAGAATGCTAATCAGCTACAACATTAATTAAAAGATAAAGAGAATAATATTACTCTAAACTCCAGCAGTGAAACTTATTTCATCTATAGATTGTACAAATCAAAGCCAACTCACTCAGTACATCTGCCTATCTCGACGTTCTATTCAAGAAAGAGAACGATTATCCTTTCGGTTCGACGAAATCACAGTTCACCTGTTTTTCATTCTCGGTTTCTTTCCTATTTAAAAAAACTTGGAAAAAACCAAACGCTCGATAAACGCGATCGACACGAAAATGAAATGTCACGGTCACACTGTCAAAATACCATTTTCTAGGGACAATAATGAACGTACATTCTTCACGACCTGAGCGCAGTGACTACTGACCCGTACTACCGTAAAGGTAACCGGAAAAGTTATGAGAAATTGGTTATGTGTAAGGACGTAACGAAAAATTCGTTACACAGGATTTTTTTTTAAATGTAGGCTGTGAAAAGTTCATCAACAAATTTAGATAAACCTCACCATTAAGTGTGCCTTCAAAAAAAAAGGTCCAATAATGTTGTTGTTAATGATACCAGCCCAAACGTTCACTTTTTTAGGATATTGTGTGTGAGCCTCACACATCCAATGAGGAGTCTCTCTGCTCCATTCAAATGAAAAGCAGCTTCATTAGAAAAAACAATTTTGTTTATGAACTGCAAATCTGCTTCCATTCTGTCCATCATCAGTTCACAGAATTGTTGCCTTTTATCAGGATCATCCTCATTTAACTCCTGAACCAACTGAACTTTATAAGGATGGTATTTTTCTTTATGTAAAGCTCTCTCAATATCGATAGTTTTACATCATTGTCGGCGGCAAGTTGTCTACTTGTGATAAACGAATTTTCCTCAATCGCTAACAGTACATCTAACTTTTTTCTTCATCCAATTTATCATTTCGACCTGGTTTTTGAATAGTTTTTACATGTCCAGTTTCACGAAATTTTGTTTCTATTTTGCTAACTGTAGACTGTGAGACGTGTTGACCAGGGTATTTATTATTAAACATTTCACAAACTCCCTTTTGAATTCTTGTTTCATTACCGTATCCAATCATAATTAAAATGTCTATTCTTTGAGTTAACGGTAAATGAGCCATAGTTGAATCAAATACACACACAAATATTTTTCAATACACTGACGTGTGTCAGCAACTTATAAATATCAAAATAACAGTAGTTTACTAGATTGAAAGTGAGTTTATACAGAAAGTCAAATAAAATAAAGTAAAGTGAAATAAGAAGTAATAATTTTCAGAGTGTTTATAGAGCTGAGTAAATTAATATAAGAAGTAAGAAAGCTGTCAATCGAAATTTGGGATTTTATGTTGTTACCTCAAACTTCAATGATGAATACTTGAAAATTTGGTCTCCGTTATTGTTTAGTCAGTAAAATATAAGCCATTGTTGACAACACTACCAATATTATAAAATCTAGTCATTCAAAGACAAAAAGAAATTAAAAAAAATGCCAGTGAACACACCGTTTTCCGGTTATGAAAACAAAAATATGATGATGACTGCTATTTATATCATGTCATGTATCATCCTATCTCGTCAATTTGTCTAAATTATTCAATATGTACATATGCCTAACAACTTGTCAAGTAAAATAAAATAAAAGATAAAAGTTAACCATCTTTTATTTTACTTCTTATTTTATTTTATTTCTGTATAAACCTGTTATGGATGTTGTGTAGTTTTAACTTTTTAAATTACTTTATTTTATTTCATATTCTATTTTACTTGCTGTATAAACTTACTATGACATTACATTATTTATGTGGGTTTTGTGAATACTTTTTGGTGTCTTGAACGACTTTTTCCTGACATTTAGGAAAACAGATAAGAAAATACCTGATTATTTCTTATGTGGTTATTTAAAATCAAAAGTATATTTCAATAGACCAGACAATATTGCAGATTCAAAAGTTAGGATAACGGAAGAAATTGACAACATAACCTGAGGTCCTACAAAATGTTGTACGGGGATTCCAAGATCGACTTGCTTATTGTCAAGAAGTGAATGGTGGTCATTTTGAACATTTAATTCAATTGTAAAATGAATTGAATAATACTTCCTAAACATTATTTCCTTCATTCTACGTAAAGTATAAAAATTTTAAATTTTCAAAATAAATTTTCTCAGTTATGATTGCACCAAATTTGAAAAACTTAATATTGCTGAACAGAGAATGAAAATTCCTTTCGAACACGACCCCCCTTCTCATTAAAATTTTTGAGGAGGTGCTCATAATTCAGAGGGGTGCAAGAAGGGGGTAATTATTTTCATACTGTAAATTGTCAAATTGACGATAGAAATCGACCTGTTTCAGGTTTTTTTAAACAAATACATAACAACGCTAAAAATGAATTTATTCCATACCTATGAACCGCACTGTATATACCCATGCAATTTCAAGAGATATGGGCTCAACTTCACTAAACACTTTGGGTGCAGTATTGCTTGGAGCAAAGTACAATAAATACAGAGAGAAAGGGAGGGAGGGTTCAACGGGGAGGGTTTTCCGAAAAGCAAGAGGAAAATTTATATATCTCCTTTCTTGATATTCAATATGAAATTTAAGTTGTTTGAATTTTTGTATACCGGTCGAATGAAAGCATAAATTATTGGATGAAGAAGAATCAACCTGGTTTATCCCCTGAAATATCCGAACGTACTTTTCGAATGATCTCAGTGATCTATAACATTACTTCGGTGAAGTTCTATCAAATGTCCGTAAAAATGCTTATCAGCCGAACTTACCATACAGGGTGGCCCAGGGGTGCTTTCAGGTCCATGACTTTTTTCTTCCCAAGCTATCGACTTGATTTTTCTTTACACGATAGGTCCGACAATGAGGCACATTCTAAAAATATTTCTATTTATATATAGTAATTGACATTTCCGATGAGAAAACCTCGTGTTTTTTTAATTTTTGTACATTTATTTATGAACAGTAAAAATCGACATGATTTGTTGACTCACAGGTCAACATCTTCAGGTCATATATATGGCTAGAATACATAACAATTATCATTGTGTACTATAACATAAAATTAATACTAACAAGATTCCTACAGGATTTGGATTAATAAAACTATAAATACATTAGATTGAAGGAACAAAGCTGTGTGTCACCACATGGTGTGGGAGCTGTCATCTGTTGTAAAACTACACACTATACACAGCTTTGCTCTTTCAATCTAATGTATATTTAGTTTTAATAATCCATATCCTGAGAGTATTAATTTAATGTTATGTTATAGTAACACAATAATAATTGTTATGTGCTCTAGCAATATATATGTCCTGAAGATGTTGACCTATGAGTCAACGAAACATGTCGACTTTTACTGTTCATAAATAAATTCACAAAAATAAAAATCAAAAAAACACAAAGATCTTTCATTGGAAATTTCAACTATGACAAGACAGAAGTTGGAATGAAAACTGTTTCCACTGGATATTTATTACCGGGTGTCAACGAATATATTAGACAAGTCATAACTTCTAGAATATTGGGTGTATCAAAATGAGATTCGGTAAAGGTGAATGGCATGTGAAGAGGAGAGTTTTCGCATATTTTTCACTCTGCGGTCACTTCCGGTTTCACCGGAAATGGCTCCGGTTTTGAATTTTTAAATGGAACATCCTGTATATTGTAACATTTTTGGATTTCTGCGTCAATTCTGGATCAGATTGTGAAATTTCAGAAAGTTTTTACGCCTACATAATTTTTTTAGAACCACTTTTAATATTGCATCTAATAGGCCTTGATCGGTCGTAAACTAATCTGAGGACTTCAGGTGATGTCAGAAAATTACAATCGCCAAGTTTTAGTGACTAGTATGATAGATGGGAACAAGACAAGTTGGCAAAATTACATTTTCGAATGGCGTCCATTTTTTGACAAGCCCCTTCCGACAAAAGGATTTTTTGACGAATCTAACGATACTAATTTATTTGTGACTGGATTAAACATAAGAACATAAATTATATATTACTAAGAACAATACTGGATAATAATTAATTCACTTTTGTCAAGTGTACCATGGAAAATAATTTATTTACTTTCACTGTAGTACATTTTCAAAGTGGATTCCTCCTTTGTTTCTCTCAACACGTTTTGTTACAATTGAGGCGTTATACTCCCAAATGCACGTAGAATTATTTCTTCTAAGATTTCAAGAGTAACTGGGGCTGTTGCATAGTAAACCTTTTCTTTAAAATTTCCCCAAATGAAGAAGCCGTGCACAGTGAGATCCGGTGAGCGGACAGGCCACCGTACTGGACCAGTGGTTGCAATAACTTGATTATTAAAATGCTCTATTAAGGAATTAAAAACTTCTCTAAGTAAATTCGACTTAAAATTGCGGGTGTCTTCATTCCAAGAGTTAAGACATCGGTTTGAACTCACTGGTAGTGTGTCTTATAAAAATAAAATAATTGATAAAAAAAACCTTTTCAAAAACAAGCTTTTATTCAAATACCCTAGTACAAGATAATTGCTTTGGATGTGTGACGTGGGTTATTCCGTGAGTTATAGATTCAAGAGCTTGTCGCGCAAAGTTTTCATTTCGAATACAGATGCGACAAGCTTTCGAATCTATAACTCACGGAATAACCTACGTCACACATCCAAAGCAAATATTTTGTACTTTTTAGGGTATTTGAATAAAAGCTTATTTTTGAAAAAGTTTTTTTATGAATTATTTTATTTTGTGGTTTTTAGTAAGTACGCCTTAATCTATGCATTTTTGTTAATGTCGTTTTTATGAGGCCTTTTTCCTGTAAGTTCTGAGCTATCTAGTTCTTCAACGAGGAGACCATCAAAAGATTAACTCATCCGTCATCCTGGAGCTGCCATCTTCAATTTATGAATTTTGACAAAACATCAATAATCTTCGTCTAAATTCATAATCTCCGACCCCAAAAACCCCTAACACCCACATACCAATTTTGAATCGAATCGGACCATGATTACAAAACTCGTTCGCCATCTTGGAGCCGCCATCTTAAATTTGTGAATTTTGACAAAAAATTCCTAATCTCCGACCCCGAAAATTCCCACATACCAATTTTGAATAGAATCGGACCATAATCACAGAAATCGTTGGACATCTTGAAGCCGCCAATTTGATTTTATGAATTTTGTCAGAAAATTCATAATCTTCGACCCTGAGAACACCCACATATCAATTTTGAATCGAGTCGGACCATAAACACAAATCTCGTCCGCCATCTTGGAGCCGCCATTTTTTTTTTCTCTAACAAATGCATAATGCATTGTCACGGAAACTATGAACACCTGCCAAATTTCACGTTAATCGAACAACTAGAAGTGGGTCAAATTTAACTTGCAAGATTTAATGACAAACATCGGGACAGGTGAAACTAAAAAAAAAAGCTTGTTATTGTAAAATAAAAAAGAAATTGTTGGTGGTCGGATCAATGAGAAAAATGACTTGCAAGTTTTATTGATGCTACAGGAAAATCCTCATTTGAGCACTAGGGAAATAGAAGAGGAAGCGGAAATGTCACAAAATAGTGTGAACATAATAATAATGAAATATAAGTTCCACCCTTATCATCTGAACCTACATCAATAATTGTATGATTTTGCAAATGGGGTCGCGTTTTGTAATCAAATGAATGGCATCCTGTTTTCTGACAAAACAACGTTTAAGAGCAAGCAACGGGTCGATCAACAGACATTATGCAATCGAAAATCCTAACTGGTTGACGACTGTTGATCACCAAAAGCGATGGACGGTCAATGTTTGTGGAGGAATTATTGGAAATCACATTATTGGACATTACTTTTCCGACAATGTGCTGAATGGTGGAAGGTGTTTACATCTTCTTCGCGGACATCTTCTCAGAATGTTTGAAGAAGTGGACTTGAACATCAGAAGAATCATGTGGTTGCAACCATAGCTTGGTGCGAAAATTTTTAGGTCAATCCTATCCTAGTCGTTGGATAGGCAGAGGAGGTACTATTCCTTGGCACGCGCGATCCCCAGATGTAGGGGTACGTGAAGGAAAGGGTTTTCAGAGATGGTCCAACAACTACAGATGATATGAAAAAGTGGATCAGGGAAGACTTCCGTTCAACTGATGGAGCAATACTTGCTAGAGTTCGGGGCTCATTTATCAGAAGATTAGCAGCTTGTGTGGAACATGATGGTGAACTATTCGAGCATTTATGAGTAGCCTTTCCTGAAAATGTTTACATTGTTTTCTGTTAATCTTCCTTTCCTGTTCTTGTAAATATTACTAGATTTGTTTCCTTTGTGATGTACTTCTGTTTCTATTAGAATTTCATTTTGTTGAAACATATTCTTTTCAGGATTAAATAAATATGTCAAATTTCACGACAGCAGCCAAATAGTTGTGGGCCATGGAACATCGACTGAGTTTGCCTGTAATTTCAACATATGCGCTGAAGCCTAAGGAATCGACTGGAGAAATGTTATGAATTTTTCTGTGGGTCAAAAACTATTGCAGATAAGTCTGCACAGAAAAAAAAATTGTTGAATCAAATAAAATTTATTTGAATCAAACGAAATTGTCGTATATACACGACCAAATATATTCTCAGAATGGATAAAATTCTTGGTTTTGGATCAAATTTAAAGTTTCAGTGTCGGGGTCTTCTATCACTATTACTAAAGACGAGTGTAGCCTGAAGGCTCTTACTCTTTGGACTCAAATGAGTGGGCAACAGCCACTCACGAATTCAGAATTTTGACTGAACGAGGACTGGAGACCAGTCTCTAGCCCCTGCCATGATGGTGTTAAAAAGGGTTTTAAATTTTAAAAATATGTCTATCTATATATCTATAGAGGATGCAGCTTTCACTACCCAATATGGATTGGTAAGTAGCCCAGACCAGTCGCTAGCCCCTGCCATGATGGTGTTCCTCAAAAATGTCCGAGAAAGGAATTTTGATATCTAAATTTTGAAAAATATGTCTATCTATATATCTATAGAGGATGCAGCTTTCACTACCCAGTATGGATTGGTAAGTAGCCCATCAGTCCAGAGAGCGCCTGGGACGTTTAAAGCGCGAGGGGTCGTCCATTTTGTAATCAGTGGATTCCCTAACGAGGGGGTTCTCGTGGGTTATTGCGCAATCAAATACTTTCTGATTGCGATCTCTAATGATACTTCTGATGGGAGGCAGATTCTAGTCTTCGAGGATCCGATCGTTCCGCACGTACCACAGAGCGTTCGTTATCATCCGCAGAACCTTCATTTGGGCCCGTTCAAGGACACGAATGTTGGTTCTGCAGGTTTGGCCCCAGGCGGCTGAGGCATAAAAAATAACAGGCCTGAATATCATTTTATAAATCATGACTTTGTTCTTGAGAGAAAGTTTATTTTTTCTGTTTATCAGGGGATACAACGAGCAGATTCTCTAAGAAATTTTGTTCTTGACAATTTTGACGTGTGGTCTCCAGGGGAGCCGGCGATCCACCGTAACTCCCAGGTACTTCACCTGCTCTGACCATTCTATCTCCCTTCCAGAGATAGAGACTCCCCTCCCCTCGCCTGCTCTTTGTCAGGATTCAGCTTTATTTTCCACTTCAGGTACCACTGCTGGAGGTCGTTCAATGTAATCTGCAAATAAACGACACCCATCGAATGATTGGCTGAAGAGGAAAGCAATGCCGTATCGTCAGCGAATATGTTCACATGTTCACTTCTGGGTATATCAGACGTGTAAAGAGCATATAATAAGGGAGACAGCACTGCCCCCTGAGGAACGCCAGCCTCAATTTCTCTCGAATCCGAGAGATAATTTTCGACCTTGATCTGAAATGTCCTACCAATGAGAAACGACTTGATCCACTTTACCAGGCTCAATGGCAGGTGGAAGTCAATCAGTTTGAAGAGTAGGCACTCATGCCAAACTCTGTCAAACGCTTTACTGATATCGAGTAGAATGACGTGAGCACTGTTGTTAGTATTCAACGATTTGATGGTGTCTTCCACCAGCCTCAGAACCTGAAGCTCGGTGGAGTGAGCGCGACGAAAGCCGAACTGCTCATTTGGTAGGACATTTCTTTCCTCCACTTCTTCGTCAAGCCTTTCCAGACGATTTTCTCAGCCAACTTAGCTGAACTGCAAAGAAGACTGATCGGTCGATAGTTTTGCGGGAAGGTCGGGTTTTGTCCCTTTTTTGAAATCATTACCACAATGGCATGTTTCCTCCTTCGAGGGAATCTTTTAAGACGCAGTGAATTGTTAATGATGTTCAAAAGTGACTGCACCTGGTTATCCGGGAAATTCCTGATCATACGATTAGTAATACCGTCATAGCCAGGTGCTTTTTTAGGATTTAATCCTCTAATATGGGCCTTGAGTTCATCCATCGAAGCTGGACGAATGACATCATGATTGGGTTCTCTAAGAATGCGACGAACCTGATCTTCCAGCGAAAGTTCTCGATCCAGATCATCGTCTGGATGTTCGTTCAATCTAACTTGCCTTTCCATCGAATCTGCAGAAGCTTGAGCTTTGGACTCAGAGTCGTAGCACATACCGGCCTCACCATGAATAGGGGGGAAATCAGACTTTTTCGTTTTTGAATTTTGATTGAGTTTCCAAAGTTGACCAGAGTTTTCCAAATTTTGACCTATTTCTAACCTCCCTATTCAATTCATGAGCTCGGATTCTGTCTGCAGGGAACAGACTCCTTTTGGTGGGCTCTTTTTGCTCGATTCCTTTCGCGAATAAGGTTCTTAATCCTCAGGAGGAATTTGTCGTGAAATCTGGGAGTCGGTTCCCTGCGGGAGGAATCCTCCAAAGCACATTCAACGGAGTTCATAACGCGCTACGGCCTCATCTAACTCAAGTGGAGAATCCATCCTCTCAGGAGCGCAGTAAGCTGTCTCCAGAAGTGAACTGAATCTCTCCCAATCCACTTTTGTACATAGTCGATCTGTTTGGGTCGGTGGATCACCCCCTACTGATAAAATCACCGGGTTGTGATCGGAACCCAACTCGGCAAGGACGCGAATATCCCAATTCCAGGTGATGTTCCTGGCCAGGTCGATGTCAAGCACATCGGGCCTCAGATGACCAAAATGCGTCGGCTCATCTGGAGCCAACACTTGGTATTCATACCTGTCACTGTATTGCCACAGCCGTCTGCTATTTGTGTTGGTAACACGACTCTATTGTACGTGTTTAGCGTTCAGATCACCCACGACCAAGACGGGTTGATCTGTTTCCATCAGAAGCACATCGAGCGCTTCAGGAAGTATCCGATTATTTGGGGGTTATAAGCACTGATCATTCGCATAGGACCACTCTTCGTATTGAAAACAATGTCTACTGTTTCTATACCATGGGTATCATCATTGGAAATTCCAAGCTGAACATGCGTATGACAACGCTTTACCAGGATGGTAACGCCGCCACCCGGACGCCCAAGTCGGTCATTTCTCAGCATTTTGTAGTTAGGAAATCTAACAGGTTCTCCATTAAGACGAGTCTCTTATAGAAAAGCAACATCAATGTTGTTCTCTACAAGAAACCCTTGAAACTCAAGTCTATTTTGAAGAAAACCGTTACAATTTCAACTCACCGCTTTGATGAAATTCGGAAGCTGCCTCTCACCCATTAATTGGGATTGAAACCGATTGAGAAATTTGCAGCAGCTTCAGTGAACTGTGCAAACAACATCCTCATTTGATCTAAAGTAGAAAGAATGTCTTTGGGGCTATTTATTTGAGCTGACTGGGTAGAGGGATTGTCACGGGCCGCCGCTGCATATGACACCCCCGCAGTGTCCTTCTCGAGTTTACAGAGAAATACCTTTGATTGTATTGTTCATTTGTTGCGGGGTTCACCCTACGCTTTATGCGAGGACATCTAGGACATCCTCGATAGTTCGCAGTGTGCTCCCCACTACAATTCGCACACCTAGCCTTCTGTTCTTTAAGCTTCGTACAATCTCGCGAGATGTGGTTTTTCCCGCATTTGACACACGCGGGGACAGCACAGCAGTTCAGCTGGCAATGGCCGAATTTTTGACATCTGTGGCATTGACCCACAGAAGCCCTAGGCCTCTGAGGTTCAGGTGTCACTTGAACATTGAGAAGATCTGTCACCTTAAAAAAGTCTTTCTTGTCCTTATTTAATAGGACTAAAAATGGTGGGAGTGGAGTTTTTTTCCCGTCAAATTTACGCAAACAAGCCACTGACTCCGGGGCAAACCCCCTCTCAGTCAGCTCATTTTCAATATCATCACAAGATATAAATTCCGGGACGCCCCTGAACACTTCAGGTCTTCAGGTAGACTTCAGGTAGACTTCAGGTAGACTTCAGGTAGACTGTAAGTATGGTGAGGAATATTTTGGTCTTTAAGAATGCTTGAAATTTTGCGATATACATCGGGAGAATCGGGGAAAATTTTTATGCCGTCAAAGACATTCTTAGCTGGCGTGATTAATTCAATGTTATTAGACTTCAATAGTGAGTTGACTGCAACCCACTTACTTTTATCCCTATAAGTGATAGGAGGAACATTTTGTTTTTTAGTCGTCTGTGGAGTCAGTTCCGTTTGTTGTTGGCTAGTCATTTTGGTTTGGTCAATGTCAGTGTCGTCATTCGCGATAATTTGGTTACCAATATTATTGACATGTTCGAAGTTTTTGGACTTCCTGAATTTGGGTTACTGCAATTTCGCTGCTGACATTTGCTGGGATCATCTGATCTGAGTCCGCCCCTGGATTTCTTGAAATATGGACGTGCATGGTAGTGTCTGACGTTTCTGACATATTTGAGAGATTTTCGAATCTGTTAGAAATCTTGATGTTTGTAGAATTTTTGCGGCTAAACTACTAGATACAACAGTTCTAGCACTTCTTCTAGAAGCTTGAGGGATAGGTGGAGGGTTAGGCATACCATTTTGAACTGGCAGCGCAGGAAAATCATCCTTTTTCTGTCTTTTGGCAGGAGCATATTCAGTCGGGCCGTTGCTATCTTCGGTTTTTGATGTGATCAGTAAACTTACTGCTGGGATTTTCAAGAGATCTTCTCCTAAAGAGGCGAGCGAAGTGCTCAGCACTTCCAGTAGATCGGTTCTCAACAAAGAACCGATCCCAACCAGCACCGCTTCTTTGCTCGCCAGACTGCAGCTTCCGGAGACCTTGTTTGATTCTATTGGGATCTCGTTTGTAGATGGAATCTTCAATGGGATGGATACAATGGGTTCTTTCGCCACTCTTCAGGGTACAAGACCGCTTCTGAATGCCGAAAATACTTAAATTTGCAATAAATATTATGGAGCGATATGACACTCAACTAATTCCGTTCTAGACAGGACCAGATAAAGTTACAGTGAACTGAAACTAATTTGCATGAATCAAATATCTTATTCGATCAACTCTATTCATAACTCGTTTTGGCAGAAATGTTGTTTCAACCCAGGGTTATATATATATATATATATATATATATATATATATATATATATATATAATACTGACAGGGTTACGGCATAAAATAGCTTTATGAGAGTTCGGGTGAACAGACGCAAGGTGAGGAAAGTGTGCCACTGCTGCCAACATATACGAATTATTTAGTTGTTTGTATTGTATTTATCCTTGTTCTTCTTGTTGTAAGTTTTCCAAATATCGTGTTTATTTTGGTTTGAACATAAAATGTGTTGATCAATAACTCCAGTAGTGTTGGTTGAATATTATGCGTTAGATGGCGAAACGTTCGCACAACTGACCCTGACTCAGATAATGTTACCGAATAGCAAACCAACTTATCCTCGTTGCTACGTCTGGCTTGAATGTCTGGTGTAGGCTCTCATGCTCGGTTGCCATATTTGTCAATTCAGTTGATTAACAAAACGATTACTCATTTGAATAAATGTTTCTGCTGAAGAGATCAGCTTATTTTATTGAATCGGCATTTTATTGAATGAATATTTTTGTTAAAGTAATCAGCTAATTTTGTAGATCTGATTAGTCGATTCAACAAAATAGTTACATTGTTGAAACAACATTTCTTCCAGGACGAGTTATGAATAGAGTTGGTCGAATAAGATATTTGGTTCATGCAAATTAGTTTCAGTTGATTGATACTTTAAATTTGATCCAAAACCAAGAAATAATTTTTACTCATTTCGAGAAATAGGTTGTGTAAATATTTTCATTTCAACTGAATTCGTGAAACGAGCAGAACGAGCGATTGAGTAAAACAAAACAACTGCTGGAAGCCAAACTGCATTTTGAAAATCCACGGTGTATAAATAACTTAATCAAACTCCAATTCCCGCAGAAACAAACAGAATCGGAATATTTTTTTTCACTATACCAGAACAGTCTGTTTTTGAATATCTGTCCCGATATTTGTAATGATATTGAATGCTGAAGTATTTTTTCGATTTGACTATCTTTTTGTTTCTATGGCAGTCGATATACTACAGTGTTCGTATAAACATTCGTGGAGAAAACGAAGATACGATATTTCAATTGTGGGCGATAGTTGAAGTGGAAGGAAGATTTTTGCTCATTTCTGTAGAATCTAGAGGGAAAAGTGGATAAGCAATGCCCAATTACAAACATCGTATGCCTTCAGAGATTCCGATATCAGAACAATTAAACAAACTTTACATTCACGAAAGCAATACTTATTTCTATATAGAAGATATTTACTGGAAGACCACTTGAACTTCTCTGATATGACCTTTGGAAGAGAAATATACTTGTTCTGGAATGAAGCGCAGTTGTACTAATATAATAGTAAAGCAACTTTTCAGTTACCATGAAAAATCATTTTCCGAGACAGAGAGAGAGAGATAATACAATTAAATTCAAAAGTTATTCAACCCAGTTGCAACGTGTTTTCAAATGAGTAGGTTGATATTTTATTGGTTCCATTATAATATTACAAATTGAGTAATATAAGAATTACATTTAAATATCCGAGAAAAAACTGCATGAAACCAGTTTTTATCACTCAGCTGAAGGATTGTTGGTTATAATTTTACGAAGCTGCCGAGAATTATTGCTTCTGGGAACTACAGAATATAATGATATTCAGCAGGTTGAAATAATAACTAGAAGAAAAATACTTCTTTTACCTATATAAGATGGATGAAAATATGATATAATGATGAGGAAGAATTTATTACTTGTCGGTGCTGGAAGAATTGGGGATTTCAGAAATACATTTTTTATTGGTCAATATGTTTGCTTTCCTATTATTTTGTTCCGAAGTTATGTCACCTACAGAAGAGAGTGGTTCATTTTGTATATAAAAATAAATTGAGTAACTCACCAGTATTCCAAGTTTAATATCCATGTGTTACCTGGAACAGAAAAATTATGTTTTAGACATGGAAGTGATTGCTTTAATTATAGTATGAAGTATACTCCAAATACATTATTGAAATACATATTTTGAAATAAAGTGAACATGAGGTCCCTTTTACCCCATTTTCACTGAATGACAAGTCTATTCTTGAATTTTCTACTGAAAAAAAAAGAGTAGAGTAAAAATCCTTGGATAGTTATCGATCACTCGAAAAACATTGCACTCTAAAAAAAATTACTCTCAACTAGACAAATTACCTTCCTGGATAGATTAATCGACTGATCTGAACTACAGACATATTAAATACAATTATTTATCTCAATTTTTTTTTATTTCACCTGAAATTTTATGAGGAAAAAGCTATTAAAAACATTCTTTCTCCTACCAATTTCAGTTGAAACAGTTTCTCCTCATATCTGTGTGAATAGAATTTATTTACATCATTGTTTTTGTGTATGATCAAGTGATATAATTTTGATGTTGTTTCTTCCTCGAAAAACATTACTGAAAGGAAAAATATTTTTTGTTTATAAAACGAAGGGTTTCCTTGAGATTTGAGGATTCCTCGGGCGAGGAGGCCTAAAAGAGGGCTCAATCCCTAAGTCCTGCCAATGATAAATGTATTTTTTTTAATGCAACCATATTCCTATGAATGCACATTGTAGGATATTCAACAGAGTAATTTTTGATTTGTTGAGAATATGGACAGGATATTCATAAAATCAAATGTGGAATCATCTGCGACTGAAAGATAAACTTTAGTCACTATCTTCCATCGTTCAAGATAACCTCTTGTGGGGTATTCATGTTGAAAAGGGAAACATTGTCAATTGAATATTGAATAGAAATATTTTTCTGTTAATTGAAAAATTTACGATAAAAATTAAGTAATTTTTTGTGAATATCTAACAGAAAACAACTACTTCGCCGGCTAAAGCCACGCTGGGCATTGAACTACATCTGATAGATATCCTGAAAAGACCTTAACTCATAAGAAAAAATCTAAAATTCAAAATTTGCATTTTCATTCAGATAGTTATTTGATTTTCTATTCCAGTCTTTCCTATTCAATATTCAATTGAGCATGTTTCCCTTTTCAATAGTAATTTTTATTGCAAACATGGAAAGTTTTAAGTTTTCAACTATTTATTTCAGTTCGTTGGGCTATAGGTACTCATAATCAACGAAGCACTTTGAATCGAAGTACCTGAAAGAAGTCTTAAGGAAGTCTCGTGATTATCAGTATCTCATACTTTATGTGCGGCTTTTAATAGTCCCCCCCTGTTAACTTTTGAACGGTTCGACGTAGGCCAATGAACAAAAACGTATTGAATAATATCACCGATACTACTTTTTGAAATGAAATACATTGTGATTGCCCGATAGATGGCGCGGGGGGCACATCAGCTTGAAAATTTCAAATAGCATGGGGGGTAAAGTGTAACATCTTTGAAAAGATAATTCAATTCTCTTTTCAATCATCTTTTTTTTTATTTCGTCCAAATGTTTTTTTACAATATGCGTTTGAAATGTCAAATATAAGTGCGGATCTGAATGGTACCGTTACCTCAATAACTTTTGAGCGGTTTGATGTGAAACAATGAGACATGAAATTTATTGAATGGTATTACTGGTCCTACTTTTTGGAGAAGATACATTACAATTACTCGACAGACGGCGCTGGGGGCACATCAACTTGAAACTTTCGAAAGGCATATGGTTGTTCTACGGAATTACAATTGCGAGTGCGGCTTTTTATAACCTTCCCCCCTCCCCCCTATACCCCTCATTGTTGACTTTTGAACGCTTCGACATAGAACAACGGGACCAAAACTATTTTGAATGGTATCACCGATACTACTCTTTGAAATAGAAGACATTATTTGTCTTAAAAATTTCAAATTGCATGGGGGGGTCAAGTGGCACATCGCTGAGAAAATAATTCAATTCTCTTTCCACCAACCTAAGTTTTTTGAATTCGGTAAAAAAAAATCACAATAAGCATTTTAATTTTTTTATACTTGGCATTTCAAATGCATTTTGTGAACAAACGTATCAACGAAATTGAAAAAAAAAAACTAGATTGTTGAACAGGGAATCGAGTAATATTTTCAACGATGTGCCACTTGACCATTTTCAAGTTGATGTGCACCCCCTTCCCTGCGCCATCTATCAAGCAATCACAATGTCTTTCATTTCAAAAAGTAGTATCGGTGATATTATTCAATATGTTTTCTTTTCATTGTTCTACGCCGAACCGTTCGAAAGTGCCAAAAATACTACCAGGAAATCGACTATACCATCATACGAAAGACGGTCCCGTAGTTGTATCCTGTTATTTTTCCTACTCCCAACTTGCTAAATTTGTTATAAACATTTAAAGCAAGAATACAAATGCAAAGAAAATGAGCCCAGGCATGACTCGATCGGATTATTAGTAACGTGGATGTGATGGAGGAATTGTACCCATAACAGAAGAAGCATTGCCCCTTTGAATTGCTATACTAATTCTTTGAATCAAAAATGACGTTGAACGTTTATCTTTTGTAGCGCGGCCCACTCTCCTTCCAATTTCATGAATAAAAGACAGAGATTCAGGGCCAAAGACACCAAAAGTTTCGACAGCTATTGGATGGAAAAGATAATTATTTCCAAGATTTTGATATTTCTTTCTTTTCAATTTCTCGCTGGATTTTGCTGCAGCATCTGCGGACTTGGACTTGGAAGTGGCACAGTTATGAAAAAAAAAGTCGATATTTTTCGGTTTTTTTCCTTTACTAGTAATCCGATCGAGTTGTGCTAGGGCTCATTTTCTTCGCATTTAGATTCTCTACAATTCATACATTGAGAGTATCGAAATTGCTTTATGAGTTTTCAAGTTACAAGTCAAAAACGAAAAAAAAATGTTTTAAATGTTTATAACAAGTTTAACAATGACAGTTGGGAGTAGGAAACATAACAGGAAACCACAGCCGGTTTCCTGGTGCTATTTTTGTCACAGAATCAATGGAGCAGAAAGTCTCTATTGATTGGCCTAAAAGTATGTTAAAGCCTTTGAATACTATACTTGATGAGTTATAGTTATACAAACACTGTGACACGTTTTACATGTGCCTACATCTTGCAAACAATACCCACTCGCTTCCCTTTCCAATCGCTTTGCTTTGAATAACTATAAGCTTTCTTTACGAACTAGACAATACCATTCCTGAGTTTCAGATTTACTCTCCCATTCTAGAAAACAAACTAAATGTAACATGGTACAACAAGCTCCAAGATTGTGTAACAAACTAACTACGGTTGCACACGACCAGTGCCACACCCGCGTTTTCGCGGGCGACTCCTATCTTGTTTCAATGGGTCTGCTTCAGTACAGCGTTGACTTCTGAAGCGAGTGTTGTGCGTAGGCATTAGAATAAAGTAGAAAACGTATGAAAAAGTTTTTAGTATTTCATACTATAAATAAATATTTCGTTGACCCCAATCATCAGAAATACTTTCTTTACCAGAAAATAGCTTAAAACTGAACCTCCGCGTTAACGCGGGTAGTCGCACTGCAACATATTTTTGAGTAACTGCCAGCCTTGCGTTCACGCGGTTGCATACAAATTTGCTGGTTTGTTCCAAAAAACCATTCTTATATCCCCAAAACATAATAAATAAAATCTAAAAAAAAACATTTCTCAATAAATAATTCTCAGCCATAAGTTGTGTAATGTATATGGCACTGGCAGCGAACGTATTAAAATAAAAAATAGGTAAAAACCGTTACACAACATCAAGATAGTTAATTTAAGAGTGAATGAAATACAGACAGTTTTAATCCACTACAATTCATAATAATAACGACAACCAAAATTTCACGTTACCTGGCCAAAGTGAAGCGCGTGCAAACATCCACTACCTGCGCCGCCTGGTGGGACGCTGGTTATGACATGACGTGGTACGATATAAAGGTAAGATTGAGTCGCAAAAATAAGTTGAAAAAGTTTTGGATCCCGATGAAAAAGTCGTATTACTACTTACCCCTATTATGACAAACCCCTCGCTCTCCTATCATGCCTTCATGCGAGTTCATGACGCGCAAGCTATTCAACGAATATTTGATATTTTTTTATATCTTCGAAGGTTAACAGTTGTTTTTTATCACGTCAACATACCATGTTTACATTGAATAAACCTTCTTCCAGTATACTTCATTAATACAACTCGTTCTATTCACATGTATTTTCTTATCTTCTTGAATAATGGATTATCTGCCATTTGTTTTCTTCTACCTGTATATTTTTCTTTTTCACTACCGAATCATTTGCAGCTTTTATGAACCACCCAAACACTCTCGATTCAGGATGAAGTGACAGCAGATTATTGACAGTCATCAAATTTTATTACCAGTTTATGGTACAATAAAATACATTGCTACTATATTTCCCACAGTGGTTATAAATCTTCTGTCTAACCACAAAAAAGCAATATCTTAGCGAAATCTGCACTCCACTGTCGATGGACTAATAATTCGAAAGGCTTTGGTAAATATTTCATTTTTATGTTGTTGTTATTACGTTGTTATCAGAGGGTTGAACGATTTCAGAGAAGGTTATATAGATTCGGAACCCGTTAACAATTGAAATAGACGCAGATCAGTATATGTCTTGAGAGTGTTCAAAAATTCCGCACGGAAGAGACTAGGAGTTTTCGAAGCATCTTTTCGCGTAATATAGAATTTTGAATTTATCTGTATAATTTTTTTTTTTCGTTTTCTAAACCCATCTTGTTCTCAATTCGATCACTGGAAGGGATTGCTAGAGATATATCGATACAGAAGGAATTCAGGTATGTTTTAGTAGTCAATAAACCACAAAAAAAATGTTGTCATTTTGATGCCTTGGGAGATATGAACAGGATAGTAATTTCAGATGTGACATAGTTCTGTATATTTTTTGTTAGACATAAAATAGCTTGTTTTTTTCGAATATTTTTTTATTTCGGAAAAAATCTTGTTAATATTCTAGTTATAGAAATCGTATCAAGATAATTTTTAATCATTATAGACTCTACTCGTGACTCTTTTGGTGTAGTATTATGATTTTTTTTTTTTTTTAATTTTTCTTTTTGAGTTCTTTAATATCTTTGATGGGGTTTATACCTAAATGGGTAGTTTTATGGTTTTGTTAGATCAGTCAGTCTATTCGATTTGGTCATCGTCATCCATGATCTTTTCTATCAACATTTGCCTATAAAATTAGTTCAATTGGTCTCTCGCTTTATTTTTTTGTTCAACGTATATAATCCAATTTTTTTTTTCATTTTTGGCCATGATGGCTGCTCACTCACTACGTAATAATGTTCAAGGGGTTTTCTACCTTTCATTGTTTGGTTTAGTTTTCTATAAAACGTTGTCAAATATCGAAAAACCCTTTTCTTCCGACGTTTTTTGTTGTTACCCATCTTTAACAAACAGCAAATTCACACATACTTTCGGTAAAGGAGCCAGTAATAAACTTTTGAGCAGTACGCTAAAAAGACATTTTGCAAGTCGGTCACTACTTAGTAAAGGTTACTTGATGGTGCATTTTAAAAGTAATTGTTACTTCATAGTGACTTTTATTGAATTTGAACTGTAGAAATCACTTATGGAGATGGCAAGAACGTGGCAACCATCACCACATATTACAATCAAGTTACTAAAATGTCACCTAAACTATCATACTCTAATTGAAAGTGATTGTGACTTCTAAGAATTATCCAAGTGGTACAGGATGGTAACCGCAACGGTTATTTTACACTTTCAAGTTCAAAAATCTTTAAGATGATTCTGCTTAATGGTCATAATATTTCACATCAATTGACATTACCAAGTTATAGAACTGTGGAGTGGCTACCAGGGATGGGAACCATGCAAATATAAAATGAAGGTATTCTTACTGTATAGTGGTAGATTTAGTGATGATAACGTAATAACCACCGAGACGAAGTTGCAGTATCAGTTTCCGTCACTATGATGCTGCTTAGGTTATATATGTTTCCATTATTAACAAGAAAACTCTCTTTTGCTGCTGAACTCTATCTATTGTGAACTTCACCTTCTCCATTAAATATGGAAAATGACGGAAAATCATATATATATATATACAGTGTCCGTCATAAAGTTGGCCACATATGGGAACTGAAAAACCCGTTGCGACTTATATCACGTGACCTCAGATTTAACGGGAATTTCAAAAAACTTTATAGAGAAAATGTGTTTGGAATCCAACGAGGTCCATATATCCCAATTTTGAACCATATTGATCGAAAAATCCAAAATACCATTTTATTCCTCTACCCTTACTAAGAATTATTATACATCCTTGTTTTATCTGGAAACAGCTTCAATAACCTAATTCACATAAGTTTGGGTCAAAACTAATCAAATATTTGTGGAATAGACATTTTGCGGGTGATTAATTATGAAAACACAATTCAGTCTTGTCACTAGGTGTAGTCATGCCCTGAATAACTATATATATTCGTGTCAGAAGCATCGTAAGTTAATATATATAGAGAGAAAAGGAAAAAAAATATAGAGCTAAACATTTTTTGCCCAGAAGCGAGCGACGTCAATTGCGTTCGGCTTCGCTGCTATAAGGTCCTCTATGGTACATCTAGCGGGGCACAGCGGGCAAGTGTACATATGTTGCGTGATTTGCAGTTCTCCACAGTCGCAGAGATTGGAGTCCACAGGGTAGCCCCACTTATTTAGGGTATCTCTCGATTTTGCCGTGTACGTCCGCAGTCTGTTCAGCGACTTCCATATTTCCCAGTTTTCGCCGCCTCCTGGTGCCAGTTCTTCATTCGGCTTCCTCCAATGTTGGTTTGAGGTCTTCCCCCAAAGGTCCACTCTGGTTTTAGGTTCCTCGTAATCTTCTGTCGATCTCAGAAAGCTTCGCCTTGATTTTAATCGCTGATGAGCTGGTTAGAGACCGTAGAGGGGGTGGCGTTCAGATACTGCTGCTTTGGATCGTTCTTTGAGTGCAGCGGCTCCCCTACGGATGGCAGGAGGAGCGATGCCAGCTAGGTGGTGGATCTTATTCAGGGGTGTTGGCTTCAAGCATCCGGTGATGATTCTGCTTGTCTCGTTGAGGGGCGACATCAACTTGTTTTGCGTGCGCTGAGCTATACCAAACCGGGCATGCATACTCGCCGGCGGAGTGACAAAGGGCGAATGCTGAGGTTTTGAGAACCCTGGGTTGGGCTCCCCAATTAGAGCTTGTCAGCTTGCGGACTATATTGTTTCTTCCTTCAACTTTAAGTTTGGTGTTGAGGCAGTGGCGCTTGAATGTTAAGGCCCTGTCCAGTGTTACGCCCAGGTATTTAGGGTAAGGGCAGTGCTCCAATGGTACTCCCTTCCATTCAATCTGTAGTTTTCTGTCGGCCTGTTTGTTTTTAAGGTGAGAACTGACGACACCATTTGAGGTAAAAGTTGCTTCGTCAGAAAATAGCACATTTTTCGAGAAGTATGTTTCAAATCATCATCTCAAATAATCTCTCATGATATTTTATTATATAATCGCCCGATGAATAGTCATTCTGGTATTTCGCATATGTTCACATGTTTTTTATGTTTTTTATTATTTGAGTTTTGTTTTTTATTTTATGTTTTATTCTCATAAACTTGTTTCAACATAGGTTCACAATGAAAATATCAATAGTATATGTTACATAACCATTGAAATATATTTGTAGATACTATAGTGGACTCTCTGTCTGTTTGTATCTGAGTGGGAATGAAATAAATAAATAATGATGAAGTGATTTGGGGATTTTGTGCCAAGAGAAGGTCCATGGTATCTACTGAAAATCCAGAGTGATATTATTTGCATGTATATTGATTCCAGAGTTCATTTTGTTGGGAAAGACAACTTCCGCATGTACGCCAATGTATATCACGATTGCGAAGAGCAAGCAGGAACCGTCAGCGCCAGACACGGAATGACGTACGCAATAGGGCTGCGGATGACACCGTACTTAGTAAAATAACCACAAAACGGTCATTTACAGTTTTATGGCGTCTTTTGGTGCCGCCTTTTGCCCAGATTTTATCTTGCAAGCAGGCATGTGAAAAGTGAGGTGGCAGTCTTATTTTATCATCACCGAATGTCATAATGACACCAAATGTCTTCTCCTGATTCCTTTTATGTATGCTTGGGAATGAATTGTTTATGGCCACGACTTTTTTTCGGTTGTATGGGTGTTTTGATCGCACGGTGTTCCTAACGTGCTGGAGGCAGCATAACAAATTAGTCCAAGGGCAAAAGGTAGTAGCTACTTGAACTGATGGAAATTTGGCTCTGATACATATAGGAAAATGAATCGAAACAAAACCCATTTTACTCGGTACCAAAAAAATATTTGTAGATGATGAATGGCTTTTTATGGAAAGTATAGAAGTTTCAATATCTTTTTGGACTTTCCACTTTTATTCTGATGCTGGAGAGCATCAACTTTGCAAAAATATTTTAATTTTCCTATGATTTTTCAAGGAATGGAATATAGGGATTGCACCTAACATTTTCTGGTTTTTCCAGCTAATTTTGATACCATTGTATTAAATGTAACTAGGAAACATAATAGTCATGACATCTGTTGGTGACCTATTAATGTGCACGAAATTTCGTGTCATCAAAATTCCACAATAACAGGTCTGAGCTTCACCGCACAGATTATAGGTGTCACTATCTATAATTTGATACTTATCACATTTTTGCACTTGCCGATAGGTATTAGCACTACGAGATATCTGATACGAATTTGAAAGAGACCAAAAGCCGTCCTGATGATTGGGAAACCCTGAAAAGGCTGTAGGCGGATGGTGGGCTCTCTTGGATTCGTAACAGATTTATCTTATTCTCGTTATTTGTTTTGCGTTACTCAGAACGCACTAGGAGTACGACTATTGGTTTCGTGGATTGGTCTATGCTGACATCTGTTGGTGACCTTTTAATGTGCACGAAATTCCGTGTCATTAAAATTCCACAATAACAGGTCTAAGCTTCACCGCACAGTTTATAGGTGTCACTATCTATAATTTGATGCTTTTCACATTTTTGTACTTGCCGATATGTATTAGCCCTACGAGATATCTGATACGAATTTGAAAGAGACCACAAGCGGTCCTGATGATTGGGAAACCCTGAAACAGGATGTAGGCGGATGGTGGGCTCTCTTGGATTCGTAACAAATATCTCTTATTTTCTCTATATAATTTTCATATTCATTCTGCACTGATGATCTTGGTTGATGTTTCACCTATGTAACATTTTTGAATTTTTTGAAACAATTTTTTGTTTTATTGGTAGCAAAATTGATAAATGTGTTGGTTGTTCTGATTAGAATTCTCACATTATGCCTACTGGCATTCAGTTTGATCATTTCTATCCGAATTGTTATTCACTTCTGAAATTTGTAGTCCATTTCACAATATAATCTAAAAACAAATGAAACGAATCCATTACTAGAACTCTTGCTTGGAGTCAATGGAAAAGTAAGGGACATCCCTACATTAAAGAAAGTAAGTAGGAAACGTATATAGTTCTCTATTTGTATTGTTTTTTTGACAATTTCAACATATTATGTTTTGTAAATTTGTTTTCTTAATGTTGTCATATTATTGTTAATCGCACTTTTTTCTGTTTTTATGGAAATATTCACATATCAGATGTACTGCATACCCATGATGTATTTTTAGTTCTGAAGAAGACTTCAAAAAACCATCGAAACGTCGTCAATCATTGGAAATTCAGACAACTTTCATGGTCCTCCATTGTTTCAATCTCCTTTTAAAGAAATATATCTTGGTAATTTCTGGTAGATATCAAGTGTTCCCAAGAAGTATGTCGACTCCAGACGTTGAATTATGTAGCTCAGATAATGAAAAACACCTTCAACTGAAAGTAGTGGAAAGAGAAGATATTAATCTTTTTCATCGAGTCTCGTTTGACGACTCCTATAAATGAATGGGAGCTTTCACTGAACGGAGTTGAAATTTGAAAACTATTATTTTTCAAGTTGGTCCTTTCAAAATGCCCTCGTAGCTAATAATGGTTTTTTTTAATCATCTGTGCTGTGGTTGAGTTTTTTTATTATATTTTTTAATTTTTTTTCTATGCAATATATTTTTATCAAAATACTATGGTGTAAGACTACAGCGTTTTATTTGAATAGGGTTTTTGAAGAGTTTGGGAACCACTTGGAATAAACTTGAAACAATGTTGAAAGTAAAGTCATAACACTTTTTTTGTCAACTCCCATCCCATTTCCAAATCATACCACTTTACTGGAAAACTGTTGATGTCTATTTGAAATCAATAAGATATGAGAAATCGAAACAGGAATAGAGGATAATTGAAGAAATCAATTAAATGTAATCTTGGAATTTTCTCTACTTACTGATCAATCATTTTTCTCTCACACAATGATCACATTGATAAATTATATTTTTCAGTTTAATCGTCATCCAATGAACGAATGTTATAAAACCATACATGAATTTGATTGTAGGACTTCCAAACTCTCATGAAAATATAGACTCTATATTTTGGCATAAAGAAGCTGACCTCGTACCTGATTCTTGTTGTAGTCTATTATGTTTCAAAGTACTCCGTCATAATAATCGACAAAAATCAATATTCTTAAATGAAAAATAGGGAATACTTTGCCCTCGGACTAAAACTGAGGTTACCAAATGTTTCCCCTAATATCAAAGTGTTTTCATTGTATGTCAATCAAAAGGGGTTAAATGTCCCCCTGAAATAAACTTATCATGTTCTTGGTGACAGTTTCAAAGGTGAGTGTCGACAAGCAGTGAAGAAATAATATGTTTGGAATAAATATTTATTTCTTTCGCTAGAATAAATGGCGATAATTTTTTCTCGAGTTTTTGGATCTCTCTCTCTCTCTCGAATTAGGAAACTTTTCATTTTTTGTTGTCTCATCTTGACATGTAGCTACTGAGACTCAATATTTCACAAATGATGTTATATGCCTTTTGATTAAAATTTTGTAACCTGTGATTCGCATGAAAAGTGGTTTGATTATGAAATAAAAATTATTAAAACAAATTTAGACAAGCTTATAAACAGATGCACTGAAAAGGAAAAACGTATTCCTTCAATTGTTTGACAGCACAAGAATACCTATGTTATATTCGCGGCAAGCTTTTGAATCTACTACTCACAGAATAACCTGGGTCAAACAATTGAGAATCTTGTTATTCCTTTTTAGTGCATTTGTATAAAAGCATTTTTTGTATCACTTTTATTCAATTATCTTATTGAATTCTGTCAAAAATTTATAATCTCCAACCCCAAAAAAACCATCATACCAATTTTGAATGGAATCGGGCCATATAAACAAAACACGCCGCCATCTTGGAGCCGCCATCTTTAATTCAGGGATTTTGACAAAAAATCATGATTTCCGACCCCACAAATACCCTAATACCAATTATTATTGAAAAATGGCTATATCCACAAAACTCGTTACCATATTGGAGCCGCCATCTTGAATTTATACATTTTTACAAAAAAATTCGTGTCTCTGTCCCCGAAAACACATACCAATGTTGAATCGGGCCATATAAACAAAACATGCCGCCATCTATGAGCCGCCATCTTGAATTCATGGATTTTGACAAAAAAATCATGATATCCGACCCTAAAAACCTGCACACACCAATTTTGATTGGAATCGGGCTCTAATCACAAAACTAGTCCGCCATATTGGAGCCGCCATTCTGTTTTTTCTCTAGCAAAAATTTCATGATGCATTGTCACCAGAATTATGAACACGTGCCAAATTTCAGCTCAATCGAACAACGGGAAGTGGCTCAAATTCAGATTATAAATTTTATTACAAACCCTCAGTCAGACAATGGGACAGGTGGAACTAAATAAAAGCTTTTAATGAAGGACAAATGCACAAATTCGGCCCAGGAATCAGATTATTTTTCTTATGTGTGCTGTGAGTACTAACATTTTAAAAACATTTCATTATGTTGCTGGATTGGCCATGTTTTCTGCAGCCAGCTCTTAGTCTATTAGTTTTGAAGTTAGACTCATGGAAATTGGTATATGGTATATTCTTTTCAAATAAAGAAGCACGTACCTCAGTGTTTTTGCAAATTCCATCCTATAGGGGTTCAAATGGAAGTTGAAAATAGGAGCACCCTTAGTTCTTAAGTTGGGGTCATAAAATTTGGTATTTGAGGAATTTGTTACAAATAAAGAAATAAATTTTTCAGTGTTTTTGGTAATTCAACCCCTAACGGGGTGAAATGGTGGGTTAAATGGGGATTGGAAGTTCGTATGGGGGTTCCGTTGTAACGTTTACTTTTTGCAAAACGTTCATTTCAATAATCTATGCGCAGTAATATGAAATAGAACAGCAAATAGATCATTTTTGAATCTGGTAACATTTCACTGGTGACTTTCTTTTATTTTCACAGCCCGACGGATGCTCTGATTCTCCACCTCAGGATATTATCCGAATATATTTTGATATTAGGGCACATTTCGAATAATGAAACTGTCTGATGAGAATTCTTCTTAACCATTCAATTTCGATGTCATTTAGAAATGTCTAATTTCCTAGATGCATTCATAGTAAGTTCAGAGTACCCTGGTGCGATGTAACCATGAATGAGGAAACAAGAACTGACACTTTTTGTCGGATCTGACCAAAGAGAGTAAACGTTATCTGAATAGAAGGTACTAATAAGCTCTAGCCAATCAGAATCTGGTAGCATTAACGTGTCACAGTGACGAACATGAACATGAGTACAGTATTATTCGACTCTGAACCACGGTCAAGGACTGGTGGCGTTCTTAGTTTAAGAGTCAAGTAAATGTGAAATGTGAATGTCTGCCGTTTTTTAATACGTGCATCGCAAAAATATCAATACAGTTGTGAAGTCTAAGAAAAATTTTATGCAATGAATGGTCCCGTACTTCTCTACGCCGGTAACCAGGCCGGATGACAACGGACTTGTCGGAAGCAGGGACGATGGGGTGGTATATTGCCAAGAGCAAGACTTGTGTCACCCCCAGGACAAAACCCCGAAGTTACGTAACAGGTTACGTAATAGGGGGAGAGCTGGATAATAACGCCGTATGGAAGTTACATCCAAGAAGTTAAATAGAGAGAGAGTACAGGTGGCAGAGTGGTCCGATATACAATCGTAACTCTCAGATACCAGAGTGCGGAGTCCGCTAGTACGCCACTGTTCAGAGAGAATGGTGGCCATGACATCTCCATATACGTCACTATGACTCACAAATGATCTTTCATCTCTTTCTATTAGTGTCACCATTGTCTCATGGGGAATAGACTCTCCTACTCAGATAACGTTTGCTCTCTTTGGGATCTGACCACAACACAGAATAGCAAAACAGAGGAGACACTTAGAATAAACGCCTTCATCAAAGATATACAGTGCTTCTCAAAAGTCCCCTCCCCCCCTCTTATTTTTGGAACGATTATACATAAACAAGTGAAATTTGGAAACTGAATATTAAAGGTTGTAAACTTCCCTACTAGTGATGATAGATGACGAAATCGTCAAAGATGACGTCACAAGGCCATTGTGACCAATCATTTTAAATGGAACCCTACAGCAAGCGACACCTCTTTTAAAAGGTATCGAAAAAACCTATTCAATGATACTAATTTTGTTTGTGTTTATGGCAGTTTTGGCAACTCGCTTTTAAAAAACGCAAAGCTGTGATGAATTAAATCAGTTGATACTAAAATTCCAAATTCAAGCTCCGCCTCTGGATAGTTGTCAAATAAGCTGACGTTTTTGTTAGTCTCCCTAATTCGACGTTTTTGTAATTGTCCAAGTTTTTGTACATTTAATAATTTGTGTATTGTTGATCGGACGTTTAACTGTTTAAGCAGCTTTTGGTACTTTCAATATTTTTGTACATTGTAATAATTTGTCAAACTGTTGTGAACCGAACGTTTAAGTGCTTCAAGAAGCGAAATGGTACGTGCTTTAGGTGATAAAGTAGCAGCGATCCTAATTCTTGGTGAAACTGGACAAAATATTCATGCAGCAGAACGCATTTTTAATGAGAGGTTTCATGATCGCCCCGTTTCGAGGACTTATTCAAGGGAGCTTCTTCGTAAGTTTAAAACAACGGGTAGTTTAATGATGCGAAACGATCTGGCAGACCTCAAATTTCTGATGAGAAAAAAATTGCTATACTGGCAGAAGTAATAAATAATTCTACTTCTTCAACAAATCACGTTGCATCTACCTGTGAAGTCAGTCGAAGTACAGTACACAGGGTGTTGAAAAAAAAACAAATTTCATCCATACAAATTAAAAATGGTTCAACAACTCTCAGACGACGACCCAGACCGAAGATTAGAATTTTGTGAAAATATGGAAACTAAAATTAACCAACAGCCAGACTATGTCAAAACAATTTGTTTTAGTGACGAAAGTACTTACTATCTAAATGGAAATGTAAATACACAGAATGTGAGGTATTGGAGTGACGCAAATCCTTACCTGTTTCGTGAAACACATACCCAATTTCCCCAGAAGGTGAATGTTTGGGCAGGTATCCTGGGAAACCACATCGTTGGGCCTCTTTTTTCAAATACTAATTTAACTGGTGAGGTTTATCTGGAGCTGTTGCAAAACGCAATAGAACCGTTAATCCTTGAAATTTTGGAAGATAATCCAGATTAATTCGGCAATTTGGAAATAACATTTCAACAGGATGGAGCTCCTCCATACTATTACGGTGCAGTAAGACGGTATTTGGATGAGGAGTATCGTGGTAGATGGATTGGACGACGAGGTTCAACGGAATGGCCAGCTCGATCACCGGACCTCACACCTTTGGATTTTTTTCTGTGGGGGTACCTTGAATCGAAAATTCACGCCACTGAACCTGACAATATTGACGTTTTAAAACAACGTATTGTTGCAGAATGTGGGGCTGTTTCCGCAGACACATTTGCAAAAGTACGAGAAGAGTTCAAAAATAGGATATTTCACTGTCAGGAAGTAAATGGAGGTCACTTCGAGCAATTTCTTCAAGTAGATACTGATTCTTAAATCTGTAATTAATATCATACTGAATGGAATTTAAATTTCCTAATGAGCAATCAAAATTGCCATAAACACAAACAAATTTAGTATCATTGAATAGGTTTTTTCGATAACTTTTAAAGAGGTGTCGCTTGCCGTAGGGTTCCATTTAAAATTATTGGTCACAATGGCCTTGTGACGTCATCTTTGACGATATCGTCATCTATCATCACTAGTAGGGAAGTTTACAACCTTTAATATTCAGTTTCCAAATTTCACTTGTTTATGTATAATCGTTCCAAAAATAAGAGGAGGGGAGGGGACTTTTGAGAGGAACTGTATATTGTTTCATGGTTAGGATGAGTTCTGGGACCGGTTTTTCGAACACAGCTAAATCAACAGGAAATTATAAAAAACTTGATGGGTGGAGTCTTATATTGTATTTGGAAAGGAAGGAAGTTGAAGTTTTTCCAATTCGGTTCCTGGCTTCACTGAAAGAACTCATGGGTGGTGATAGGTAATTAACTATACCATCTCTATAGGAAGCGGAAGGACAGCTTTGCTAAGAAGTGAGTATAATTTCCTTATTTCTAAAAGAATTCGAGAAAATTCTGTTTTGGTTAACTTTGAACCAAAAATGATCAAAAATGAAAGTAGGTTCGTCAGACATGTTTTACAATGATATTTTTCTTTTGTTTGATGCTATAGTTCTGTTAATCACGGATTTCGTTGATCACAACTCGTTAATCACGGATTCCGTTGATTACAGTTTATAAATCACTGCTCGATAAGCACAATTCGTTCTAAAAAATTGTTAATCAAATCTTCAATTTAAATTGGATTTTTATCCATATATGAGATCAATCAATCAACAATAAGGAACATCACTAATTCGCGCTTAGTATATTAATTCTTCATATTGTATTTGATAAAGAACCAGGAATTAAAGTATAATTTTAAAGGTTCAGACTTTTATTGTGTGATGTGGAGAATGTTTCTGGTAAGTGAGTTTATCTACAGAAATTGATAGAGAATAAGTTGGGTTAAGTATTTTTTCACTGTAGATGGCGTCCAAATTTCAACTTTATGAAAGCAACTTCATTTTCTAGAAAATATAAATTTTTGGAATTTCTAATCACTTCATTAATTGCATCACGGCCCTTGCCTCCGCTATAAGAGTTAGCCACTCGCACCTTTCCAAGAAGGATTATTTCGTAACTTTGAAGAATGAATAAGAAAAGGTTATATCGGTATTCTTTAAGTTAGGGTCATAAAAATTGAAATCTGAGACCAAGCTCGCGCACTCCCCAAATCGCTGTAATGTATAAATCAGGTCATAGCTATGAAATGTCATCGGTTCATTATACGTTTGCAAAATTTCAAATAATTCGGACTTCTACAGGTGAAGCTAAAAATAAAAATTCTACGCAGACGAAGTCGCAAGTAACAGCTATGTATGATATAATTTTCTGAGGTAGTAGTAGCGAATTCACAAAAGTATTATTGTCCACACTTCTGCAAATCACATTTCTAAAAATATAAAATTTCAACTGTTCTTAGTATTTACATCTACAGCTTAATCATCGATATTGTCATGAATTGGGGTTTGTTCACGACTAACTAGATAGATTCTGACCCTTTAATGATTGAAAACACTTTGTAAAAAAATATAGAAAAATATTTATTAAAAGGACTACAAGAATCAACCTGAACATGAAAAATGAAACAATGAATCCCTTCTAGTACCTAGTTATGAATTTCAAATTTATAGAGCAGATATTTCTTACTTACAGAAATAATTGTGGACTAATTCCAAAAACCATAATCTTCAAATTGATAATAGGGCTTCTTTACCTTTCAAGTCTCTAAGTGCCCTCATTTTCCAATCTAGCTTTGGGCACGGCAAAAACCCAACGTCGACTCCCATCAGTCGTCACTTTTAAAAACTCTTGTTTATGTTTTGACTCTAATTCGTGTTTTGCAGAATAACAACATTGTGACCCACTTGAAAATGATACTCATTGATTTACTCTACGGGGTGTTCGATACCTTTTGACAATGTTGAGAAAAATTAAATGAATTTGGAAACTAATGCATAGATATCCTACAAGAAACGGAAATCTGCTGAGAATAAAAACACATGAAACAACGAAATGTCCCCAATCTTTATGGGATTTAAATGCCTGCTCCTTAAGTTCAAGTCAATCTCAAACATGATTACGTCCGACCATTAAGTCAAGAACTTTATTTCCATTAGGGGATTTTATTCAGGGTATGAACTTGTCAAATATTGTGAATTATTCTTTTAGCCTATTTGTACACGGAAAAAAAGGATTTGTTGATTCAACCAAATTTATTTGGCTTGACCCGACTCATTAAAATTCATTCCAAAACACAGGTTTGGTTATTCGATTGATGGAATCATTATATTACGGTGACAAAATAGATTTCTCAATGCAATGATAACATTTCTTTGATTTGAATATATGTTCATCTATTGAAAATCTCCATCTCATATTGAATGTTCATGTGTTTCACCACAAATATAATATTTATTTGAATCGAACAACGGAAATAGATTGAATACTATTATATTGTTTGAATTATAAAAAATAGCAAAGCCAACTTATCATAGTTGTGACGTCCGGATCTGAATGTCTGATGCTCTCATGCTCGATTTCCATACTTGTCAATTGAGTGGATCAACAAAATGATTACTCATTTGAATAAATATTTTTGGTGAAGAGATCAGCTTATTTTGTTGAATTGACATTTCATTGAATTCATCAATTCGACATAAATACTTGATTGATTGAATATTGTTGTTGAAGCAATCAGCAAATTTTTTAGATCTGATTATTCGATTCAACAAAATAATTATATCTAACCGAGTTAATGACTAGAGTTGATCGAATGAGATATTTGGTTCATGCAAATTAGTTTCAGTTGATTAAAATTTTTAATTTCATCAAATACCAAGGAATAATTTTACTCATTTTGAGATTATTTTTTGTTGTGCATATACGACACTTTTATTTGTTTGATTCAAATAAATTTCATTTGATTCAACAATTTATTATTTTCTGTGTACTGGAAGATATAGGTGTGAATGTTTTAATGGTATTTCAAATATCTATAAATATATATATATATATATATATATATATATATATTTTCGGGTAGTATTTCGGGTAGTAGTTAGTATTTCCTGGACTCGCTAAGATCAGGCTATGTGTGGTAGTTGGGTAGGCAGCATGCGGAAGTATGCTCTTGTAACACTTATTCCAATATTTCGACGAACTTTATTGTCATCATCAGGAAAAGAGTGTCTATGAGGTTATGTGCATCAGATGGTATAAAATAGACGTGTACATTACAAACATATTAAAAAACAATTCAAATGTCAATAGACGTTGTCATCACAATTCCTTACAATCATTCCTAATAATAAAATTTCTGAACAACAACCATATTTACAAAGTGAGATTGTTCTACAAAATTTCTTCCGGTCGTCCTGATGATCGTCCTGATGATCGTGATGCCTCTCTTGCGTCAATGTTACAAATGATTTCTGGTGAGTACTCTTTTTTGGAAAACATTCTTCTTTGCCTCATTCATCTATATGAGTTCTTAATTAGGACTGGAATAGAAAATCAAATAACTATCTGAATGAAAATGCAAATTTTCAATTTCAGATTTTTTCTTTTGAGTTAGGGTCCTTTCAGAATATCTATCAGATGTAGTTCAATGTCCAGCGTGGCTTTAGCCGGGGAAGTAGTTGTTTTTTGTTAGACATTCACAACAAATAACTACATTTTTATCGTGGATTTTTCAATTCACATAAAAATCTTTCTATTCAATGGAGAATACCCCACAAGAATACCCCACATGAATACCCCACGAAAGGTTATCTTGAACGATGGAAGATAGTGACTAAAGCTTAACTTTCAGTCGCAGATGATTCCACATCTGATTTTATGAACATACTGTTCATACTATTTTCGAACAAATCAACCATATTACTAATGTCAATAAGGAAATCTCACAACTGTCAACAAACATCCTGCATGCTGCCTACCCAACTAGCACACATAGCCTGATATATAAATTTATATATATATATATATATATATATATATATATATATATACATATACATATATAATGATAAGTATTTGACCTGCCTAAATCATTGTAATGATCTATTGGGGCTGAACAAATAGTATATTCTATTCTAGTGGCTGTACATTCGCAGAACTTGCCTGAAATTTTGGTCTGAAAACTGCAAAACAAGCAATAAATCCAACATCCATGAAATCAACGCAATAAATCAATTATCACCACCATCGAATGTATTCTTTCTTCACGATTTCACAAATTCCCTTAACGACTTGCTGGTGTTAACAAGTAAATAATGCAGAACTTTATTGACACATTAAAATAAACAATCATTAGCCTGGGTAACGTTTAACGATTACTTTTGATGTCTTGTAACATCATAAAATATTAATGGCTCTGTAGAGCGTTATCACACAATCATTCGCCCTCAGAATGGGTCTATTGAATACCATTTCTTTTGTACTCATGCTCCCTGTTGATGCTTGAATAGTTTTGTTGATAAGCTTAATGGAGGAAGTTACATTAGGATCCATTCATAACAACACTGATTTCGGCCTATCGGTATTCGGTGGGAACTGATTTGAACGAATATTCGAAATTAGGCTAGACTGGGTACGATTTCAAGTGCTTAAGAATCTCTAGAATACCCCCCTAACTGATGTGTGTTTCAAAAACTGTGGCCTATTGTCTCAAAACTGACAATATTCTAACAAAGACGAGTGATTCTGATTTAATCTCGAGTAACCATCCATCTCACTACAGCTGTTTCATGGTTTTCCAATTGTCAATATGGCTATATGGTTTTCCTCGTAATTAAATCCAATCACTCGGAAAACTAATACCATCTGCAAAAAAAGAATATGTGAAATACAACAAATTATAGATGGCAAAATATATATAGTTTGCAAAGTGGAAATCATCCTGATAGGCAGATGGTTGCTTTCTCGAGATCAAACCAAAATTACATTTGCTACTTTGTGGCGTAACTCAAAACGTGCTAGAAGTTTTACTATTGGTGTCATGGACTTGTCTATACCAAAAAATGTCGATTACCTTTTAATGTGTTGGAAACTTACTGCATTCCAATTACCAGTTAAGTTTCATTTTGCAAATCATATATCTCACTATCTATAATTGGTTGTATTCCACTGACAATCTTCTGTTCCATCAATATATTCAAGTGTCAAGAAATTATGTCTATACCGATCAAGACGAGACCATGAAAGAGGAAAACTGACAAGTGTCGAAAGCATCTAACAATTGGAGTACATATTTTCTTTCATAGGCACATATTCTATGAAATGATGACTATCCTGCAACAGACATTGCCCATAATAACAATGCCATTTTTATTGATATTCGAATTCCACATGCTCAATAGGAGTAGAAGAAGGTACGATGATGGAGAGCATGTTAATCGATTTCTATCGACTATTTCCCTCATTATTTACATTATGACGTACAAGAGTAAAATCGAAGGAAATATGGATACGGATTTGCTGATAGCATTCGATGCGTTTTTCACCATATATAGAATATTAAAAAAGGATGAAAGTACCTCCAAAAAACTTTCCTTCTAGAACTCGTCGGAAGACTTTCCATTTATTTTTACCTCCTTATAATCATACCCCATTACTTTTAATATACCCACCCAAGTGTCATGGTTTCCAGTTTGTTATAATGAAACCACTCTTTGGGTTATACAAAATAAATATGATATTACTTCTTAAGGGTTTATTTGAAATCGAAAGTATATTTCAATAGACCAGACAATATTGCGGATTTAAAAGTTAGGATAACGGAAGAAACTAACAATATAACCCCTGAGGTCCTACAAAATGTTGTATGAGAATTCCAAGATCGACTTGCTTATTGTCAAGTAGTGAATGGTGGTCATTTTGAACATCCAATTTAATTGTAAAATAAATTTTATACGTAATGTATCAAAATTTTATATTTTAAAAATAAATTTTCTCTGTTATGATTGCCCCAAAATTGAAAAACTTAATATTGCTGAACATATAATGAAAATCCCATTCGAACAAGGCGCCATTTAAAATTTTTGATGGGGTGCTCATAATTCAGAGAGGGTTAATATTTTCATAATGTAAATTGTCAAATTGACAATAGAAATCCACTTGTTTCAGGTTATTTCGAACAAATACATAATAACGCTAAAAATGAATTTATTCCATACTTATGGACCGCACTGTATATATATAATAATAATTTTTATCAATACCTTTAATAAGTTCGGAGATGGGCCAAATCGGTCACGTAGTTTTCATATAGCGGCTGTTGAAAAATTGGGATTATTTCGTTCGTGTCAATGAGCTTCATATGTCAGGTCAGAACAAATTTCAAAGATATAAGTAAGCAAACAACACAAATATACAGGGAAAAACTGAAAGAAAACTACAAACATTGTGTAGAAGACAAAATAAACAACTCGACCAATAAATCGAAGACTATATGGCATATCGTGAACCAAATTCAAAAAAGGGAAGCAAGTCCAATACTATTAGGTAACCTTGAAGTCCCTGAAATCGTCTTGGCCAATAACTTCAATAGTCACTTTACCAAAGTTCCACAACAAAAAGAAATCGATCTGAATTTCATGGGAAGGAATATCAAAACATGTCCCAACTTTTTCTTCTTGCATCCAAATACTGAGAATGACATTATTGATTGTGTGAAAAAACTAAAAAATTCAAATGCAACCGGCCATGACGAAATTTAAAATAATCTCTTAAAAAAATGTGCTTATCAACCAATAACATACACTGTGAACTCGTCTATGGCACAAGGAATCTTTCCAGATAAATTGGATCCAGCATTTGTCTTACCAATCTTCAAAAAAGGTGACTCAAATCTTTATGATATTAGTTTTCTCTCGAGTATCTCAAAGATTGTTGAGCTAAATATTAAGAACCAATTGGTGTCTTTTTATTCTGCCAATAAAATCCTCTCGCCAAATCAACATGGTATCACACAAAACACAAGCACTGATACAGTACTATGCGAATTCAACGAGCACGAAATAAATGCTCTGGATGAAACTACACATCTGCGGACTATTAATTGATTTCTCCAGAGCTTCTGACTGTGTTGACCATGGGCTACTCTTGCTGAAATTGGAACGATATGGTGTGAGAGGAACAGCTTTGAGTTTGATGAAATCATACTTGATAGGCAGGACTCAGAGAGTATCGATTCAGAACTCTAAAAGCCAACCTGCAACTATCGAACAGGGCGTCCCTCAAGGCTCTCTACTCGGACCCTTACTTTCCCTTGTATACGCTAACTATCTGATGAAAACTTCAATAGTCTTCCAGAAACTGATGTAATCGCTCACGCAGATGACACAAATATTCTTGTCAAAAAACGTGACAGCTCTCACAGAAATGACACAAACTGTCTACGATCAAGTTATAACATGGGCAAACAAAAATAGTTTGACTCTCAACATATCCGAAACAGCGTTGATAAAATTCACCATGCACAATATCCCAGAAAATTTCAAAATCCATGAGAATGACGAGTTATAGGTTGACAAGATCACAAACTTACATGGACTGCTCACACTGTGGTAAAGAAGTGATGCTAAATTTGTATTATGCGACCATAAATTGTCATTTGCGGTAAGGAATTTGGAGCTTGGGTACAGGGTCTTCGGCGGAATGAGTTTTCATTTTACAAAAATATGCAGTCATAATCATTGCACAAATTGGGTGGAGACAATCATATAGAAATAAATTCAGAGAATTGAACATACTAACTGTTGCTAGCGTCTATATCTACGAACTTTGCATACACGTATATAAGAAAAGTCTCAACTTCGCACCAAACCAGCATCAGTACTTGACACGTTCTAGAGGCCTACTTATATTCAAAACGCACAGATCTAGCCTATATAAAAAAAGTCATCTTTATCTAGGGCCCATACTTTATAATAAGCTCGATGATTCCATCAGAAATGCTCCAAATATCGATGTTTTTAAATCAAGACTAAAGACTGCTCTCGTCCAAAAAAATTACTACACTCACTCACACTGAATTTCAATTTCAGATTCTCGTAGATTTTCATGATATATGTTTCTCTTTTACAACGTGATATATACATATATATATATATATATATATATATATATATATGTCTTGTTTGTTATGATTATGATTATTGTGTGATATGATATGATTAAGATATATCTTTTATTTCTCCCATATAATACATATTGAGTATCTAGTGACGCTTTCCTTGTTATTGTATTTATAGAATGATTTCTACTTTATACTTTCCAACAAGAGAAAATAAATTATTATTATTATCATTATCAAAGGTCATTAAATAGAGCTTTATGGGTTTCACAAGTTTCATTCGAAAAGTTTTTCTCTAACATGTACAAACAAATAGAACTTTTGTATCTTTATGGAATTCTATTTTTGGATAGATCCGTAAGGAAATCAGTTTGGTTATATCTCTGTCTATTGATTTGAGTTCGATTTCATCGAAATATTGGGAAGCGTTTAGGAAGATTCGAATTATTCTTCAACTCTTGATTGTAAGGCCTACACAAAAATAGAAATGCTGTTTGTGTTTCCCATTGAAATATTTTATATTTTTCTGACACGTGATTCGTTAGCTTGATTGATGTTTCAGAATCAATAAATAAATTCTGAAATCTATCTTTATGACTAGCCGCACCATTTTTTATGATTACTCTGTCCTATCATCGCTTGAACTGTGATGGAATTTCTCAATTCCAGTTACCCATCGCGCCATCTTCATTTTCCCCTAAGAAACATTATATTGATTAGAGATACACCGGTGCATTCACCCTATTCAAAATCAGGAAGAGGGTCCAGAAGAGTTTTTATATGTTATTTCTTATATTTAGCTATGGAATATTTCAATGTTTCCATTGAAATCTAAATGATTGAGATAGACTAATGAAAATAAATTGGGGTGGAATGAATATTATGAAATGTATATTCAATGATTGACTGCAGTTAAAACTATATTGCTATTCATTTTCAGGAGCCCCACATCACTCTTTAGAGTGTCAAATATTGGTGTGTGATCTGTTCTAGAAGTTAAAATTTATAATTCTGGATGTTAACATATAAAAATAGAATCCTTGTTATTGTCAAACTAAACGAAACATTAGTTTCTAAATATCCAACAACTAAAACAATTCTGACAAAAATCTGTCATGACAAAAAGAAACAACATTTAGGCAGTATTATATGAATTTTTATAAGTTTATATATATATATATATATATATATATATATAGTTTATATAAAAGTATTAAATCTAGAATTTATACGACCTTGGTTGGAAAGAACATTTCTTATTGAAATCTAACTGTTTTCTATTCTGACTTATGTTTTAATCTTCATAAATTTACTACCAAGAAAAATGTACGCTATTTCGAGCTCCGAATAAGTAGTCGCCCAATTTGGTGAATGTAAATTTAACGCATCTCAATTCTGCATTAAGGAAACTAATAGTGGCATTTCATTATTATTATATTTATATATTCAGAAATTTTGCTCCTTCTTTCGATCATAACGTCCCAGCAGATTCGGAAGAATTTCTAAGATACCTTCTGGTAGGTTTACATGAAGATTTAAGCAAGGCGAGTGTAGAGATTCATCCATCACCAAACGATTTTGTTATCACGAATGATAATCAGAAAGCTTCCATTTCTTGGACAAGATATCTGTCTACTCATAATTCCAAAATTGTGGATACATTTCCCGGTCAGCTGAAGTCTATATATTGAGATGTACTTTCTGTAATTACTGCTCCGTTACTTTTGAACCTTTCTGGGTACTTTCAATCCCTATTCCAAACTTGCCAAACGAAGTCGTGAATTTAACACAATGTATTGAACTGTTGACAGAAGAGGAGACTTTGACTAACGATGCGAGCCCATACTGTTCAACTTGTGGAATGAAAAGGGAATTCAAAAAGATGATTCGTATACAAACATTTCCAAAAATTTTGGTTATACATTGAAAACGTGTTTCTTCGACTGATGGCAGTAAATTGGACAATGTGAATAATTTTCCCATACAAAATTTGAATTTGGACCAATATTCTGCTCAGGATGGAATGAATACTCTTTATAATATCTACGCCATATCTAATCATAGCGGCAGCATTTCCAATGGACACTATACTGCATATTGCAAACACCCTTATTCTAATTGTTGGCACCTCTTCGATGACTGCCGTGTATTTTCCAAGATTGATTCTCTCAGCTCCCAGGGAGCATGTGTTCTTTTCTATGAGAAAGTTGATGATCTAATTTCTGATGGTGTTGTGGGTTTTTCCGGGTTTTCCTCCAACTGAAACAGCAAATGCGTTATCACTTCGAGTCCCGGGCTTCAATCAAGATTTTCATCTTGATATTATTTTATATTTAAAACTTTGCTTTTGTATTTTTCAATTCTGAATGAAGTTTAGTTTATATTTATCATTTTGATCAGCTGTCCAATAATTAAAAAGAATCTATAGCGAGGCCAGTTGGAAAGATAGATTATATTGCCAATCAAGCTAACAAATCATGTGTCAGATAAAATGGGACATCGTTGAAAAATATATGTATGGGTTTCAATCTCAATATCACTTCGAAAAATAATAACTAATAATAATTTATATAGTTTAACTTTGATTTTGGAAAAACCCAACGACGTTCTTTAAAATGAAAGATTGAGAATTTTTCTCCACTCTCTCAATAGGCGCTATTTTGAAACTTCTCAAGCGATTTGGTCCATCTTTGAACCTAATCGAGATATTGTAGAGAATATTTCAGAGTCAAACATTGTTTCATCCTGTTGAAAAATTGAACTTTAGTATATATATACTTTTTGAATATTCTTGACCATAAATGTTTATTTGTTTTCTCTAGTTTCTCAGAATAAAGGTCATTATCAGTCAATATATTTATTTGAAACGACGTTTCGACATTTGTATTTGTCATCTTCAGGTTAAAACTAAAACAATTTAAGACATTTAAAATAAGAACATATAGTATACATAATTGCGATTATAAATAGAGTATTAATAAATGATTGGTATAAGAACTGTATTTGTTAAAAACTTCCTAATTCCGTAATAATCAGACGTTTTATTGATGTATGATCATTCTCTAACTGCTCGTTTGAACGTTGTTGAAGATATGTGAAATATTTGCTATTGTGGTGTATTAAGAAGTTGGTTTTTATTTTCCTTTTTTTTTCTCCGGCTTTTATTAGATTTTAAAAAAGGTGATTGAATTTTGGCGTTTTTGATGTCATTCCTATTGTTTGTTTTTAGGAATTTTGGGTTTCAATTTTGAATATATAATGTATGTTATTTGTGTTTTTTAATCGATGTGATATGGTTATGTTGTATTTTTCCATAGATTTGTTGATTTTGTTGATAATTTTTTTGTATATGGTAGAGACATGTATGTTGTTGTCTTCTTCATTTTATTGCTATTATTATAAATTAAGTGAATTCGTTTTTTTCTGACTTTTTCAATGATAGTTATTTTCTATTAATTTTTTTTTATCAATGTTTCTTTTTTCTCTAAATTTCAGGTGTGCTAGGTTGAGCCATCTTTTAAATTCTGGATGACATTTTTTCTGTGAATGAATGGAGCATTTGATAAAGAAATTGGGTAGCGATGTGATGCGTGTGGTTTGGTCTACCAGTTTGTGTGAATTTTTCCTGAGTTGTCATATCCCACTGTTGTGTCGAGAAAGATAATTTGTTTGTTGTTTTCTTTTTCAATTGTGAATTTTAGTCTATGGTGATAGTTGTTGAATTTTTCAAGAATTTCATTTACTTTGTCAATTGGGCACATGTTAGACAATCACCTACATATCTTTGGAAAAATACTGGTTTGAATGATAGTGAGTTGATAACCTTTTTTTCAATGTATTCCATTACAAAATTTGCTACAGTTGCCGCGATTGGAGATCCCATTGTAATTCCAAATATTCGCGCAAATATTCCTGGTGTATTTCTTATTGTCTCACAACCGGCCAAGACGATTCCTCAGGTCTGCAACATTTTCGACGGGAGTGGACTTAAGAAAACCCCAAATGCAAAAATCTAGAGGATTTAAATCCGGAGATCGAGCAGGCCAATGTTCCGTACCTCCCCTACCTATCCAACGATTTGGATATACTGTATCTAAGTGATTACGTACAATAATGCTAAAATGGACTGTTGTACCATCATGCATGAACCAGGAGTGTTGTCTCAGCTGAAGACAAATTTCTTCAAGAAGAATAGGTAACTCTTCCTGTAGGAAATTGAGGTAAGAGTCGCCTGTCAGTCGTTGTGGGAAGAAATATAGACCGATTAAATGATCATCATGTACCCCAAGCCATACATTTACTGAAAACTGATGCTGAAAATCAGCTTCAAAGATTCCATGTGGATTTTCCTCAGCCCAGAGGTGATTGTTATGGAAATTTCGTATACACTGACGTCCAAAATTAGCCTCGTCAGTAAACAAAACGCCATTTAAGAAATTAGGAATTTGAGCGATTTGATGAAGAATCCAATGCCAAAACACTACGCGCGGAAAAAAGTCTCTAGGTGGTAGAGCACACGTTGAATATGAAACGGATACAATTGCTGTTCTTTAAGAATTTGAATACAGTGAAGTTGCTTACACTCAGTATGTTGGCAATTTTTCGAGTACTTGTTTCAGGTGACTCCGCAATCAACTCGAGAACTGCTTCTTCTAGTTGCACAGTTCGTACTTCTCGAGGGCGCCCGCAGTCAGCCGTTTGTTTCTTAAATGTACCATTTTCGCGCAAACGCTGGTGAAGGCGTGCAAATATTTTGTGATGGGGTACCCTACGTCCTGAATACAACTCAGCAAACAATCGTCGAGCTTGCCAACCATTTCCATTACTTCGACCATAGACAAAATGCATGTCTGACAATTCCGCGGTTGTATAATTTTCCATTCTTTTCGATAAAAGAAAAATTAATTACTTATCATTAATGTTATACCAAACTAAAAGCTTAAAAATGAAGAAACGCTGATTTGACATTTCGTTGAAATATTCGCATTTAACAGAATGTGGACAGTAGCCTACTAGCATCGCTACCAGATAATGTACCTATTAAAGTAATGACAAATACGCGTTAAGATGTTTTATTTTTGTGCATAAAAACGGCGTCCCATACAAAAAAAGGCAAGTGAGATTTTTTGTCACAAACTGAACGGGAATTCAAAAATGATGTTTACTTTGAAATATCTCAGTGGCGTACCATTTTTTTCTTAAAAAAAATTGAGATAATTTCCTGTATGCGCGCCAATGATGAACATAACATTCTCAATTGCATGTCAAAAAATGCGCAATAAACTCATCAAATTTTATTTGCATATAACGACCGGTTTCAGAGCAATAAATAAATAGTCAGTTTTTAAGAAAAACTTTTACACCCCGTATCTCGGAAAACGAAGTATTTACGTACAAAAGTTATATAGCAAACTGTCATTATTTTTTCATGCAGAATCATCTCCTGAAGTTTGTCGCACTTATTCAGTAACACCCTGTATAAACTTTCGAAATGATGATATTTTTGGGTTCTGGTGACCATAATCGGGGAAGACATACCAAATTATTTCGAACGTAATTAATAAGTGGTGACGACCCCGATGGGTAGTATTTCTATAGAATATATCAAAAACTAAACTGAATATATGTAGTGCAGTAAATATACACTTACATTGGAATAATTTTCACATCTCTTTTTTGGCCCAATCAAATAAAGTTTCATAACTTTCCTCCATCTCTTCTTTCCGTTTTTAGGAAAGGCATAATCCATCCATTTTTGATTTTGCACATGATAACGAATCATCGACGGTTCATAGCATTTTTACCCTTATAACTCTGTCAATTTTGAACATTTCAATATTTTGTACAGTTATTATATATACTTTCTGCAGAAAATTTCGTTCTAATTCATAAAATGATAGAGAAGAGTCTTATAACTTTCACCCTCATCAGTATTCCATTACATTTGTCTAATGCCTTCCACCTCTCACATTCAATCTCAATAATTGCATAACTAAGCACTCGTGCACCATAAACATTTTTATGGCACTTGACAGGATTTACTACTGAAAAGTCGAACACATTGTAATCCATTGAAATTTTATTGCTGACTTTATGACTGTGTATTATTGGGCCTTATGTTTGGACGTATATACATGGAAGCGTTTGTAATTATCGATTTATTTTATAGAGGTCTTAACATATTCAGATAATAGAGATGATGAGAGTCCGTCATTGATCCAGAGAGCAAATCAGTAACATCAGAAACCAATAAATAATCTGAAGCGTTAATGAATGATATAGAAGAATTTCATTTCAGTTGATCAATGTATCTGTGACATCCACTATACAGGTGTTATGTAATGAGTGACCGATATTTTACAGGACGATTCCTCAGTTAATAATAAGGTGAAAAGCTCATATAAGCATGGGTCTGCAAGGCCTTCATTTTTGATATACAAGGTGTTAAAAATTTATATTATTTTGGTTTTTCGTAAATAGTTTTTGAAATAATGTCGATATTCGGAGGAAAATTGGTAATTTGATTTTCTCATATTGAAAAATCCCCAATTTTTCAAATGAGAAATCCAAATTTGATCTTAGTTTGGCCCACAATTGTAGGGGGCGTCGCTTACAGGTCTTTGGTTCTTTTTGGGAGTCACAACTTTGTCGTGCATGTATGTATCACATTTCTTAAGAGAAAAATCGATTCCTCTATCATTTTTACGTGAAAAAGGTATGCCTTTCAAACGTCGCTACAAGCAGCCGTTTTCGAGAGATTTTGGTTTGAATTAATCGATGCATCCAATCTTCTTCTCAATGATTCCCCAACTCTTTGAAATTAAAAGTATCAAGTAGGCTAGTAAGTTTATTCCAATGTTTTTTTGTGCTGTCATGTCAAAAATAATATATTGGCGCATAGTTGAATAGCTTTATTTATTATTATTGTGATTATTTGTTGAAAAATGGTTAACAACTTTACCAATGCAGAGTACCTATGCTGACATACATTTTACATACGGACTTGCTAACGGAACCGCACAACTCCTACTTCAAAACCGGTTTCAAGAATTCACGCTCGGTTAAGGGAAACAGGAAGTTTTGAGTAAGCTAGTCATCTGTCGGGTGCACATCGGACGATAAGAACCCCAGAAACCAAGGAAGCAGTCCTTAATCTGGTAGGAGAACACCCGGAAACAAGCTCCAGAAAAATAGCGCTGACGTTAAACATTTCTCATGTTCTGGTATGGACATTTTTTATTGATAATGTGTTATATCCCTACCATATTTAAAGAGTTCAGGCACTACTCCCTCGTGACTTTTCGTTACGTATCAACTTCTGTCGTTGGTTTCTCCAATGCCTTATTCAAAATCCTTTATTTGAAAATCAAATCCTGTTTACCGATGAAGCGAATTTCTCACGCAACGCTATACGCAATTTTCACAACAACCATTTGTGATCAGAGGAAAACCGTTGGACAGGTCGGGGAGGGCCTCAACAGTGGCCCCTAGGTCACCAGACCTCAACAGTTTGGATTTTTTCCTGTGGGGACATCTAAAATCCTTAATTTACCAGACACATTTACCGAAATGAAGGAGAATTAAGTAATCGAATAATTGACTCTTGTAGAACGATTCAAAATACTCCAGGAATTTTCCAAAGAGTGAGCGAATCAATGAGAAGAAGATTGGATGCGAGCATACAGGCAGGAGGTGGACATTTCGATCATTTATTATGATTGTGATTTAGATTTATATCTAGTGTTCCGTTGTTCATTGTTGTTTAAAAATTTGCGTTTGAAATGTTTGTATGTTGAATTAAAAAAAAGTTTTCAAAATTGTTTTACTTTTTGACAAACACCTGCAAAACGGCTGCTTGTAGCGACTTTTGAAAAGCATACCTTTTTCACGTGAAAATGATAGAGGAATCGATTTTTCGTCTAGAAACTGTGATACATACATGCACGACAAAGTTGTGACTCCTCGAAAGAGAAAAAGACCTGTAGGCGGCGCCCCCTATAATTAAGTGCCAAACTAAGATCAAATTTGAATATATTAAAAAATCCTCGAATAGCAATTTTTGTCCAAATATCGACATTATTTTAATAATTATTTACGAAAAACCAAAACCAAAATTTTTTTCAACACCCTGTATATCAGAAATGAAGGTAGCGGATCCATGTTTATATGAACTTTTCACCTTATAAATAACTGAGGAATCGCCCTGTAAAATATCGGAAACTTATTACATAACACCCTGTATACCTACATTTAGTTATATATATATTCATGACAACTGTTCGACAAATTTAATAAAATCAATCTGTATTTTAAATTAAATTATTTTTGAATTGATACACAGGCAAGGTGTATTTGAACGTAGGCCATAGATCTATATATGTAGTGATCAAACAATTAACAGTTATATTCTAAACTAAGTACTGTTCATTTTCATTCGGATGATTCTTAACACTACCCACGAAAATAGACTGGAAGCTCTGAAAAGATGTTCCAGGGGAAGTTGGACAAAAGCAAAAAAGGTGGCTACCTATGACAAAGTACAATAGACAATAAATTCATTCGAACTGTATTAATCACCGGGATAAGAAAACTGCATTGCAGGATCTGTGAAATACTCAGGGAAGTCAGGCAGTCAGGCTCTATACCAAAGCCATGGAAGGATTATTGGTGTAATTTTCATACAGGTAAAAAACAATTGGGATTACCAAAATATTTAATTTGCGGAAAAAACACATATAATTATATCAGCTCCCTCCACGAAACACCCAAAAAATAGATGGTGAAGGTTAGTTTCATTTAAAAAAGTTTGTGGACCTTGAAGTCATTTTGCTGGTGAACCTTTATGTAAAACTTCACCTAATAAATTAGCATCGACACCCTGGAGCTGTGTGTATGTATATGGATATTAAAATAAGCATTTTTTTCAAAAAGTTGATAAATTTCGAAAGAAATTTGTTGGTCCCAATCATAATTTTAACAAACGAAATTATGACTTAAAAGTTATGAAGGCTCGAAAGTAATAGGATTTATCAAAAATATGTAAATTTGGCCTATTTAGAACATTTTGCGTCTATTCTCGGTATAGCCTTCCCATAGTGTACATTTCTGAAATATAATCCATAATATGTATTTTTCTATTGTCTAGATTATCATAAACACCACCTCAAACTGTAATACCAAACTTTGTAATACATTGACTAAGAGCATTATAATTCATTATTATTTGTTTTCATTAATAAATTTCATTAGTTGATGGAATGTTGAGATCAATTGAATTTACTTACATGATTAGTTACGTGATCAAACCATTCGAAATTTTGATATACTAATGACACCTAGATACTTCATATTATCACTTCCTTAGATTACTAAGTTACTGTCAGGGACTTGAAGTTGGAGTGTTAACAATAGGATATCAAAATAAGCATTTTTTTCAAAAAGTTGATAAATTTCGAAAGAAATTTGTTGGTCCCAATCATAATTTTAACAAATGAAATTATGACTTAAAAGTTATGAAGGCTCGAAAGTAATAAGATTTATCAAAAATATGTAAATTTGGCCTATTTAGAACATTTTGCGTCTATTCTCGGTATAGCCTTCCCATAGTGTACATTTCTGAAATATAATCCATAATATGTATTTTTCTATTGTCTAGATTATCATAAACACCACCTCAAACTGTAATACCAAACTTTGTAATACATTGACTAAGAGCATTATAATTCATTATTATTTGTTTTCATTAATAAATTTCATTAGTTGATGGAATGTTGAGATCAATTGAATTTACTTACATGATTAGTTACGTGATCAAACCATTCGAAATTTTGATATACTAATGACACCTAGATACTTCATATTATCACTTCCTTAGAATACTAAGTTACTGTCAGGGACTTGAAGTTGGAGTGTTAACAATAGTTCAAGAGAAGGCAATAAATTTGGTTAGTTGTGAAGGAAAACAGTGTCATCAGCATTGGACACAACAAAACAATTGAATCAACGCGGCTGATACTTGATGACTATCCATATAAAAACAACAAAAGACACTTCTCAAATGATTTTGACTACATTGATTTTACAAAACCACGACATATATTTCTCTATCCAATGGCTTCTTCAGATATTCATGAGAAATATTGTATCGTGGTTTTGTTAACAATATCAACGATTCGTGATAAGGAGAAATGCGGGGTTTATGTATGTTTTAAACAGCCAATGTAAAAGTACTATTTCTTGCGGAACACAAACTCTGATTTTTTATTCAAATTTGATCTTGCTGTGATCTATTTAATGAGTAATTTTCCAAGAACGTCAACACAGTACCCATCACTCAATAAAAATTCCTATAAATTTTTCACAGGTTTGAGAATATCCTCTGCGACAAAGCACACAGAGGGTTTTATCATACAAAGAGTTGAAAAATGTGAAGAAAACCGTTTAATTCGATTTTTCTATTCATTCCACTTCACATGGCACTTTTCTTTCACTATATGCTAGACGGGCTTGCCACTCCTACTGAGAAGGAATCTTTTATTTAGAAACCTATCGAGGTGGGAGATTTTCGGAGTGTTTCTTTCTGTCACTAGGTACCGCCAGTTAAAGTTTATCTTTTCCGGCGTACCTATAGGTGTTACAAGATCGATGATGGTTTGTTTACGTTGTGTCTCACTTCAGCCAGAGTTCTTTGCACCTTTGGCTGGTTGACTACTCCGTACTGATGAGGGCCAAGAAGCCTGAAACCGGTATGCGGATTGTTAGGTGAACACGACATAAATTAAACATAATCGAGCTTATCAGAAAGAAACATTTGCATTCAATGTCCATTGATATTTTATGGAAGTATGCATGGATTTTCAGGTGAATATCATTCAATGTTCTGCGTGGTATTTGCCAGGAAAGTAGTTGTTTTTCACCTGAGATCTACCATTTTCTGGTTCAATTTTATATTGAATCCTTTATGTGAAGAAAACCGTTTAATTCGATTTTTCTATTCTTTCAATACAAAGAGTTGTTGCCAATCAGTGGGACTCACCATCACAAGGAGGAGGAAACCTAGGACCATCGAAATAGATGGGCAAATCATTTAGTGGAAGACAGAAGTTGTGAATCTAGGCCTTATCCTAGATAATAAACTACTCTGGATCAAGAATGAAGGAGAAATAACCAATGACGCTTAATGGTGTGCAGAAACATTGCAGAGAAGAACTGGGGATGTGACCAAAAACCCCTACTAGAATCCATCTCTTTAAGATACAAAGATTGTATATATGCATAAAGGGTGCAATGAGAAAGTATCGGCCGCTATCGAGGTAGTCCTGAAACTCACTTCCCTACATATCGCAATGGAGAGGTAAAAAACCACACATAGAATTATAAGGGATTATAATGCACAAGGCTTTGCAGGGATGATCAAGTCTGTGGCTGCATCAGTATGCTATGCCAAAAAATTTCAGCTCTGTGAAAGAATTTACGACAAAACGGAGGAGCTGCAAAATTATGTGAGACAAAAATACTATTTCGGAACTGAACAAAAACGCCATAAAATGGTACAAAATAGGATCTGAAATAGCAGAAGTGACTGGAATAGGAATGTATGGGTCTAGAACCAAATAATCCGGAAGTCTGGGTAGATATTCCGGCATTTTTCAAGCAACTATCAGAGACAAGAGATCATCATCTAGTTTGATAGTCGAGCAGCCATCAATGCGCTGAGCTCTCACGTATCAGCTCAAAAATGGTCTGGGACTGCTTAGGAAAACTGAACAAACGAAGCAGGCAAAACAAGGCCACCTTTATGTTGGTTCCGGGGCACACCGGGTGGAGGGAAATGAAACAGCGGATGCATCATTCTGAGCAAAAATAAACCCCGAATACTAACAGGAAACCTAACAGACCAGTGTCGACTGAAATGACACTTGAAGAAACTGGGACTAGAAGAGCATAGTGAAGATTCTGCCAGGAAGAGAACATAACCTCCATCCACATCATTAGACTGCCCAGCACTGCACAACTCCAGGGCACTACACCGAAGCATATGAGATAGAATACTCACTCAACTTGAAACCATCGCACATCTTGAACTTTCTAAGAACAATAAGACTGGAAGATCAGCTATGAACGTTGAGAAAACCTCAACCGCCTAGCAAAAAAAATGACACAATAGATATTATAGGTACTTATCAGCCTTAACCACACACATATAATGAAAGGAAAGGCTTCCGTTATTTTTACTCGTACAAGTTTTCGTTTAGTCTTCTGAGAGTTGGTAAAACAACTAAGATAGCAAAAAAACACATTTACACATTTAACTCACCAGGTACTGATTCTAATTCTATGAATACATCCATTAGTAGTGCATTAAAAATCGACTCCAAGAAAATGTATATCGGGAGGTAGAGTTGCCTTTTTCGAGGAATTTTATACCGAATAAATTTTATTTTAAGTAGTTGATTAAGAATCAAAAGTCAAAGTGACCGTCAGCCGCCGCACTTGCGGTGGAGCTACAGGTGACAACAGATGAAAGTTGCGAAAAACCTAAACAAAAAGTAATTTCATACCACTTAAAACTGAAAAATAATCGTCAGCTGTTTGGAAGAGGGTGGGTAAACGTGAGTCACGTGCCTCAACTATGTCAAAAATGTTGAATATGCAGTGATTTCATACCGCATGAAATTTTTACCGCTGAATTTTTATACTTCTTAAATAATAAAAATAATCGTCAGCTACATGTATTGCGGTGGTAAGATCCTTAGTCAGCAGCTCAAACAAGCTGGGCGCCCAGCGTATCTGAGCATTGTATAGCCACTTTGACAGATAAACTGACCCCCAAACATTCTCTTATCGGCGATTTTTATCGTTGTTAACAGTAATTTAACTCTATAATTCAATTTCAATCAGTATTATAACGATTTTTGCGGTAAATTTTGAAGTTTCCTCAAGTTTTGATGGATAACTCAAAACATATTGATATCCTAGGGAATTTTATTGATTGAGAGTTGTAGAGTATAAAATGTCCTTCAAATAACGTTCCAAGCACTCTTTTATTCATACATTTGTTTGAATAATGGGGCGCACTAAAGATCACGAAAAAACTGAGAACACCAAAAAGTAAATTGAAAAATACTTTTATTGCAAAATAAATTTGAAAAAATCAGCTATCTAGTGTAATATGAGATTTCTGGACAGAAAAAATAAGTTTAAACCATTTTTTGTTCAATTTGCAATGCATGGAAAAAAGTACTTGAAAAATAACTTCAATTTTATGACTTCTAACTTAATTATCACACAAAGATTATACTCATTATAGTTGGATGTATATATACTGAAAAATCGCCCCCTATCAAGCCTCAAAAAAATAAACCCTTCCATTTTCAATTTACGAGTATCATTCAAATAATTAATTATGACGGATTGATAAGTTTATCGACCATATGCTACACAAGTTTTTTCTATTATAAAATCCTCCACATTATTAAACTAAAGAAATATATATTTTAAATAAACCGTATTCAGGAGCGATCTGAGAGTTAGATCATTTTGGACGGAAGCGGACACTATAGTTTGGTTACTCAGCTTTCGCATTCATAATATTATCATCAACTTGTTATTAAATATCATTTTTAATTCTTTGGAAACAAGTGTCTCGCACTTATCGAAACCTTAAGTATTATTTGTGAATAAATACCATTATTATTATATTATTATTATTATTATAAATGCAGCGACTATAGGTATATGTGTTGGTTTCGGTTGTAATATAACTATAGTGCTACGATTATCATCGGTAATAGTGACGAGTTAAAACCGACGAAAATGGAACGAGTGCGCAGCAGAAGTTCTGTTTTCTTAAGGTTTCAACTAGTCCTATCACTGATTATTAATCGTTGACCGATTTGGTGAGAGAATATAATGAACGTTATCAGATAAAATAAACTTCTTAACGTCATGTTGAAACGGGAAACATTCTCAATTGAATATTGAATAGAAATATTTTTATGTTAATTGAAAAATCCACGATAAATATGAAGTTATTTTCGTAAATATCTAACAGAAAATATCTACTTCTCTGGCTAAAGCCACGCTGGACATTGAACTACATCTGATAAATATTGAGAAAAAATTGAAAGTGAACATTTGCAATTTTATTCAGATTCAGAAAGAACCCTAACTCAAATCAAATGAGTTAGGGTTCTTTCTCAATATATATCAGATGTAGTACAATGTCCAGCGTGGCTCTAGCCCAGGAAGTAGCTGTTTTCTGTTAGATATTTACAAAAATAACTTCATATTTATTTTGGATTTTTAAATTTACAGAAACATATTTCTATTCAATATTCAATTGAGAATGTTTCCCTTTTCAACATGAATACCCAACAAGAGGAAATTTTTCAACTTTCTAACTTCTCATCTTCTCAACTTCTCATCTTCTCAACTTTTCACCTTTTCAACTTTTGATTTTACAAAATTTTCACGGTACAATAAAAGTAAAATTAATTAATAATCAATCAATGAATCAATGATATGAATGAAATATTTTAATTTGGTTATTGCATGAACTGATTTCTGTCGACTTTAAATGATTAATGATGATAATTTTACTCACAACTAAACGCGCCAAAAGAAATATAACTTCAATAAATATCATTAACAAATGATGTTGGCCCACAATGTGTATTTAGTGACATCATACTTTTTATAAACACTATAGACATTGCCAAAAACCTGTAACCAATCTCTTAATGACTTGTAATACTATCAAGTTACGCTCGCTAATAACCTTCTAGGTTGATGCGATTTAATTAAATAAAAAAAATAAAAAATTAACAAATGATTCAAACTTACGCTGATTCATGGGATGATGGTTCAGATAGAACACTTGAACGATATTTCCACTAGCACTTTAGCGTCTTTCATGGATAAATCATTGTTTTTGCATATTTCTAGAATATTTTTACATTTTTCTAGATAACTTGGAATGAATGAAAGAAGCGGTTCGTTTTTTTAACACACAAATACGTTTTATTTTCGTTGTCATTTTGAACACTTTACGTTTCAACAGTACAGCACAACAGAACCTAAATCAACCAGTCGAAATCTATGCAGAGGATGTAGCGTTTTTCTTTTATTTGTATGAGATATTCTCACTAGATACTATATTAGGTTAAACTCACTAGGATCGATACCTCCTGGAGCCTAGGAAAAAATATTTGAGAGTATGGGAGTATGTTGGAGTGGTGGGATTTTCGAAGTTTAAAATTTCTTGGTTCTACAGTACATAGATAGTATAATTGGAAACCGACAAGAATTTGAAATATGTATTGAAAACTCGTCAATCACATCATAGAGTGGCATAACTCATATTAAATTATTACAATACTTATTGAAATATAGAGTTATTTTAATATTAAGAACAATGAAAATCGCCGACAAGTGAATGTTTGGAGGTCAGTTTACCTGTCAAAGTTGCTATGCAATGCTCAGATTCGCTGGGTGCCCAGTTTGTTTGAGCCGCTGACTAAGGGTATTACCTCCGCAATAGATGTAGCTAACGATTATTTGTATTATTTAAAAGGTAGAAAAATTCAGCTGTAAAAATTTCATGCGGTATGGAATCACTGCATACTCAACATTTTTGACATAGAGAGACACGTGACACACGTTAACCCACCCTCTTCCAAACAGCTGACGCATATTTTTCGGTTTTAAATGATCTCAAAAATCACCCCATAAATTTTGGCACGGTATGAAATTACTTGTTGAACAATATTTTTTTGCAACTTTCACCTGTTGTCACCTGTAGCTCCACCGCTACTAGAGGGGCTGACGGTCGGATCCCTTATGTAATAGTGGAAAACTATTATCCTTATGATTTTCAGCCGGTATGGAATGACATCAAATCAACGTACCTCCCGTACCAGTAGGATTACGACTAGAAGTAGAAGTTCTTACAAGCATGTATGTGAAAGTATATTTTCTGTCTTTATTTTTTTCTTCCCCAATTATTTCATTCATTAGAGAAAACACAAGGTAATCAATAGATGAATATCTTATGTCTTCATTGGATATAATGTATTGATATCACAGTTCTCGAGTTCAGAAAATAAATCTGTATATTCGGCTAGATCTGCAATTATGAAATAGTTTCTCTTCCGCAAATAATGAAAAAATGTTATTCAGTAAAGTTTGCTAGAATGTCAGGTGCATTTTGATGATCTTTTCATTTTGTTAGAACCTATCTTTTCTGCGATTAATTCGAAAAGTTATACATGCTCGATGTCCCTTAGCGAGTAGGATACGAAGGGAAAATTATCAATTTCAGCAAGTATGTTCATGTAGTTATAAAGGCCGATTGTGGAAACATTTTGTGTCCAAATGAAATAATGTACTGGAATATTTGGTTTATTGTGATCACATTATTAGATATTATTTAACAGCTAATTGCCATTGCTTTGATCAATGATTTTATTTTAATTTAGGTTGACAACAGAATAAGCCAATCAAGGAAATTGAAAACTAACCTACTTTTTAACCGACGAAACCAAAAAGGAGGGGTTCTCTATTTGACCCGTATATTTTATGTTTTTCCATAATATTTTTTTATGTATGATCACGCATAACTTTTTACTGAGGCGTCCGATTCCGATTCCGATAATTATTTTCAGTGGATAGGGTGTACTTCGAAATTGGTCCCATTTGAATTTAAAAGATCGAATCCACCCCTAAGGGTAGCGAAATGAAGGATATTGATCACTCACCCTCTGAATTCTGGTCCGTTAACCGATTCTATCAGGCATAACTTTGTACTGGGTTCTTCGATTTGGATGATTCTTTCTTTAATAGATAGGGTATACCTTATATTTCGATTTCGAAAGGGATTAGCCACCCTTATGATCTGCAAAGAAGTTCACCCTACGATTTATGTGGGTCTTTTTGCCCCCTTTTGTTGAGTAGCAGAAGGTCGATCACTAACCTATCCCGTATATTGGCATCGGTTTCTACGCTTGATACTGATGAAAATGATTGATTTCCAATACATAAAATCAATATTCTACAGTTTCTGGAGATTTGGCTAAAAACTTGTCTCAATGGGTGTTCGACTTTTTTTTCAAAAATATCTGAAGCAATGTTCTTTCACAAATGGATCATTTGAGTCGATAAAATTTCCTTTTCGACTAAAGACATACAAATTTGACCTATCTGTAAACTTTATTACTACCTATAATTAGATAAATATTTACTTGAAAATATTCCTTGGAAATTCGTGGAACCTGAGGATATTGTGCTAATGAACTTTGGGTATATTAGAAGTTATTAAGAAGGGATTTTCCACTATGGATCTATAAATTATATATATATATATATATATATATACTGCATACCCCAATAATCAATTTGTTACACCTAACTAGTCAGCAACGACTATCTTTCACTATATATATATATATATATATATATATATATATATATATATATATATAATAAATTATTTTTTTTTTCCCCCACACTTTGGGTGTTTTTGATATAGTAATATTTTCCCCTGTATATGTATTGTATGCTGTAATAATAATTGCTAGCGAACGTCACTGTTCTCTAGTCACGCTGCTGCCAATTGTTATTACTTTTCTCACCACGGCTACCAGTTGGTAAGCCTCTTACCTCAGGTAGCCGGTTCAGGCAATAGAGCCACTAACCACTGCTGTCTAATTTCAGTTTATTCAATGGTCATTGTTATGATTGTTGATCATTGTAAGAAAACAAACAACAAAGTATCAAAAAGCAATTATTTCCTTTATTCAGGAAGACTTAATTTTTACCTGGCCTACGAGAAATAACTTATACTAATGTGAATCTACAAATATTCACGGATAATCATTAAAATCAAATCATGGATAGATAGACACAACCTCACTTTTTCCTTGAGAGTGAAGTTTTCTGTTATAGTTCAAAATAAAGTGAAATAAAGTTCTTCAAATGTGAGATACGTTATTTGTGAAATTGTTCAGGACCGGATGTGCACTATTAAAGTTTTTATACCTGGCTGGAACTGTCGGTGTTCAAGATATGCCCTGAAATTGGATCCCTTCTCGCTACAAGCGCTATCAGGAACTCCAATACCATAAATCAGGAACCATACATATGCAGAAATCAGCTTTGGACACTTGGATATGTTGTATAATTAAGGTAATATTGGTTTTTTTCTCCAACTGTTGGAATTATTTCATTTTTCTTTCTCCCAAAATGTTGCGTGGCCTTCCCTTGTAAATTTTTTTCGATCTCCTTGTCGCTTTGTTTTTCTGCTCCCTAGGATACCAATTTTCCCTCTTCTTTTTCATTTGAATGTTTGAATTCGCGCACCAAATTGTCACATTTTACTGTTTGGGTTCATCTTATATAATTTATATATACAACTATTTTCCCATACTTATTACTATGTACACATTTCAATAATAATTGCTTTTGACATCACCCCGTTGTTATTCTCTCACAATTTCCAATTTTCCATATGACCATCTATTCCCTGATTGGCTATTCTCATCAAGAAGTATGCTGTTCTACCATTGGCTACTTTTAGTTAGCTACAATTTCATATACTGTATGTTTCAAATTTATAAATGTGTTGATCACTTTTGATTCATGAAAATTTTAAACTATTTTTGTTGTCTTTTTACCAATTATGGGTTATAATCATTATGACAGTATATATATATATATATATATATATATATATATATATATATATATATATATATATATATATATATATATATATATATATATATATATATATATATATTTGAGGAGATTTGGCGGTCTTAACCATGATTTTCACAACTTGAGTTGTGGAGACTTAAAAGATGAATAATTTGTCAGAAATTAGTAAAATTTGGACTTCTATGTATAATTTCCCTACAATGTCAGGTGAGGTTTGGACGGGGTTGAAACTTGGCAATGTCTTGTCGATTACCTTGATATTGATTTCTGTCAGATCCCCCTACTGTGGGAAAGGCCAATTCGTTGCCGAATGAAAATTTTGAGGGCGACCTAACACATTACCCTTTGAGAAAATCTTCAATAAATATTTCCATTTCCATTTCGAAATTTTTTACAATTTTTTTGTTAATCTGCTTTTTTCAATCATAATTAAGAATGAGAATAATCAATCTAGAAAATTTATTCAAGTGTAAAAGGGAAAATAAATTGATTTTTTCCAATAAGTAAATACCTACGTTCGCCATTTTTTCATTTCGTGAATCACAAATATTCACTTAGTCTTCATGAGTTCTTAATTAGGACTGGAATAGAAAATCAAATGACTATTTGAATGAAAATGCAAATTTTCAATTCTAGATTTTTTCTTTTGAGTTAGGGTCTTTTCAGAATATCTATCAGATGTAGTTCAATGTCCAGCGTGGCTTTAGCCGGGGAAGTAGTTGTTTCCTGTTAGACATTCACAAAAAATAACTTCATTTTTATCGTGGATTTTTCAATTCACAGAAAAATATTTCTATCAATATCCAATTGAGAATGTTTCCCTTTTCAACATGAATACCCCTCAAGAGGTTATCTTGACGATGGAAGATAGTGACTTTATCTTCCAGTCACAGATGATTCCACATCTGATTTTATGAACATCCTGTTCATCTTTTCAACAATTCAATTCGCAAAATATATCGGAAAAAGTGAATGGTACTTCCAGATTGTTGAAAATTCGGAGGCTACATATTTATCTTCTACACCAGTATGAGTTTTATTTTTTTTCGTTTTTCAGGTCCTGGGGAGGGGTTTATGAACACAAAAAACTAGCAAAGAAATCTAACAAAAACTTGTAAGAAAAAAGGGAAGTAGACTGGAATTTTTTATTACAGAAACATCAAAGTAATATTTGGTTAGACCTCTTCCTATTGAGTTGACGCCATTACAATCGATTGAAAAAAATTTCCAGTGTACTTCGTATAAACGACCAAATTTATAAGGCAGGGAACGAGAAAGACATATTCTCGCTGCTGGAGGTATTGGTGTGAGCAGACGGGGATAGATCACTATCGCATTATTGCCGGCTTTGTGCCTCTGCAATCTTGCAGGAAACCTGCGAGGTCATCAGATTTCGCGTTAAGTCGTCTGCAGGATGCAAGTTCTTGTAAATGCAACGGGGTAGAATAGATATATTTTCAGAACCTATTACATGAGCTGAAGCTTATCTCTATCTCAAAATCCATGTTTCACATTGGAATGCCGCATATTTTATAAATTGCAAATTTTCATATTTGATGAAATAACCGCCGTGTCCTCTCATTGGCATGAGTGTTGACAATATCAGAGGGAGACGTTTTCAGTTCTGATGAATGTATACCGAGTGAAATACATAATACTGCACTCAAATGCACTATTTTTTTAGTTTTGTTTTTATAATTTTATTATATATATATATATATATATATATATATATATATAAAGAGGAGTGGTAGTCTGTTACTGACGAGTTAGGAAAAAGTCTGGGAAATTCTTTGGGACAGCATATATATATATATATATATATATATATCTAATATATAAAATTCTCGTGAAACGGTGTTTGTAATTAAACTCCTCCGAAATGGCTCGACCGATTCTCATGAAATTTTGTGTGCATATCGGTTAGGTCTGCAAATCGGACAACATCCATTTTTCATCCCCCTAAATGTTAAGGGTGGTCCACCCCTACATTTTTTATTTTATTTTTTAGATGAAATTTGTTGTTTTTATTTTTTTATGATACAGCATTCAGAAATACACCAACCCTGAATTTTCACCCTTCTACGATTAACCCCCATTTTGTTGGCAAGATTTTAATTTTAATTTTGTCATATTACTCTCAATTTTCACCCCCCTACGATCAACCCCTATTTTCATTTTATAGAAAAAACGGGAAAACGGGATAACGGGATAACGAAAAAGCGAAAAAATGGGATGACGGGAAAACGGGATAACAGGAGAACGGGAGAACGGGATAACGGGATGACAGGATAGGGCTATAACGGGAAAACGGAATAACGGGATAAATAAAACCGGCATAACAGGAACACGGGATAACGGGAATAACGGAATAACGGGATAACGAAAAAACGGGATAACGGGATGATAGGATAAGGGGATAAGGGGAAAACGGGAAAACGGGATACAGAAAAAATGGGATAACGGAAAAACGGGATAACGGATAACGGGAATAACGGGAAAACGAGATACCGGGACAACAGGAAGCGGAAGGAGTCAAAAGCATAATCTAGATGGAACAACATGAAGGAAAACATAGAAAAAAAAAAATTCTACGCGGACATTGGACAGGACAACGTCTGTCGGGTCAGCTAGTATATATATATATATATATATATATATATATAATATATATATATATTTATATATATATATATATGAATATATATATATATACAGTGTGACCCATTTAAAATGGAACCACCCCTGTAAAATACGCATTTTTCAGTCATTCTCAAAAAAATTTTTTTTTAAATTAAACATCGAAAACTGTATCTTGACACAAATTCTCATAACTTTAGTTTCATTTCCAAGGCACTCCATGGTTTGTTTTCTTCGTTAAAAACGGCAAAAGTTTATTAGGCAATTTTTGTTTTGAAATTGGACTACACCACTGGATTCGCAGTCGTTATAAATGGAAACCATGAAAATTTCATAAAAAAATATTTGTTAACAACGAAGTTACAACAACTTTTGGAAACAAAGTATTTGATATTAATTTTCATGTAGATTATAGACATATTTGAAATTTGGCAATACTGCCGATACAAAGTAGAACACCAGTGAATTTGTACAGCGAAAATCCGAGGTCAATACATTCCGTTCTACAGTTATAACTCCTGAAAGTATGGTAATGGGAGCGATTTCTGGTGGAAGCGATTTTGTAATAAAAATCTAACTACGCCACTGGATTTGTGAATTATATTCCTTTAAAATCATTTATTTAAGTTTATTCGAAAATAACAAAAAAATTTAAATTCATTTTCAAGTTATGCAGTTTTCATTAGCCGATAAAAACAAAATGAACCGAATCAAGTTTTAAAGTATCAAAATTATTTATTCAATAATAAAACAGAAAGCAGGACAAAAAATGTTCCTTTTTTATTCTGCAAAACTCAACTGAAATAAACTTTCAGAGAAGGTATCAATAATTTGAGGAAATCTGGCATAGGCATAGGTATTGTACTAAATCAATAGTAGGCTGTGATTTAGTACACCACAAATCGCTCACATTACCATACTTTCAGTAGTTATAACTGTTGAACGGAATGAGCTATTGTCTTCGAATTTCCGCTGTACAAATTCACTTGTGCTCTACTTTGTATCGGCAGTGTTGCCAGATTTCAAATATTCTGCAATCTAAATAAAAATTATAATCAAATACTTTGTTTCCAAAATTAAAGTTGTTGTAACTTCGTTGTTAACCAATATTTTTTTATGAAATTTTGATGGTTTTCATTTATAACGACTACGAATCCAGTAGTGTAGTCAAATTTGAAGGAAAAACATGCCTAATGAACTTTTGCCGTTTTTGACAAAGAAAAAAAACCATAGAGTGCCCTGGAAATGAAACTAAAGTTATGAAAATTCGTGTCACGATACAGTTTTTGATGGTTGATATTAAAAAAAATAATTTTGAGATTGACTGAAAAATGCGTATTCTGCAGGGGTGGTTCCATTTTAAATGGGTCACACTGTATATATATATATATATATATATATATATATATATTAAATGATGATCGGCATTTGGGTTATGCAGCAGGCCAATAAGTGTACTCTTTTACACAGATTCCAAGCTTTCGATAATATTTATTATCATCATCAGGGATGCTACAAAGTAGGTGAACACATATAAATATATAATAAAGAAAAAACAAGCCGGTTATAACTCACAGTGTAGGTGAGGTTATGCGGCGATGATGTTGAATATAATAATGATTTTATATGGATAAAACTGGGGATAAAACTTTCAAAACTCACAGGAATCAAACACAATCCACATTATATACGGAAACAATGTATTATTATTGAGATTCAATTGTGTGATTGGATCGTGTTTTTTTTTGAAGAGGTTGTCAACTAGACATGTGACTGAATAAATTCTCAAATAGACTGACACAACAGATAACATGGACCACTGGGAATGAAGCAGTGTTACTAAGTGAACTTGGCAATGGTATGGAATATTTCCATATATAGATTTAAATAAAAGTTAATTGACTTTATAATGAATTAAGAATTTAAACTTGTGAACATAAGATGATGTGGATTAAAAAATCAAACTATGTTATTTGCATTCATGGGGGTAATCTGCTGATTACCCTTTACATTGGGATTGTCTACAAAAATTAAATAACAGTAAATCTCACTTAAGCGATTTAAATCTGTTTTTTTATTTAGAGAATTTTCTGTTTGGGAAATGTGAACCAAAAATACAAAATATACTTCTTTTTGATGAAATTTCGGAAATCATCCCCTTATAAAATCCTGGTTTTTGGAAAATAGTCACAATTTTAAATCGCACTTTGAAGTATCTCGTATTATCTTGACAATCGCTTGTCAAAATCTGACATCCACCACATAAGTTCAGAGGATGTTCAATTCTACGTGATTTATTTTGTACGAAATTTCTGTAGTTCCTCCTCCTTTTTCAGTAGGGACATCTATGTTGGATCCATAGTGAGAGAACATGCAGGTATATAATCATTTCTATTCAATAAAATACAAGAAGCTTCTTTTATTAATTTCCTTTTCGGATAATTTTTTCCGTGCATGAGAATTTTCGTGTTGTCCCAATTTCCCATATGGGCCCCCTTTTTGTGTTAAAATAAGTTCTGCCAATTTTAATTTTCCAATTTCTCTATTTCTTATATTATTTTTGTGTACAGATTTTCCTATTCTCAAAGGTCTTGACGTTTCTTCCGTATAAGTTTTAACACAAACACATGGAACACTGTATACACAATTCTTTGAATTTTGTTCTTAGTTTCTTGGTTTTGTACGGGTTGATTCCGATCTCAACGTATTACGAGTTTTGAATACCGTTCTGACATTGAATTTGTTGCCGATTATTTTCAATTTTTCGGAAAGACCCGGAATTACATTCGATACTAAAGGTTGTTGTGAGGGTCTTGGTGTTGTTGATGGCCTTGGTGTTGTTTTTTAATCTCAATTTGCTGGATGGTTCTATTGACAAAACTTCCTGGATATACATTATCTCCAAGGAATTTTTTTATAAAAACAATTTCATCTCTGAAATTCTGAAGAGTTGAAGAAATCAATTCCGCTCTGTCATAAAGAGTTTTGATGACATATTTTTTTATACTCATTTGATGATTTGAATTGAAATTGAGGTAATAATTTTTACTTCCAGGCGGGAGGGAAAAACCCAAAATATGGAAAATAGACGTGATCTGTTTCGACCGATTGAACAGATTATTAACAGTTGCCCAATAAACACAGATACGTTAGAACAACGTTGGAAAATGCACCAAAAGTTTGAAAAGGGTATTTTCATATGTTTTATTCAACGAAAAAATGTCGCGCGGGATAACGTTGTTTTCAACCATATTGAACCTCCAAATGAATTTAACTTTTCAACGTTTTTTCCACTCAATAGAAAAGCTGAAATGATTTAGGGAAAAAACTTATTTCTCCAATTTGAGTGAAAAATAAAATTTGGAAATCGATAAAATCTTTTATTTGTGGGAATCACAAATAGTCAATTGATTCGGATACATAATGATTTCTCTATCACATTCTAACTTTCATTGATGGTTTTTAGCTTTTCACAATCATCTTCTTGTGTTAAGGAACAAAATGAGATTGATAAATCATTTGTAACTGAATCTAAAGACTGTGATTCCCATATCTAGAAGAGTTATTTCGATTTCCAAATATATGTTTTCCTACGAAATTCTATTGAATCGAAAATATATTTCTTCCTGGATTTGTTCGAAAATATGTACAGTGCAATCATAAAATCAGATGGGGAATCGTCTGCGACTCAAAGATAAACTTCAGTCACTATCTTCCATCGTTCAAGATAATCCCTTGGAGGTATTCATGTTGGAAAGGGAAACATTCTCAATTGAATATCAAATAGAAATATTTTTCTGTGAATTGAAAAATCCACGATGAAAGTGAAGTTAATTTTTCTGAAATATCTGAAAGAAAATTACTACCTCCTTGGCTAAAGCCTCGCTGGACATTGAGCTACATCTGATAAATATTTTGAAAGAAAAAATCTCAAAGTAAAAATTTACATTTTCCTTCAGAATGTTGTTTGACTTTCTATTCCAGTCTCAATTAAGAACTTATATAGATGAATGAGCCAAAGAAGAATGTTTTATAAAAAGGTGTACCCACCAGAAATCATTTGTAACATTGATGCAAGAGTGGTATCGCATTTACTAGGTCTTCAATACATTTTTGATGATCGTGGAAGTGTGAAATAGATTTTTGTCGACAAAAATTTTCTGGTGAGTACTCCTTTTTGGAAAAAAATCTTCTTTTCCTCATTCATCTATATGAGTTCTTAATTATGACTTGAACTGTTTTTTTTTGAGTTAAGGTTCTTTCAAAATATCTATCGGATGCAGTTTGATGTCCAGCGTGGCTTTAGCCGAAGGAGTAGTTGTTTTCTGTTAGATATTCACAAAAAATAACTTTAACTCGCAGAAAAATATTTCTATTCAATATTCAATTGAGAATGTTTCCTTCCTAATGGAATATCCGTTCATATGTTGAAAATTATAATTTTTCAAGGTTTCGATGAAAATAAAGTGAGAATTATCATCAAATCAATATACTCTCACGAAAAATCTATTTCATTGAAACCATTATGACTTTTATAGAGATATTTGTTATATATTCAGATGAAAATCAAACATTTTTCTACTCTGGAGTTTGTCGTTTTCAGCTAGTCCTTCACTGTGGTAGAAATTTTCAATTCCTTCATTCCTCTGGCCTCATAATGCATTCTCTTGGCAGCTGTGAAAAAATGGAATCAATACAGTTTATATTATAATGAACCGTATTCGCCTTTAAGAACTATCCAATCTCGTTCTGAAGTTCAAGTGAATGTGATGTTAGAAATGCAACCTGCAAACGAACTTTCATATTTCCAATGCCCCCAAAGTATCAAATATAAATCATGAATGCAGAATAACAGGTACTAAAGCCAACATTGTTGCTTACCTTTTATGTCATTCATTTAATAGCAAATTCTCTCGAAATAAAACACCAAGATGAAAATGGCCACATACATGGACTTCATGCTATTCGAACACAAAGAGCTATATATCCATCCTCAGTTGGATGAGGATGAGGTTTATCATCCACCCTGATAAAACATAATAGGATTTGCGCTTTGATCGAAAATGCCGATCATAGGCGGAGATTTATTCTTTTACTTCAAATGTAACTTAGCCTATTTTTGTTTAAAAATAAATTTCAGTAAACCATCTGGAAAAAGAGATTATGAAAGGATTTAGAAGGGATTTTCACAAATTATATTTTTTGGTAGCTCTATTGGATTTCACCATGGCTGTCTAGCCGTCGGCCAATAATTTTCGAAAGTTTAAAAAAGTTGAATTTTACCAAAGTTAGGAAATTTTCATTACTTTGAACTAACATGTGATTCTTTCACCCAGGAACATACACCATATGAGAATACTCACAAGCTTTACTTCAATCAAGATTATTTTTTATTCTCATGACAGGTAAGCACTGAAGATGGCAGTAGGCCGAAACCGTTTTGCTAAATATACAAAATTTCTATAATTGTTTTTTATGGAGACTGCTGGATTTGAAAAAAAAATTAGGATTTCCGCTTTTCCATGTTATATGAAATAAAAATTTGGAATTCGAGGAAGCCCTTCCAGATGTGGGATTAATTCATTTTGTTTCTTATTGAAGGTTTCTACCGAAGCAAATGTCTTGCATTGGGAGTTTTCCACAATACCAACTCAAATTTCTTTTAAATCCAAAGCCATACCGCAGTTTCACATTCAAGAATGAATCATGAAATAGTTGCTGATTGCTACTGAGTGTAAGTGAAACATTTGCTTGAGTTAAAAAACAAAATTTGCAAGCCAACGCATTTGTGAATTCCACATCTGAGAAACCTTTTTCTGAATAAAAATTTCATTTGTCACAGAAAATCTAATTATAGAAAAAAAAAACTCAAATCAATGATAATTGACTGGACTGCTTCTTCTTAGTTTCAAATATAAGAATATCATATTTTTCTTTTTGCACTAATTGTTACTAATGTTCATGTGAATCACTGATTTGGGATAAGTTCGGATATATCAAAAAATGGCTTCGATAAACACTCCGCACTCACTTTTTCGCGTAAAGAGAACTGGGTTTTTCCACTTTGTCAATGTACCATTTATTCTTCTTCGTCACAATTGTCATTTTCGATTATTAAAAAGAGTTTTCCGAACTTTTGTTACATCTTTGAAAATGTACGAGATATTATTCGACAATCACATCAAAATAGCAAGCAAAATACACTCACTTCTACTGTTTAATCCTCGACGAAAAAAATAATAATAATTATATAAATTAATCTAAGCAAGCATTCTGACTTTTTGTTTAATATTGATCTCAAAACTTCCTAGGAGGTCGAGTTTACAAGCTTTCTTTTTTATATATAATATTTCAAATTCGTTAACAAAATCTACCTGCTATTTTGAACCTATGTGGCTCATTCGATAATAAATGATCAGTTTTAAACACTTTCATTGGTTGTTGTAAAAATTTGGAACAGATTTGCTTGAGCCATGAATTTTATGTAAATGGTTCTTTCGACTGCTGCACAATTTTTTCTTGCAGTTGTGCAGCATTCATGGCTGCCTCTGCCCAGACATACACCACACCATTGTTCTACTAATAGATTCTATTATCTATACCTCAAACCCGATAGAGTATAATCTGTAGTGTTTTACGGTAATACATGCTATAAGCGGAGAGCGAAGTTATCGACTGGTTTTAATGCGGGAATATTTTTCACTCAATTTAGTCTACTATATTCTTTATACGGGCACTGATATTTATGTATTTTTCCGGTTTCCTTCCTTCCTAATCCAACATTATAATATGCACGATTTTTAACGAACCCTATATTTTGAGTCGAAGTTTTCTTTAAAATCAAAACTGTAAGCTGCATAATTTTTTGCTAACCTGCGAGGACCACGCAGCCTCGAGCGCTCTACACTAATTTTGGTATATCTTCGTCGATCATGGTCCCCAGAACCCAAAAATACTATCAGTTCGAAAGTTTATATATAGGATATGAGGAATAATTTTTAAACCGAATGAAAAATAAAGGGACCAAAAATACTTCTCATCAATAGGTACCTCAGCTAATTTAGAAAATGGTCCAGTAGTTTCAAAATGGCGGCCGTTGGAAGATTAAAAAAAAAAATAACAATCTTCCATTCCATACCAATATCGACAAACTATACGTCGTTTGATAGAGTTTCATTAGCTCCACAACTTTAATTCGAGAAGTTTTTCCCCGAGATGTACACATAAATAAAAAATCGCTGTAAATTACCATTCATGAAATCTAACTTTGCGACTGGCCACGCAACCGGTTTTTGATAATATATCCTTATTCAGCGACCTCAAAAACCCCTATTGCATCAATTTGGATAAAATCGCTTCGAAATTCATTATGTTATTTCAAATTTGCCTAAAAAATTGTCTTTTATTGTCTAAATAATTTATGAACAATCAGCGCATAAATACAGGTTTATAACTTTTTTCTGCAAGTCATTTCTAAGTAATATCAGGAGGTTTCAGGAAAATCCATGGTATCCTCCAGGTTTCCGGAATAATGCAAAATTCTAAGCAATTTTTACTACTTTTTGTCATAGAAACATATTCAAGACGACTTCAATATCATAATTCATTTTCCGTAATCATAGAATAAACTAACCTATCATCCCAAACGATATACCGATCCCCTATTGTATCGATTGTCAGAGCAAAATGCTCTTCGACAAAATTTTCTAATAATATCAGTATTTTATAAGTTTAAAACAAATTGTTGAAAAGGAGTTTAACTTTCAACAAAAAAAATCTCAACTAAACTTAAACATTAAGCTTTTCAACCGAAAGCGTTCATCAAATTGAGGAGCTCATCACTACAACGATATGAATAATCAACCGCTTTGATTTCTACAAAAAATATTTAACCAGCAGAAATTATGGATATTTCAATACTTACCGGGTATACTGAAAAATTTGCAAGGTAAAATTGCTTCTTCAGTGAAAATATTAGTAAAATTATGTGTCCATGTTTCAATGAAGATAACGTCATGTATAATTTCATATATCTGTAACGTTTTGGTTAGCATTAGCCAAAAACTCGCACAAACGAAACGAATTTTATTTGACTATTTCGCCACCCCCCATTGAAACCCTATATTTTTCTGAAATCAAATATGGCCTGTTTCCACCTAACCTAACCTAACTGGCAAAAATCTGAACTCCAGTACTGACAGGATACTCATTGCGTCTTGATTTTATTAATAACTATTATAGTTGACCTTGCCCCTATCGACCATTAGATTGCATGTTTAAGTCAACAATGTTGGAGTTTTTTTCACGACTTTTTTCCAATTCATGAAGTTCATTCTATAAACTTGAAAATTCATTGTTGTTGGGCACCTTACTATTCATTTTGGGCGAAGAAAAAATTCCGAAATCGGTTTTTATGTGTTTCCGAAAGTAATAAAATAGAATGGTTTTATTTGAAACCAAGCTAGGGAATGAAGAGTTGTTAGGTAGAATGAATTAAAAACGGAAAAAGTTTCAAAATATATAAAAGTGTATCATTTTCAATTCATGGAACTATTTTCACGATATTAGGTTTCAATTATCAGATTACTTAGGCTCGTTTCAGCTGATGATATGATTTAATTTTCAGAAAATTCAAATCCTGGAATTTTGAAATCAAATTCCCTGCCCAATTGTGTCATGAAGTGAAGCTAGGCCATCTGATTGTCAAGATGAGTTTAACGAACTCCTAACAGTTTTTACATCTGAAATGCACAATGTCTCTTTGATTTCACGAGAATCACAATGAAAAGTAGAAAACTGCAGGCACAAGGTATGAACTTGTGAACAATCATATTTTGCTACTGTTTGTCCAGCCAAATTAGATGACCTACATTGAAAACATTTTCCCCTTCAACTGAGCATTTGGAATGGAATTTCAATAAACTCGGAGTTAGCTTATGAAGTGTTTCTGAAAAAAATTACAAGATTTGCCTTTCAACTTGCAAGTTCCACAAATAAATATAATATCCAGTATTATAAAAAAAGAATTATTGAGAATCATCCAGAGCCTAGTAAACTCTTCATTAGGTCAAAGCGAATTGAAATAATTATCATCTTTCTTCACATCCAAATATTGAAAATAAACCCAACAGAATGGTCCATACTCGAGTTACGACTCTTGCCATAATGGTGCTACACTCTTGATTTTAGTCGCCTGTGGATAATACGGAATTCTATAGCAATTGGCAACACTATCAAACAGCCAAAATTAAGAACGTATACGTCATATCCATCACCTCTCCTTGTTAATTATATAAAAAAGTTTATCCCATCTAAGTTGGTATGGGAGATGGTTGATAAACAAGTACATATACCTAAGTGCATATAACTTCTCCGTGAGTAAAAGTTTGTGATATCGTCGATCTCGTAAATATTCTCGTTATATGAACCATAAACACAATAAACTTAAACGCATATACTTGCATCGTGGGTAAAATGTTTTTGATATGGTTCTAGTAAATATTGAAAATATGAATAAACTAATAGTTATGTCCTGATTATTTATTCATTAATATATTCGAAATGAGAACACTTTATATTAGTGTAGAGATGCTGATTATTCTACAAAATTAGTTTGGCGTGAAAATATATATTCTTCGAAAAGTATCCGTTGGACAATGTTAAAAAATATCAGGAACAATGAAAGATATAAACAAGCAATGTTCAGAATGAGAATAGCCAGATGTCTCCTGACAAATTCGGCACGTATTGATCGCTAACCCCCGAGGTAGATGGTGACAGTACCATAGCGACATCTCTTTGAATTTCCGCAAATCGCGCTAGGGGTTGAGGGTTGGTTACAGGGGATGGTGCAGATTTCTCCTTTCGAATGAATTCTCCTCGCAGTTTACTGTAATGTATGGCCGTATTCGAATGCTGAACTATTGAATCCATTTAAGGCTAGCGACAAGCTCGTCACGTGACTGCATTTTTACAGAACAGAGTTGAGTTTCGTGATAATCTTGCAAATAATGGATTAGTTGTTCATGGTAATTGATGGGTTTTCTTTCTGAAGCTTTTCGAAGGTCCATGACAAAATCTGGAGCTTGCCCAAACATTTTAGTTTATATACCAAAAGTGAAAACAGAATACTAATAATAATTCTCATACAGGTGCGTAGATAAAATTTGAACCGTTCAAGATAGAGAAAAGATAGAGACGTAAACAAAAGACACTCACTTCACTAAATGATTTTCACTAAGCTGAGTTTACAATCCACGACACCTATTTCGCTATACAATGGCTTCTTCAGGTGGAGATGATACTAACTCAACAATCATGATGTATCATATTAACCAGTCAAGGCAGGTAATAGCAGGTATAGTCCATCCAATATCAATTGCAGAAGCTGTTTCTATAGGGAGCAAATAAAAACTCACTTCACTAACACGAGCGTATATGCGAAGAGACGGAACGAAAAATAATGTGTACTACTCGTAAACATTCTCCGTCGGCGAAGGGAAGATCAGAAGAGCCGATAGTCAACGTGGACATGAGTTACTGCTGTCACCGATTAGCCTGGGCCAATCGAATCGGACATCAATGATTGGGGGTGTGTTTATACGATGGGTGGTCATAAATCACGCGTTATATTTGTGTTTTAATAGCTCTGAAAGATTAAAAACCAGTAGCGTCTGTGGTCCTGGTGTGTGCCGATCGAAATACGTTTTAGGATATAATAATAACCTACATCAAACAATGAAAGAAATTATTTTTCTTTCTTAATGTATTTGTATAAATGAAAGCTTGTCTTTAATTTTTTTTCATTTCTCATTATTTATGAAGTATTTTTTAAATCTTAAATCTTATATCTAAATAAAATTAGTTATCTCCGCCACTGCTGCTCACAGGATTTCGCCGCAAGACTTTTTTATGCTTCTGCAATTGATATTGGGAAAACTATATATGAATCTAATTGAGGATATTGATGATATTAAGGATGAGCCATTACGGAATGAGACCAAGTAGAACATAGATTATATCCATTACCTGTTTAATCTTTAGTAAAGCAAATTCAACAAAGGAGAATTATTTAGGTTAATCTGGTCATTGAGCAAAAATTGCTACTTCTTGCAATTATTAATTCCCAGACTTTCTAGAAGGTCGAGTTTATAACCTTTCTTTTCTGTATGTAATATTTCGAAATCGTTAAGAAAACAATGTTTTTCAGTCAAGAGGTAAGTAGCAAAAGTTTAATTGATTACGTAACAAGTCCTATGTTCTGATAATCGTTTTTGAATGTTCTGCTTGTTTGGCCTATGTATAAACTTGCACAAGAGCCACAAGTTAATTTATATACTCCATATTTATCAGATTTCTTAGTTTTATCTTCATCGTTCTTAATAAATTTACTTAAATTATTATCTGTTTTATATGCAACATTGATGTTATTTTTACGCAAAAATGTAGAAATGTTTTCTGTAGGATGGCCTAAATATGTACTTACTTTGAAATTTTGTTATTCCTTTAGAGTAGGAAACACTTCTATTGTAACTTTTTTATAAATTTTTCTTGAAAGAATATTATCGATAAGGTATATGGACTAGGACCGTTATTAATATTAATTTGTTCGATTATATTTAATTCTTCATTGACATTTTCTTCTGAAAGCGGAATATTAATTAATCTGTGTATCATACTATTATACGCGGCTAATTAATGTTATACTATTATACGCGGCTAATTAAGTTGAAAAATTATGTTTATACTAATTTTTGTAGTCAGGTCTAAAAAGTTTAAAGAATTATCTGTTTCCATTACTGTTGTGAATTTAATTGATAAAGTTGAAAAACACTTCTAATTGTTTTCCGGTTCTCACGAAGCACACTAAAATCTCCACATACCTATACCAATATAAGAAATTTTTTATTAAATGATTATTGCTAATTTTTTGTTCCAAATTGTCCAAAAATATTCCAGCTAATAAAGGACTCAATGGATTACCCATTATTAGTACTTTATCAGAAGAAATTAAATTATTGTTAAATTGGTAATAATTTTGAGGTAAACAAACTGTGAGCAAGTCTAATATATCTTGTTTAATAATTGGATTCACAGTATTCCCAACCAGAAGATTCTCTACCAAAGTGATAGTTGCTCCGTGTTTTTCGACTTTATCAATACCATTTACCCGATAAATTCACAAAAGAAATGGAAACGGATAATTCTTTAAACTTTTTAGACCTGACTAAAACAAAAATTATAAATAAACATAATTTTTAAATTTTTCATAAACTTTCATATACCTACATCACAATACACAGTACATCAACACATCCATACCAACATAAATTAGCCGCCTATAATAGTATGATATACAGAATAATTAATATTCCGCTATAAAAAAATATTCAAAATAATTAAATATATATAAATAAATATATATATAAATATATATATATATATATAAATATATATATATATATATATATATATATATATTATGTAGTTGAAAATACAGTCTAACACATTTCATTGAAAACGTTAGAAGAAAATACCCAGTGAGACTGCTCACGACGATCAATTCACTGATCAATAATTATTTCCAGATCATATATGTGAATTTTAGGAACAACAGTGTGCAACAACGAATATCCCGATTCTTTAATGTTTTCGCTTCACAAAAAGTTACCTTGTAATGCTCATGAGAATACCGTCCAACTATGGAATCATGGTGGAAAGGATACACCCCATGAAGTTCGTTGAAAAACATCGAGAATGCCAAAGGGCTGTGAGGAATAATAGGTCCATGATAGATTCTATATTGGTGGCGTTAACCGTTTGAACAATCACATAAGAAAGATTATTGATTTCCTTTAAACGACCAGTAATATATAAATTATATATTAAAGACAAACGTAATTCAGATCAATCATAAATATTTATTGAAGAAAAATAGCAAAGATGAAAGAATCATTTTTGTGTCAGAAATATTTATGGAGTGAGTAATTTGTTTTATTCTGTTCGTCTCGCGATCCATTCATCTCCTGAGAACATTCACGTTGAAGGTATTCAGATAAATAATGTAGTGTAGTAGATGATGTTCCGATCTATGTTAAAGATGATAAACTTGGAACACATGATGTATATTTACGAAAAAGTAGCAAACGCTAAAATTAACTACTTCTGATAAGTGCATGCAGGTCCATTTCATAAACTATTGACAAGTGGATAATGTTCTGAACTGACATATAGCTTCTTTGCTCATTGCAGATTAGCTCTTCTATAACATTTTATTTTAGAAAATGGTAAAACTCTAGTTTGTGGTAAATAGAGACCTAATGCCTTCTTTCCCCACCAAAAATGGTGGTAAAAGCGCATTTGACTCGCTTACAAAGAGTTGCGAAGCATATATTATTTTTTTAAAGAACTTCGAAAAATATATTGTTTATGAAGTAGTCTCATAATTCCAGAGGGCTCTTGAGAAGCATCAGGAATAGGAAAAATCGTGTAATTTGAGGAGATAGACAACAAAGTATTGACATATACCATTCAGCAATTTTTAAAAAAAAGATAAAAGAAACTAAAGTATTCTATACTATGAAATCGAACTGAAAAAGAATGCAAAATATATTGTTCATGAAGTAGTCTTATAATTCCAGGGGGCTCCTGAGAAGCATTAGGAATAGAGGAAAAATGCACTGAAAGGACATAGATAACAAAGTATTGACAGATACTTTCAAGCAATATACAAATTACTTAAAAAAACTGATAAAAGAAACTAAAGTATTCTATAGATTGAAAACGAACTGCAGAAAAATGCAAATAACATAAGAAAATAATGGCAAATATTGAAATATAACTAATACCCAGTAAATATCAATTAAATCAGAGTTACAGAAAATAATAGTACATATGAGATAGGAACCAAGAACAAAAAAAGAAATTGCAGATGGATTGAATATAAAACCAATAAAAATGTGGATAAAAATGTTAATGAAGTTCAGAATGATTTCGGAAATAATGTAAGAGGCCTACCCACGATACCAATAGTCGTACTCCCCATGCGTTTAACGCAAACAAATATCGAGAATAAGAGAAATCTGTTTCGAATCCAAAAGAACCCACCATCCGTCTACAGCCTGTTTCATGGTTTCCCAATCATCAGGACGGCATGTGGTCTCTTTCGAATTCTTATCAGATTTCTCGTAGGTTAATAGCCTTAGGCCAATACAAACATGTGAACAGCATCAGATTATAGATAGTGACACCTATAATCTGTGCGGTGAAGCTTAAACCTAATATCGTGAATTTTAATCGTGGGTAGGCCTATCTGACACATTTGTTGGTGACCTGGTAATATGCACGAAATTTCGTGCTAAAAACCTTTTTCCACAGATTATAGGTGTCACTATCTATAATCTGATGCCGTTCACATGTTTGTATTGGCCTAAGGCTATCAACCTACGAGAAATCTGATACGAATTTGAAAGAGACCACATGCCGTCCTGATGATTGGGAAACCATGAAACAGGCTGCAGAAGGATGGTGGGTTCTTTTGGATTCGAAACAGATTTCTCTTATTCTCGATATTTGTTTGCGTTAAACGCATGAGGAGCACGACTATTGGTATCGTGGGAAGGCCTATCTGACACATTTGTTGGTGACCTGTTAATATGCACGAAATTTCGTGCTATTAAAATTCCACGATATTAGGTTTAAGCTTCACCGCACAGATTATAGGTGTCACTATCTATAATCTGATGCTGTTCACATGTTTGTATTGGCCTAAGGCTATTAACCTACGAGAAAACTGATACGAATTTGAAAGAGACCACAGGCCGTCCTGATGATTGGGAAATCATGAAACAGACGGATGGTGGGTTCTTTTGGATTCGAAACAGATTTCTCTTATTCTCGATATTTGTTTGCGTCAAACGCATGAGGAACATGACTATTGGTATCGTGGGTAGGCCTATCTGACACATTTGTTGGTGACCTGTTAATATGCACGAAATTTCGTGCTATTAAAATTCCACGATATTAGGTTTGAGCTTCACCGCACAGATTATAGGTGTCACTATCTATAATCTGATGCTGTTCATATATATATATATATATATATATATATATGATGATACGCTGCTGGAAGGGCAAATGGGATCATTCTCTGATAATATCGCTCTTCTCATGGGAATACGAATAAGCAAGATCTGTACCTAGACATGGAATATAAATACAATATAGACAAGACAAAAACAAAATATATGAACTTTTCGATACGAAATACGTTCCAGTTTATGAGCACGAGAGGATTCACAAATATAGATATTTAGGACTAGATTGTAGTTGTCATCCGATTGAAAAAAATCTTCAATAAAATATTAGGATTAATTTTTGAGACGATTTTTTTATGGAAATTACATGTAAACAAAATCAATTGAAAATTGAGAAGCTTGCTACCAAAATTTCATTTTCTTTCCAGTGCATGTATAGTATTATATTTTGCTCCAGTGCATTCTGTTTTCAGTTATGGAATTTCTATATAGGAAGGATTTTATAAATCAAACACTGATAGTTGTAGTAATTATTTGAAATTTATTCATCAGACTTGTGTCACGCATGTATGAAAGAGAGGCATCAAAACCTTCAACTCAAAAAATATCAATACAATATATGGGACAACTTTACTATACATCTGCCTGCAAAAGTTTCCACAACAAGATAGGTGGGTATTTTGATTCTATAATATTATGCATGAGAATGATTCTACAGGGTGATTCAAAAGAACTTTGACAAACTTCAGGAGGTGATTCCTCATTTTAGTTTTTTTCAAATAACTTTCGAAATACTGACCTTAATTAAACGAAAATTGGTATTGAGAGGTTTTTTGAGGTGTCGAATTCGAACCTGATGTTATTATTGCTCATACTCGTTATCTTTTTTGATAACTCATAACTTTTTGGAGCGTACTTCTAGCACATTTTTTAGTAAAAAAATCAATTTATCTCTCATATCTACGTGAAAAAGCTACCCCTGTTACAAGTCGCTATAAGCAACCGTTTTCTAGATATTTGGACTTGAAAATTTCAAGTCGATTATTTGATAATCGATGCGTGTTGAAGTTATTACCATTATTTGGCATTTTTCACAAGAATGTTTAGGAAATGAATTTGACGTTTAAGTAAGTATTTTTGGTAATTACATATTATGTGACAGTTGAATGTTTTGTTGTTTTGTTGAAGTGTTTTAAAACAGTAATTTTGAAAAAATAGATTATTTAAACAATAATGCTCATTTAACCGATATGCATTTTGTTTATGGCCTTGCGGATGGCAATGCGCGCGAAGCAAGACGTATTTACCGGGAGCGATTTCCTAATCGAGTACTGCCTTCAGCTCCAACATATACCAGTCTCCACCGTCGTTTGGCAGAAATAGGTAGCTTTAAGAGGGCAGCTGATATTATTGGAAGAACACGAGCAGTCCGAACCCCAGAATTGGAAGAAGCTGTTTTTTTTAACGCTCTCGAGGAGAATCCAGAAACAAGTACAAGAATAATTGCTGAAGCTCTCAATTCTACTCAGTCCACAGTTTGGAGAATTATCCACGATCAACAATTTTATCCATACCATATTCAAAGGGTATAAGTTTTTTTGCCACGAGACTTTCTCCAACGCATTACTATGTGTCAGTGGTTTTTGAGAAAATTGGCTGGAAATCCGCAATTTTTAAGATATGTACTTCTCACGGACGAGGCAAACTTCTCCCGAAATGCTATCACAAACTTTCATAACAACCATGTTTGGGCTCTGGAAAAGCCGCACGCAGTTAGTAAAAGACATTATCAGTAGCAATTTTCTGCAAATGTATGGATGGCAATAATTGATAATTACTTGATAGGTCCTTTCTTTCCTCCGTTCCGACTGAATGGCGCAACTTACAGAGACTTTTTAGAAAGTAAATTGTCGGGACTACTTCAGAATGTACCATTAGAAATTCGTATCCCCATGTGGTTTATGCATGATGGGGCTCCGGGCTATTTTAGCGTTCTAGCCAGGGAACAGTGTCTATCCAAATCGATGGATTGGTAGGGGTGTAGAAGAACCTAAGTAGGCGTGGGCACCAAGGTCCCCAGATCTAAACCCGTTAGATTTTTATTTCTGGGGATATTTGAATTCGCTAGTTCATAAAACTCCAGTAGCGAACGGGGAAGATCCAAGAAACCGAATAGTAGACGCCTATGAAACAATAAGAAACACACCAATAATTTTTGAGCGGGTACGAAATTCAATGACTAGAAGACTGAATGCCTGTATCTTCGCTGAAGGTGGACACTTTGAACAATTTATTTGAATACAATTTAGTTTCCTTCATTTTATTTTATTCTACAAATTCAAAATTTCTTAAAATAAAATGTTGATATTTCTTGCAAATTTTATTAAAACAAATACAGATTTTGCACCTTTGATACAAAAATAACTATTTCAAACGAGTAAAAATAAATAGAATAGGTGGCGCCTCCAAAGACACAAAAGACCAAAACTACTTACTTAAATGTCAAATTCATTTCCTAAGCATTCTTGTGAAAAATGCAAAATAATTGTAAAAACTTTAACACGCATCAATTATCAAATAATCGACTTGAAATTCCAAATATCTAGAAAACGGTTGCTTATAGCGACTTGTAACATGGGTAGCTTTTTCACGTAGATATGATAAAGGAATTGATTTTTCTACTGAAAAATGTGCTAGAAGTACGCACAAAAAAGTTATGAATCTTCGAAAAAGAAAAAAACGTGTAGGCGGCGCCTCCTTCAAGAAAGAGCAATGATAACATAAGGTTCGAATTCGACACCTCAAAGAACTTCTCAATATCAATTTTCGTTCAATTAAGGTCAGTATTTCGAAAGTTATTTAAAAAAAAACGAAAAGAAAAATAAAACTTCAATACCCTGTATCTTCGAAACGAAGCATTTCCGGGCATATATTTATTTCGACAATTCATACTAGAATATTGTGAGGAATCACCTCCCGAAGTTTGTCAAAGTACTTTTGAATCACCCTGTATAATATTATGCATCCACATTTTTGTTGTTCTTCTATTCTTCGTCTTGTGAATGTGACAATAGATGATACTTTTAAATACACCTAAGGTAGAATGTTCTTGCATATCTCTGAGCACAGACCATGGTTTCGTATTTGTTGTTGTGTATAAAACTTGGTTTATAGTTCATTTTGGGATTGATAATCATTATTATAACAAATACCTCTTCAAACCTTTCCTCTCAAATTTCTGAGAACGCATCTAAAAAACGAGAATTTTTATAATGTAGAGTACTCATCGCTATCTAGAAGAGAGTAGTTGAATCAAGTAGATTCTCGCGCAGCGTTAATGCCATCCAGCGAGTGGTAGCCAAAATGAAGGATACTTCATTTCATTTGCCCTTCACTGATAATCGCAAAATGAAGATGGTTTGGTAAGTAGATATGGATTTCTCAGGATACCTAGATTCATCGCGGTAATTGTTCTGTGAATCTTGGGAGATCTTCTAGAAATATTACTTTTTCACAATTTCAGCTTTGGTAGTAGGAGACCCATGACTTAGATTTAGAAGAGGCAGAAGTAGGTACACAAGATAAATATTTACCATCAGACAAACTAACATAAAAACTTGCAAAAAAGAATAGATACATTGGCTTTACATTAGATAAAGTGAGCAGATGAGACATATGGAAAGTGTTGGAAATTAACAAACAATGTATAATCAAAGTCATCTGATCTGATCTGAAAGTGAAAGTATCGTTAGTTTTGAAGTTAGAGTCATGTAATTTGGTATTTGGGCTTTTCTTTTCAATTAAAGAAACACATATTTCAGGGTTTTTTTTGAAATTCAACCCTTAAAGTGTTGAAATGGGGCTTGAAAGTTTGTATAGGGTCAACATTAGTCTTGAATACTTTCAAGTGGTCTCTTCAAATGAATTAAAATTTTCAGTTAGACGAATCTCAAGCATTAATTTTATAAGGGAATATACAGGTTAGTATGCTCCATCGCTATGAGAAATTGCAAATTTCCACGGTCTCTGAGAAAAATTACTCGAATGATCTTATAGGGGTTCCATTTTTATTTATTTCTAAATACGGAATCCTGAAAAGATAACACAGTCATGGTAATTTGACAAAATATTGGACAGTTTACGAGCAATTAATTGTTCTAATTCCATCCCTCACCCGATTATTTGTCAACATAAAATAATATGATTTGCAATATTATTCATGACTTTTTTGAGGATGCATACAAATTAGAATCAGTTGAAAAAAAAAGATTAATGGGCCGTCTTCATGTTTTGTCGGCCCTGCTATAAATAATTGAGATTCCACATTTCCACTTCAAACGAATGCAGAAGAGCACTAAGTGAATATGTTAATGTTATATCTGATCATAATAACAAATACAATATATTAATGAAAGTCAACAACTGAAAAATATAAATGAGGAGTTTTTTTTTTTTATTTCAACCGAGTGTTTTCATCCTTCAATTTAATACATGTTTTAAATATGTAAAATCCGCCTTTTTACATTATTTGGGAGCAAATTGACAGATATAATCCAAATTTTGAGTAAATTCAACTACATTCAACTACTTTCAAGAACATAAACAAATATAATTTCTATTTTGAAATCCTATATTTTTCAACATTTGGACATTTATTCTATGTCATCAGGCTTGTATGTAAGAGGAAGCTAACAGGAACAAAATAAAAATTATGTTTGCAACCAAATTGAATTTGAAAATAGTATCTTCTAGAAATGTTGTGCCACCCCAAAAAATAGAGAACTAGCGGGTTATTATGATAAATATTCATATTGCATTATAATACTGACAAATATAAAATATAACAATTCTTTCTAGATACATAACAATGCAGTTTTTATATATTTAAATGGTCTTCACAAAATCAGGCAGCACATAAATGGATAATGGGTATTTTGGAAGCCTTCAACAATATAACAAATTTTCAACTTAAACTACCTGTAAATGAAGAATGTATAATGCCATTTTCAATCGGTTGAAAAATGGGCTCTATTTTCAAGTCTAGAAATATATGTTTACATATCTTTTTGTTTTTTTCGAAAGTCGTGCAGTGGGGACGTCTTCAATATATAGTATGACGATATTTTTTCGAATTTTTTTCTAAATCAATCTGAGGAGTTCTTTTTGTGAATAACTTCATAACTTTCCAACATTAATTAACAAACAAGTTGGGACATCTATTCGTAGACGTTCAAACTTGTTTGGTTATTAGTACGCATCATGTTGAGTTTATATTCAAAGTGCCTGAAGACGACAAGATAGATTGCCAGAATGCAATGGTTGAAAATTCGAAAAAATATTGAAAAAAAATCAAAAATGTTTATGTCTAATTCGTCCAAGTTTTGGAAACCGTGATACAGCGAAATTTTGGTTGGAAATAGGATAAAGGTCTCTATATTGGACCACCTAAGAAACTACCTCTGTAAAATGGAAATTTTTCAACCAAATTTGAACAACTAATTTTGAGGGATACTCTAGCGTGTTATGAATGGATAGATTTAACAAAACAGACAAAGAACTGTTCGAGTGTTTCGCAAAAAATCAAATAAATATAGATCCATCGGTCCTATTTAAGAAACCGGTTTTCTATTTTGAACCAAAAGTCACCTAAATTGGACCACGTCTATTTTTTATTAGTTAGGGAGAGGGCATGTTTTTATATGGTAATTACAATTTATACAGAACTCATATGATTCTGAGATGGATTAAGTAACATATTAGCATAAAATACTGGTATATAAAATAATACAATCAGTCACTGTTGGACTCACAATTTACACATTCATAGAAAGCAGTATTGCAACCATTGGTGCACTTCAAGTGTGAAAAATTTTTGCGCGAAATACAGCTTTTCCACTCTTCTCCTGGATCGGATTGCGAAAATGGAGGTATACAAACAGTACAAAAGCAATCTCCGTCATCGGATTCTGATTCGCTTGGTGAATTCTATGGCAAAAGGCATTTTCCCTAGTGTGATTTAGATGCAGAAGACATTCCTTTAAAAACTATCTTCGAAAAAAAAAAATTGACGGTTTGAGGAGCCATTTTCTTACATTGTTTTCCTTCCAGAACATGCTTGTAGGGGATACTAGTTATTATTTTAGTAGAACTAGAAGCAGGTGGACATGATTTTCAGTCTTAAATTGTCAGGGAAGATATTTCGGAAATACATTTTCTCTCTTGGAGCGATGACGTGGAGCATTCTGCCTCTGATGTTTTTCCTACCGAAGTGTCTGTAGATTTGGATGCATATTGGGATAAGTCGTTGATGTTAGTGAGAGCACCATGGGTCACTTCGTTTGCTGAAGAGTTTCCTTCTGAGGCATTCGTAGGATCCATATTCACATTGGGAAGACAAACAAATTCACTATCATCAAACACATTTTGATCTAAAGGCCACATGCCGCATCCCGCAAATCCGCTTACAGCGTTTTTCTTCTGTTGCAGCTTTGGCATATGCTCCTACAAGTATTCTTGCCACCTGAAACTGCGTGATATTTTGGCTAGGGTGCGCTCGAAGCCATTTATATGAACTAAGGGGCTCAAAGAATGAGACGTCACAGGGTTGTAACCTGTAGGTGGAGTGTGCTGGTAATGATAACATTTTCCCTGGCTAACGTCATGACTTCTAAATTTTTTGTATGGGTGTTATGACCATCCATCAATGAAAGTACCTTCTTATCTTTAGATGGCTTCGCAAAATTGATGAAAAGCCTTTAGCCATTTTGCGAATAACTCACTCGTTATCCAGCCCGATTCTGAGCAAGCAAATTCTGTTTCTGGGGATGCACCTCCTTTGAGTTCATCTTTGAATATTATGCGTTTGAATATAAGCATCGGAGGAACGTACATACCAGCAGCCAACATGTCTTATTTACTCCACGCTCTCCGCTTGTAAGATATCCTATTTGATGCTTACCCTTTTGTACAATTATTTTTTGTGGTCTTTGTCTGTAGAAAGACGGGTCTCATCGACATTATATATCGCAGATGGACCGAAGTTATGTTCATCGTAAAGAGCAGTGAGGCAAAACCGAACAAAGCTGTAACTTTGTATTTGCTGAACCCTACAGCCCTTGCTGATGAGGTTGCCTCCGATTGGCGGAGCGATAGCTCTTTGTGCCGATATAGAAAACAATAATACTATTTCTTGCCACTTGTGTATTCTTGAATCTGTGTGGAATTCCATTTGCTTCTGCTACATCATATGCGAGTTTTCTTCAATCACGACGAGTGATTCCAAACAGACTTATCTCAATCTGTAGTATATGATTTCCTATCTCTTCCTCTATATCTGTTGGAAGATCTGCGGCACTTCCAAATTTTTTGTAACTTCCATGAAAATTTTTATTCCTATCCCCCATTCTCCGTTTAAAAGTTGCCTTGGGTACATTATACCTTCTTGCTATTTCATTTAAACCTAACGAAGCAAGTTAAATAAAAGCTTGTAAAAAGACTATAATTTGGGAAAGAACTTCCCTATCTGTACTGATCTCTCGTTCCGTGCTGCGAGTAAACCACATATAAGCTATAACCGGCCAACAGAGGGAGCCTGGCACAATTAATATTCATATGAAAGCGATGGTCCAATTTGAGATCTGGTCCAAATTAGAAACCTTTCCCCTACATTTTTTTTCTGGCTCATTATGGACTGGAGAAAAATTTCAAAGGAAATCTGTTAATTGTTTGATGGACTATCAACTGTTAGCGGTTGTATAAGAGGTTAGATCACACCCTGTATGTGTTCTGTCACCCATTTATACCCGACTTATCGTCAATTTTGACAACCAACATATCATCACAGAGATGTTTGTTGTTCATTGATTTTTTTTTTATGTTTTGCATACAGCTCATCCAGACATGAAACGTGAATCTTTCATGCCCCTCTATTACTCTCTATCGCTCCGAATGCGTTCTCGCTCTGTCTTGTACGCACTTCCCACGTCTCTTGACTGGCTTGATGATCTGTAGAGCTACGGTGCAACTATCCGCTAGGCTACATAAAAATTCCACTTCCAAGATTCATGAAGGATATAAAGTGAAGTGAAATAAAAAACTCCATACATTAACCAATTACAGTGAAAAAACTCTATCAACAAGTGCCTCAAAAATATTTTATATGAATTTCCGACTACGAGCTTGTTTGACATGTTATCAATTTTTTTAAATATTGTTATGTGATTGAAAAGAAGTTGTTGGGGTTAGGTCTCTTATAGAAAACCAATATTTCTCAGTTAGCCAACGTTTCGGCAACATATTTCGCCATCCTCAGGGCTCTAAAATATTGAATTATGGACCATTACAAAAGAAAAACAGCACAAGAACAATTTTTATAAAAATGTAAACGGTTATAGTTAAAATTATAATTCTTGAATATTGATACCAGCTCAAATTCCGAAACCAGTCTTGAGAAAGAATTTTATTGTGGACTCTGGTATTTCTTCACCAAAATACAACACAGCATGAAAACAACATAGATGTAACGAGACACTGGATAAAATTGAGTAAGTTTTCTCTTTATGGTTTTGTTCACCATCTTATTCGACACTCGAATGACTAACTGAAGTGAATCGGGTGTATTGTTTGATGGGTACAAAAACTAACAGCCTCATTTCTTTCGATCGGTAGATTAAATTGAGATAGGCACTGTTTATATTTTCGGTATGTTTTCTATAGTTATCTGAATCATATTTAACGATGTTAATCATCTCTTGTCTATCTCTGTTTTTCAAATCTCGTTCGTATTCTTTTATTTCCGTTGTTATGTGAAGTTTCGTTTGTCCTATGTAACTTTATTCACAATTACTACATGGAATTTTGTATATGACATTTGATTTTTGTTTGTACGAGTTTTGATTTTTGTGGAGAATTTTTGTTTTGTTGTATTCTCATTTTTATATGAAACTTCTACATTTTCGCTGTTCAGAACTGTTCTTAGTTTTTCGGAAATATGTTTGACATAGGGTATTTTTGGATGGATAATACTAGTTTTATCATTTTGGTGTGAATGTGTAGTATTAGTTGAATATATTAACCTGTTTAACAGTTTGGTTGGATAACCATTGTGTAATTTTTACTTTTATAAAAATTGTTCTTGTGCAATTTTTCTTTTGTAATGGTCCATAATTTTATATTTTGGAGCCCTGAGGATAACTATATTGCCGAAACGTTGGTTAACTGAGAAATATTGGTTTTCTATAAGAGACCTAACCCCAACAACTTCTTTTCAATATAAATATAGGTCAAAACATCATATATTGTTATGTGACTATAGTTTATCAAATCCGAAAATAAATCAATTTTATAGAGAATCCACTTGCAGAATTTTTTGAAAGCCCATGTTATCTTTACACATCATATCGAACTTCTTGAAAATCCAACTACTGTCAGGAATAACAGCCGTAACAAGGTCAATGTTGCCTTCAAATGTCGATGACTATTATACCAGAGAAATATGCTTCCACCTCGTAAAAAAGGGTTACAATCATTTAAACTATCTACCCTTGAAATTCCAAGTCTAACAAAACGAAGCAGTCCATTTTTTACGGCAATTCTCTTTTACCTTCGTAACGGATGTTTTTATCACACGGAAAATTCTACGAATCTGGAATAATATAAAGAGGGCAATGACGTTGTAATGGGAGTATCACACATTGTACCAGTAGATTTTCAAAATCATGTATAAACTTGAAAAAAAAATAATTTACACATTTGAATTGAGTAGGTATAATTTTTCTCTGCACTTGAAAAATATTACGGATACTTTTTGATACTTATCGAATTTTACGCGTCCTAAATTCGACCCACGAAAGTTTTCTTCCAATGATGACTTGATGTATAGGTTGCCATTACCACCTTTGGATGTGTATATTTGAAAAATAAAATCCAGACTAGATAGTAGTCGGAAATCGTGATTGAAAATGTTTATGTCGTATTAGGCTCAGTATGGAACTGTCATTTATGAGTTATGGAGATTTCATCAGCTAAAAATTTTGAAAAAAACTATTTATTGTCAATATTCGAAAGGAGTGACATATGGAAAAAAAATAACTACCAGATGAGCATGGGGATGGGGCAAACTATAGCTGCGAACGGTAAATATCGAATAAGGAAAAATATCGAAGAGTCTGTACCCAAATTTATAAAATCCAATACGTCTCAGTCCATAGATCGACTACGATTAATAAAAAAAATGCATTTGATGAAAGCATAATGTTTTTCCATCACTTATTTTCCAGAAGTTCTTACCCAAATTATAGTCTTTTCACAAGCTTATATTCAACTTGCTTCGTTAGAATGTCATTCTGTCATTCTTGCCGGTTCAAAATTTGTAATCCATTTTTGGAGCACTTGCCGACATCCGATTGAGCTGAAATTTGGCAGATGTTCATAATTCCGGGGAAAATGCATTGATAAATTTTGTTAGAAAAAAAAAACAAGATGGGGGCTCCAAGATGGCGTACGAGTTTTGTGATTATGATACGATTCGATTCAAAATTGGTATGTGAAGACGGAGATTGTGAAATTTTTCTCAAAATTCAAAACTTCCAAATTGAAGTTGGCGGCTTCAAAATGGCGGAGGAGATCTGTAATTATGGTCCGTTCTTTTCAAAATTTGTATGTGGTGGTTTTCGGTGTCGGAGATTATGATTTTTTCGTCAAAAATTATGATTTTTTAACAAAATGGCGCTCCAAGATGGCGGACCAGATTTAGGTTTATGGTCCGATTCGATTCAAAATTGGTATATCGGGGTTTTTAAGGTCGCAGATTATGAATTTAGTCGAAGATTAATGATACTTAGTTGAAATTCATAAATTGAAGATGGCAACTCCAAGATGGCGGATGAGTTAATCTTCAGATAGTATCGTCATTGGAGGACTAGATAGCTCAGAACGTACAGGAAAAAGGCCTAATAATAACGATGCTTCAACAAAAATGCATAGATTAAGGCGTACTTAAGTACTTAAACGCACTAAATGAAATGATTAATAAAAACCTTTTCAAAGACAAGCTTTTATTAAAATGCACTAAATTAAAAAATAATTGCTTTGGTTGTGTGACGTAGGTTATTCCGTGAGTTTTAGATCAAAGAGCTTGTCGCGCAAAGTTTGCAGTTCGAATACAAAAGCGACAAGCTTTTCAATCTATAACTTACGGAATAACCCACGTCACACATCCAAAGCAATTATTTTTTAATTATTAGTGCATTTGAATAAAATATTGTCATTATATTGTATCTATGTTCAGTTCAAATCTTGCAAGATAATTTTGACCCACCCCTAGTTGTCCGATTAACGTGAAATTCGGCAGGTGTTCATAATTCCGGTGACAATGCATTTTGGAAGTTTTTGCTGGGGAAAAAACAAAATGGCGGCTCCAATATGGCGGACGGATGGGATTATAGCCCAATTCCATTCAAAATTGATGTGTGGGAGTTTTTGAGGTCGGGCATCATGATGTTTTTGTCAAAATTCATGAATTCAAGATGGCGGCGTGTTCTGTTATTATGGCCCGATTCCGTTCAAAATTGGTGTGTGGGTATTTTGGGGTTAGAGATTATCAATTTTTTTCAGAAATCAATAAGATGACGGATTTTATGAATGGCTAAAAAGAATTGAATAAAAATGATCGAAAAATGTTTTTGAGACTAGCTTTTCTACAAATTCACTAAAAAGGAAAAAATAATTTATTTAATTGTTTGACCTAGATTATTCTGTGAGTAGCAGAATCAAAAGCTTGCCGCGAATATCAAATAGGTATACTTGCTCGGAAAGATTTTGAATCTGCTACTCACAGAAACCTAGGTCAAACAATCGAAGAAATGATTTTTTTCTTTATAGTGCATTCGTATAAAAGCTTGCCTAAATTTTTTCAACATTTTTATTATTTCCTTGTTCGTAGACATCTGAGTAGATAAATTCATAGAATTCGTTTAGCTACAGCTCATAGCTCGACTATACGAATAAACAAGAAAGATTTATAGAATGGAAACATAGGTGTTTCCACAAGTTAAGATAAACGAAATGAATAAACTATTACTGAATAAAGTAAGAGGCAAAATAAGGTGTATCTATATGTAGAATAAGTAAACGAATACGTCATATGTTTTTCCTACAACCCTTTACGAAAAGACGTCATTTTGTAATAGAATACCTTCAGCGAAAACGTGATTTCCGTCGCAAGTGAGAGAAATTCTCATAACGTTAATTTTCGTTTCTAGTGACGAAAGTTAAATTTATATTTTCAATCATTTCCCGCATGTTGAGAACCACTTTATTATTAAAATTAATATCGATATCAGTAAAGTTACGTTCTTTTTTTAAACGAAAATCTGATGATTTTAAGAGTCAAAAGTCTAAAAAAAATTCTTCCGATGGGATACACACTTTCTTAAAGAATGCACCCGACTCCAAATACTTAATGACTAAGGTAAGTTAATTACTTTATTATTGCGACAAAATCTTAATGATATTAATATTAACGTTTGTAGGTAGTCTTAGGTTTTGGAAATTCGGGTGCTTGTCGTTGCCATGAATTAAAAGATTTGACAGTAAATGATGTAAAAGATACCAGCAGTATACTCTTAGTTACAATACGTAGTACAAAAACAAAAGTACCGCGTTCCTTCCACATTTCTGGGTTCTTCTACGAGATTTCTAAAATATATATGAACCTCCGTCCACTAGATATGGACAAAATAAAATCAAGATTCTTTATTTACTACCAGAACGGAGAGTGTACTAGACATGTTGTGGAAATAAATAAATTTAGTAAATTTCCTATGCAAACAGCTTGAAATTTAAACTTGCCTGATCCCCAAAAGTATACTGGGCATTGTTTGCGTATAACTTTAGCAACGCTATTAGTAGATGCAGGAGGTGATTCACTTCAATTAAAAAAGCAAAGAGGGATATGTTGACTATTCAGTTAGCAGCAAAAATCAAATACAAACCAAAATTTTACAATCCATACAAAATACAACGCTATCCGATTACGGCGCATCTTCATCTGGAGTGACATCAGTTAACAACATAACAGATGTGGCATCGTCTACCTCGATACATAAAAATCTTGATTGTAATACTCCTCTAATTTTGAATAATATCTCAATTGTAACAATTAACCAATATTTAAATAATAAGTAATGTTTGAAAAAATTCTGTTATTTTTAATTTAAAATAAAATATTTGTTCATCGTTCTTTTTTAGCATATTATTATGATATAAACAGGGTTGTAGAAAAAGTATAGTGTTTCATGCGTCGAAAACATTTTTTGAAGCTCGTGAACATTGCCAGCCGCGGCTGGTAAACTGTTCTCTCGCTTCAAAAAATGTAACTTTCGTCATTTTACTGTGGAGAATTCAGATTGAAATTATTATTTATTCCTAAAATAATATTTTATGAAATCAAACGAGTTTTGCTCAAAATTACTGTACATTAGCAATATTACGAACTCGGAAGCGATTATTTTCATAAATATTTTAAAATAATATTGGAATTTTAATATCTAATGTTTAAATCCAAGTATTATGCTATGATAATCACTTACTAGTATTTATTCTGATGGAGAACATATCAACATAATCATTATTAGTTATTCCATGAAAAATATATAATATTTTCGAGGTGGAATGTGAGTACTCAAATCATTTCGCTCGAGGAAATAACATATAAAAGGTTTTTAAATTCGGATGAAAAGTTGAAAAAATTATATTTTTTCACCGTTATGATGATATATATTATAACTGAAGATTCGAATTATTCTTTCATAAATCATTGGAAACAACACCTTCTCCCACTTGGCAACTTGGCACTTGGAATATGGCAAAAATATGAATTTGATTTGATTTTTCTACTTTTTACACTTCTTATGAGGATTCAAAATGATTTGCATTTCACAATGGAAAGATCCCAATTTTTCTGATTAACCTGGAGGGTAGAATTTCACGATGGCCTTTTGTCTCGAGTTATAAGTAGATACCTTCGTCGATTTTCCGATAAAAACCATATTTTTTCCTCTTATTCTGTTTTGATACAAAGCCATTTCATTGTGAATTTCCTACAAGTGTAATCTTAGCATAGGTCGCCCCAAAAATAATGGCAATTAATTTTGAAATGTATGAAATCCGATCCACCAAATCGTTGCTGTGGTAACGAATTTTTGTCACGTTTATATTAGCTCGCTTTCGTGTCAGTTTGTTCGGTACAAATTTTGCAATCGATTTCAAACTAACTTTCTGATGATCTAGAGACTTGAAACTTCAGAAATAGCTCAGAACTGGATGAAAATGCAATATTAACTCGCTCTCATGTCTGTCCGTTTGCTCGTTTGTCTGTAGAACGTGAACGGAGCGAAAAGTGAGATAAGGACGACACAATATCTCCATACCACCAACAGAATGATCGATTAGTCAATGTGCACTAAATTTTAAGGCCTTCCAAATAGTCACACGTAATGTATCATCAAAATTAGTTGCAAATAAATTTATAAATAACCTATTAAACATCATCAAGTAGATTTATTTGTTTGAAAATATCAACAGTAGTTGTTTTCTGTTAGATATTCACAAAAAATAACAACATTTTTATCGTGGATTTTTCAAATAACAGAAAAATATTTCTATTCAATGTTTGCCTTTTCAATCATCAAGTAATAGTTAGAATACTTACACAAAATAGTATGACACATACATTCGTGTCAAATCGAAAACAAACAAATGAATAGGTTCATTTTATTTATTTTACTATGTTTATATTAACTCGCTTTCGTTGTCTGTTTGTCCGTTCGGTGTGAATCTTGTTTGTTTGTCTGTAATAATAATAATGAGGAGCCAATCGATTCAAAACCAACTGAAATGAACCTGAAATTTGCCACATGTCTCTGTGATAATCTCATCAAGATAATTGAAATCGATTGCAAAATTTCAAACACACAAGACTAAAAAGCAGAAAATAATTATTTAGATATTTTTTTATAAAACGGACTAACAAATTTAAAATAATTTATCCTAGGCTTATACAGATCTATAACCCCATACAAATTGTGCTGAAAATTTCTTATTGTGAAATTTTAATAGCTATTGACATAGATGAGAGATTAAAAACGAAAAACTTATATTAAAATATATTTGTATTTTCCTCATGTCATACTCTTAAAAATTCATTAATACCTAAAAAATATGATTGTCTATATCAGCTAGCTATGTTCAACAGGTCAAGATATTTAGTAAAATATTCATGTGTGGAGAAATCACAATGTTTATCATAATATTTTTGGGTTTTTCATCTTCGACCATTCTAAAAAATGCCCATTATTCAAATTAGAAAGAGTAAGTGCCATGCACTCTGAAAAGTTACTGCATCAAGCGAATCAGTAAATCAGTTAATGAAATCATGATGATTGAGGAAACATTGTTGAAAAACTTATTGGTTGACTAGATCTGTGACTTCAAAACGAATAATGAAAATTAATATATTTAATGATAATTCTCTTTTTATTTTTAGGATTGCTTCCTGATCGATGTCAGAGAACTAAAAAATATACTTAGGTAGGTACTGTGTGTTACTTATTTTTATAAACATTTCGATCTCACTGCAGTCTACCAACTTACATTTAGGCATGTGTTATCGACTCCAAAATTAGATAAACAGTTATTGCCATTCATTCGACTGATTGCTACTGATTGGAAGAACAATTATATATGGTACACACTGTACACAAATCTATACTGAACATTGTTTGGGTGAAAAAAAACAATGTATAGTATGTCCCTGGCTCAGCACATGAAAAGGTGTAAATGACACTGCACTATTGCTTTTTCCAAAACTGAGGATTGCTAAATATGAAGTGAATCTCTCAAATATAGGATGTTGCAGACCAAAATTTTTATAATTTAGGAAAACATTTTGGTTTATTATTTGAAAATATGAATAAAGATTCATGTTTTTTTTAAGATGCAAAATTAATAGAGTTAGATGTAGTGTAATAAACAGCCAGTAAAGTAGACTCTATTCATTGTCAGTAAAACTATTTTTTTTTTCAGAAATTAAAATTGGTTGATTTGGTTAAAATTCCGACATAAATCTTCATTCTCTACAAAATGTTTTCGTATATTCAGACCTAAAGATATCAGTTTGTCCTTGTAAAATTGTTAAAATGTATTTCCAAAACACTAACACCAGCGATTTGCTTCCTATATTTTCAATTTTAGATGAAGCCGGCTGTGGATCCGTGTGTGGAGTACAATGTGAAATCAAAATGTAAATTAATTCAGTAATATCACGATACTAAACGGGAAGTATTACCTGAGGTAGCTGGTAAATACTGAGGAAATTATGAACAATTCCAAATTGTGCCTTGATAGTTACATAACCACTTTCGGAGATTACAAGATAAGTACAAAATTTTTACATTGAAAGTGATTGAATATTGCACCGTTATTTCAGGTGATTAACATAGTTTATATGGTCATTTACATGATATAATACAGCACTACATAATAAGTAAGAAAACTGTCAATTGTAATTTGGTAGTTCCATATTTCATATCGTAAATTTTTACAAGAGATAATATGAAACTACGTAATGAATACTTGATAATTTTAAACGTTCAATCATGGATGATATGGATTACAGATCGTATTGTAAAAGTACATAACCTAACGTTCGTTACTCGTGGCCAACGTCAGGTTATGTGAAATTACAACAATTTTATTTGAGTGTGCAATAAAATTGTCAGTGACTTAGGTGCATTATTCAAATATCAAATATAATTGTATATTGCATGCGCCCCACGGTTTTCGTTATATATCTCACAAGTATTTTCATACCTATTGAAAATTCACAAGACAAATTTTCAATACATAAATCTGTATGGTTCTAGAAGAAATTATTTTATACTTTTAGTCAGTTTTATAAACGTGGTTGGTATAATAAAAAAAATAGCTAAATAAATTCGGAAACGGTATTGAGAAATTCGTTGCTTACTTCACACACATTCCATAAAAATCTGTGAAAATATGCCACCCCTCAGTTTTCTCTCAGATGATGCGTTTACATTAGGTGAATTCAACCTAATCAACGCAGAACGTTGAACTTCAGACATACTCCATTCCATGTCAAATCTCGACCTTGACATATTAAAACCAGATACGCCAAGAGAAAACACTGATGTAAGCAAATGCAAGATATAAACACACTTTAATATAACTCGTATCGGCCCTACATTGCGGTGTACAGCTGCAAATTCCACAATTCCTCAATATCACTAATCACGAGAGCAACAATAGCTCGGGGCACAAAGAAACAACTTAGGAACTTAGGGCGTAGCCACTCTCTGCAGTTGGTCGATACACCAACATGGCTGCCGCTCGTTGCCCAACATGGCTTGAATCCCGGGCCAAAATCCAAACAAAAAAACGAAACACCAGTGTCACTGACAATTTGCAGCACTGAACCACGCAAACTATAAAAAAGTGAACGATTCAAGTGCGTGATGTTTATTTTTCGTGACTGGTCACTGTTTATCTTGTCTTCCGAAATTGAGGTAGGTCAGAAACAAAACAAATGCAAAGTTTTCTTTTATTTCTCTCTGATGATGGCATTCCATGGATTTATAAGCGTGGTAAAATGAAAGGGTCATAAAAATGGATATAAAACGAGTTGTGAGTCAAGAATCGGTAATAAGCTGGTAATAAAATTGTAAACAATGGCTTGCAGTTACTTAATAAGTAATTTCAACAAAAATGAATGGGGCATGCCGCGAAATAGTTTTCAAATAGATTTTCAAACTGGAAGTAGAAAAAAAAACAAAGGAGATAATTGTACTTTTTCAGTAAGTGATAAAAAATTAATTTTATTCTACTAAGATGTGAACATGGTTTGAGTTTGATCCTGATTTAATTTATATATATTTCTAGACTTTCTGAATTGTTAATGTTTTTCGTTATTGAGAAAACACTTATTTCGTCGTTTCGTTATTATATTATAAAATCGTGAAATCATAAGAATAATATATTAATTTCTAATGAAAAAAATATTCGAGAATATTGAAAAATATTACATAAAAAGAGAAAGACTTTCAATTTATTGGCTAATAGAATTTAAGTGGTTTATCATATTTACAATTATTCAGTATGATGGTTGCCGTGAAAAATATTGTTTTCATATGTTTGATTCAAAGGATTGTTATAATATCAGTGGAATATGTTACGAGGTTACTGCAAATATTTTTAATGATTTATTTGTTCCAAAATATCTCTATTTCATTGGTATATAGGTACCTATGCTATTATTTTGCACTCAGGATGGTTGAACTGGACACTTTTATTTGTGCATAAACTATTAGCACTATGAAACAGATCATTAAATATGTAATCTTCACTATTCCATGAACAAATCCTTGAATTTTTTCTGATTTTTATTCTACTAGTATGTAGATTGATAGATATTTCTGACTTTCATGTGAAGAGTTTTTCTCTCTAACATACACATCGTTTATTACTGTTGAACCAATTAATATTATAGGAAAATTATACCAAGCAGAGAAACAAAATATACTAAAAAAATCCAAATCTACTTATTTTCAACAAATTATTTTACTTCGTCGTTGTCGTCGCAACTCCAAAGCCATATCTGGTATTGAAAACCATAATTAAAACCAATAACTCGTCCCCAAAATCCATTGCATTTCTAGGCATAGGGAAAAATGACTCATAATCAACTTCAAAATAAACATCCACATCCCCAAAGGGGATATTAAGTTAAATTTAATTTGAAGTTCCCCAGTAAAATGTCTTCAAGATCCACGAACTATTAGGTGAAAATTTACCTAATCATAATCTCTAACAAGTTCATATAGTTAGGGAGTAAATAAGTCGATAAATAGGTCAAATTTACATTTCTTCCACCTGTATTCCTACCAATAAATAGAAAAAGAACTTTTCATAGACACATAGGTCCATGGTGAAACGGACTCCCTATTTGTTGGCCCGCACTGTTTCCGCCATGGAATAAAAAATAAACAAATAATTTACACCAAACATCCACATGCATATTAGTATCCGTAAAAAATACATAAATGAGACATTCTGGAACATATTCCAACTTTCAAGCTTGTTTTTGGTGTGTTCAGAGAAAAATTCGATTGAATACATGGAAACCCATCTGATTTTCCCCCAGAAAATAAAATAGTTCTTGGTTCCCATTTCTTCAATACGAGTAAAAATCAATAATAACAAAGACAATTTTGTATCATAACTACAATCACAACTTGGAGTAAACAAATTCAGATTGATAACTATTTTTCAAATGCCATGATTATTATATAAATACAGTAACAGATAGTAGATTACGATAAAATGCACAGGAACCTTTAATCCTTTATAGTTAACTTAATGTCATGGATAGGGTGAAAGGACAACTAATAAAGCTATTTTACGTATTTATACCTTCGACCAATTGGGCGCCGACGTTATTGGAGGACGAAATGGCGCAAATTTCAATATAATGTTTGTTGGGCATATTTTTCGAAGAATTCATAATTTCTATTCGCCCTGCATAACAATTTGATATATCCAAACAATTTTTTTAAGATAACGAAAATGAAATGCTTCAATAACTAATATAGGTAAGGGGGATCATGATGCATGTGAGGCCACCTTTGTCTGCGCTGATAATATTAAATTAATTCACATTATACGAACTTGTTGTGTCATTATACATACATTTTTCCAAGACTTCTGTAATATATCTATGAAAACCAAAATTCAGATTAGTTCAAATCCACTTTTATTTTAATTAACGACAAGTTGAGAAGTTATGAGGGCGCAATTATTAGCAATACCGAAATATGCATATTATATAGGACAATCGGAATGGACCCATATTGATATATTTTCTACAAAACGCATTTTGTGGATATTTGTAAAGAAATCTAGCGAGCTGAGTTATAAAAGGGACTGGAGCATAGAATCCAAACACTGAGGAAAAACACCATAATATAGTATACAGATGGGAACTGTGTTGTGTTAGTCATCTTTGGGCCTCGCACCAAATACTTCGAACCCTTGGCCAATCGCCAAGTAACTTTTAAGGCTGATTCCCATCTGAGCAGCATCGAGCAGCGCCTCGCAGCATTTTCGCATGCCTAATCCCACCTGTGCAGCATTTTGGAGTAGCGGAGCAGCAATTCGAATTCGTGATTGTATGAGTTTTTGTGATAATGTGCTCGTTAGGAGAGGCTTTTTCTACATCATCATCATCAGACAATTTGCTGGTTCTAGCAGCTATATGCCATGAACATGAAGACAATAGAGCAAAATATTGGGTTCATGATATATTCCGAGCAAGGCTGGAAGAAGGTGAATTTCATACTATCTTCACTCACAACTAGAATCAAATTATCACTTTTTCCCCATCCGTATTGACTTTATAATGGCAAACACGAAATGGCATAAAATATGTTTGTCCGCCAATGAGCAGCGTTGATAAGCAATGGCGCCTGCCGATGCTTTTCGAGGAATTGAAACTTTGCTGCGACGTGCTGCATTTCGCTGTGCTGCGACGCTCTGCTTTGGTGAGAATGGTATCTTTTAATTACATGCAGACAATGTAAGCAGCATTTTGCTGCCCTACTAGGCGCTGCTCGATGCTGCTTAGATGTAAATCGGTCTTTAAGGTAGAAGATATCGAAAGATGCGGCCAGTTACACCTAGCCTGGAACAGTAGGAACAGAAATATTGCAACTCTGTCCAAACTGACATCAAAGCGTTGGGCTCATCCAATATCATGTCGAAGATGGTATGGGAATGCCTTCATGAGATAATGAATCAGACAGGAACAATAAAGTGATCTTCAAGAGCACGTCAGAACGGACAAACAAGTGGACTCGATAACACGAAAGGGGGCATCAAAGTCACTAATCGGACCTATGTATCGGAAACAACTGAATGACAGAGACTTCCAGGCATGCGGCAGGCTGAAGATCTCTTCGGCAATTTCAACCTAGAAAGATCCAAACCATTAGTCAGTCGCAGCAAGAGGAGATACAAGCCAATAACGGGGATTTCTAACAGAACACAGTGAACTCAGATAACACATCAGAAAATTTGGTTCAGAGGAGAGCACATGCAGATTCTGCGAAAGAAAACTAGAAATATCCCTTCACATTCCTGTGGAATGCGATGCTGCACATAAAAAAATATTGGAGGACTTGGGATATCACCAGCTGACACTGGGAGAAATACTACACTTTGATTCCCTCAATCCCTTCAGAGATTTGAGGCTCGAGGGGCAGCTATATCAGAAGGAGGAGGGCATCTGTCACCAACTACAATTACTGTTACCAATATATCCCAAAAAACTGAATTGGTTGAAATGGATCCAACTATTTGCCGAAATTATATATATATATATATATATATATATATATATATATATATATATATGAAAAGCATCAAATTATAGATAGTGACACCTATAATCTGTGCGGCGAAGCTTAAACCTAATATCGTGGAATTTTAATGGCACGAAATTTCGTGCACATTAACAACAACATATGTCAGCATAGGCCAACCCACGACACCAATAGTCGTACTCCTAGTGCGTTCAAAGTAACGCAAAACAAATAACGAGAATAAGAGAAATCTGTTACGAATCCAAAAGAGCCCACCATCCGTCTACAGCCTGTTTCATGGTTTCCCAATCATCAGGACGGCCTGTGGTCTCTTTCAAATTCGTATCAGATATCTCGTAGAGTTAATACCTATCGGCAAGTACAAAAATGTGAAAAGCATCAGATTATAGATAGGGACACCTAAATCTGTGCGGGAAGCTTAGATCTAATATCGTGGAATTTTAATGGCACGAAATTTCGTGCACATTAACAGGTCACCAACAGATGTCAGCTTAGGCCAACCCACGACACCAATAGTCGTACTCTATGTGATGTCTAGTAATTCGATCGATTTCGAAACAAACGAATTACTAGACATCACCTGAAGATGATAAATGTGAATTTGCCGAAACGTCGTGAAATCGGAACTTTTGAGAACCAAGAACACAGATAGAAACCTGATAGACTATCTCAAAACATATATATATATATGTATTTTATTTATGAAATTCCCCGGAGAAGTTCTAAAAATACTAAAAACGCGCAGAGTGGTCGTTTAAAAAGCCTTTTTTAAGCATCCTGGAATGTGCTTTCGCCTAATTTATTGAATAATATATGAATTAAATTATGTGATATAAACGTATTCAACGCACTAAATCTCGTACAAATTTACGAATTCAATAAAAGTTAATGTAGAATTATTCCACGTGTTGGTTTGAAAGGTGTTCCCACACTCTTATCCTTATAGACTCTTTCGCAACAAATGGGCGACTTCCATAAACTGCATGGTTAGCTGCCTGCAATTTTCATACATACTTATAAATTATGAAAATTGCATACCTATCTACTCAATGCATGGTACATTAACATTCAACTTATCACACGCATGCAATAAAGAAAGACGTTGATTGTAAGAATTATATGAATAATATCGTGCAAAGTGCATATTATAAATTCTAATGTAGACAATATTATATTCACATATCATTTACCCCAAAGATAAAGTAAATCGTTAATAAAGTAGGTAAACAAACATGCAATTCGCATTTACTTCGGTGATAAAGTGCAAACATTAAGAACATGTTGGTGTAATTAATTGAATCTAATAGAAGGCAAAATGCATAATTAGTAATTACCACTTCATTTCATATAGAAACTTGGTAACCATAATCATAACAACGTATTTTTTGTTTGTGTTCAAAACAGAGCAATAAGTAATTATTTGATTTTAATCTAATCGAATCGAATGTTGATGAATAATGATAAACTACTCTAAAACACTAGCACTGTATTCTAATAATGAACTCTTTGTTACTACACTAATTCCAAAGTCTGGATTCTTATTTGTAGGTTTTGGAAGTTGAATAACTTTGACTCTAGGGTTGGATTTCATGACTCTAAAAAAGCAATTTTGATATTTCTGAAGATTAGATTTAATAGTAAAAACATTTATTGAACAAAGTATATGTTTCATAAATAAATGAATACATGACATCTGCCTCATAAATGACTGATTCGTGATTTTAAACATTAATTCAAACTCGCGAGGGTTAGTACTTATAAAGGATAAGCTCAGAACAATGTGTGCGAGTAGATATTTGCATAATGATGGAGTGAGTAAAACAAGAAAATAGAGAGTGTAATGGCATAATTTTCTGTTTGCATGAATAGAAATTTAAATATGTACAAACCATAAATATATGAAAATGTGACTAGTCTATGTTGATATATTTTCCTTTCAGTTAGTTTTTTGCATCAATTATCTTTGCTTATTTCAAATCCGTTTCTTGATAAATATTTTTTCAATGTAGTTAGTGAATTAATAATTTTTGGTCGAGGTAATTTAAACTTCTCTGCCAATGCTTTTTCTCATGAATGGTGACAGAAGGGGGAATTGTAGATCTTGGTACTAAGAAGAATAATGAAATTTTTTTTGTAGAAAATGTCTGATTGTATAAAGCAAGTATATAAAATCAGTTATCGGTAACTTCAACTTCGTAGTCACACACCTACAATTACGTTCGTACGATGCGAACGCAGAATTCGAATGAAATAATTTGTAAGTGAATACTCATATATGTTACAGATATTTTTATATTGAGTTAAATAACGTGTTATATTTCGAACCAAATGTTTTTAAAGAATTATTTTAATGCATACATTTCAATATTGTGTTAAGTTAAATATGTCTCAAACTCCATATTTTTAATTTTAGTGTTATAACCTGATGATGACAAATACCATGTCGAAACGTAGTTAAGAGAAATTATATGAATTGACAGAATCAGACCTTTATATATATATATATATATATATATATATATAGAAAGAGAGGGGACTGTTAAAACAAAATGGAAGGAATTTAATGGACATAGCCCTCAGAGAAAAGTGCTAACCGTAGACACGTGTTTCGGGCTCTCGGCCCTCATCAGTACGGTGGAGAAGTGCAAGGATGAACAACACTTGTTAGAAAACGACAAATCAACGGAGTCAACAAACAGAAGCCAGCCGCTCATTTGTGATTTCGGTCAACAGACCCTGAATTCCAGGGCAACAACCAACGTCACCACGGAGGCAGCTATAGCTACCTGCGTGACATCCGAGTCCAGGAATATAAATATGGCTTCTGTTTGTTGACTCCGTTGATTTGTCGTTTTCTAACAAGTGTTGTTCATCCTTGCACTTCTCCACCGTACTGATGAGGGCCGAGAGCCCGAAACACGTGTCTATCTTGCCTTTATCCTGAATCTCTTCAATTAATTCCTGTCCATTGTTAACGGTAGCATCCCCCGATATACTCTTCTAGTTTATATTCCTGGATTCGGATGTTCGACAGGAAATAGCATATAGCTGCCTCGTTGTGACTCGTTGTGTTTTGCCCTGAATTCAGTGGTCTGTTGACCGTAAATCACAAATGATGAGTGGCTTCGTAGACCCGCTGATTTGTCGTTTCTAACAAGTGTTGTTCATCTTATTCTCTGAAGGAGGACACGTGTCACGTTAAATTCTTCGGTTATGTCCATTAAATTCTTCCATATTATATATATATATATATATATATATATATATATATATGTATATATATATATATATATATATATATAGAAGGAATTTAATGGACATAGCCCTCAGAAAAAAAGTGTTTCCCGTAGACACGTGTTTCGGGCTCTCGGCCCTCATCAGTACGGTGGAGAAGTTCTGAGGTTATGAGATCCAAACTTGGCAGGGGTGTTGGATAAAAGAATTGGAATTCATTCAATATAGTTAATATATTTACTGGAAATGACCCCAACTTGGGAATTTCAATTGGAACACCTTGTATATTTGTATTTTTTTGGAATCTAGGGACGAATCTGAGAACGATCGCATATATAGTTTCGTGACGAAAAACTGGTACATTTCATTTTTCAGAAACATTTTTATTTTTGAATCTAGGGAGTGCATTGATCACACTTCAACCAATCTGATGGATATGAATGATGAATAAAAACTATTATATGATAGTTTTTTTCGCCTAGTTGTGGTACTTATGGCGGTTTGATATTCCCAAATCACTAATTGTGAAAAAAGTTAATTTTTTCAAATGACAACATGACACATATTCCCCAGACTTTTATTTTCACGACGAATCCATTGATGGTTTCGAATCGGAAATCGGATGGATAACAATCCTAATACACTAATTATTTGTCGAAAAATTATGAGGAAATTGGGGTATATCGCTCATCAAGCTTTCCATGGATACAAAATTGAACGAAACCAGATCCATTACGAAACGAAAGGTATAATTATTTTGCGAATAAATAAATTTTTCATTTCGAATGCACATTCTTCCAGAACTGAATCCAACTTTGAAATTATTGATGAAACGCCTTGTATAATTATACATTTTTCGATTCCGCAAACATCTCCAAGTAGGTTAACTCAGTTTTCAGATTTATTCCCATTGTCATCACAGAAGTCTCATTGTTTGGTAAAAACTTTAAAAATCAAAATGATGCTATGGAAAAAAAAAAAAATAACTTTGACAAGAGGGAAATTAATGTTCATCAATAACCTGATAAGTTCGAATACCTATGTGCTTTAAATTTTTCAACAAACATGTATACAAGAGATGAAATAGTGGAGATGCTATTAATTCATGGCGAATGCAAGAAAAATTCGAGGAACGCAGCAACTTTGTATGCTCAAAGGTATCCCAACAGACATTATCCATGTTTTCAATATTTCCCCGTTGTGGAAAAATAACTTAGACAAGAAATTCCAAACCATGAAACTTTTATCATTGATGAGGTGACGTAAATCAATGTTTGAGCATTTCGTCGGCCTAATGGGTAAACTAGATAACTCCATTCCACCAAATTTTACTGGAGAGCATAATACTCGGACAAAATATTGTCAAGAAAACCACATAACTTCGAGCAGAATATTTACTGATACTGTATCATCAGAATCATAAATAGTAATAGTAGTAATAGTAATTTTATTGTACAGAGGACAATTTTCATAGTAATACATAGAGAGATTGTCAATAAATGAGATACCCAAAAAGAATTTAAAAATTCTTGTGCGGGTTGAAACTAAATTAAATTAATACATTTGAATATATCTTATACAGTAGGGTCTAGTACAGTTTATATAATAGAATACACTTTTAAATACATTCTTAATTTAAAAAATAAACAATTGAGACTAATATATATTATATAATAAGTACACTCTTGAATTTTATGAGTGTCGACTAAGAGTGCGGTGACAATATTTTTGGGAATTGTATTTACATTAGATAAGGAAGTACAGTAATTATACAAAAACAGTTTATGAGTGAAGACGTTAATAAGATGGGGCAGATGTGGTGGTTCAGAGTAGGTTGAGAGGGATGTTAGAGGAATATTATCATTGGCATTGAGAGATAGTATATATCTGTAGAACACAGAAGTAGAATATAACACAGTTGCAATTATGCAATTACTTTTAAGTTAAAACTTGAATTTAATTACGATGATTGTCGCATTGCAATGTGGCATACGAAGATCTTTAAAGGTCCATAGTTAGGTATGAACTTGGATTTAACATAGTACGATTGTCAGTGTACGGTTATTATGAAGTACTTATTAGATTTAAAAAAGGATCATGCTCAGGTAGGCGATATGAATAGAACCTAATTCTTATCATTGTGTACCTGGGTTGTCTATCATTTGATGGATAATTTCTCGAGGTAGTGTGAGTATGTAGCTTTTCACTTCTTTCTTATAACGATGAACATTTGTGATTTCGCGTATAAATGACGGTAAGAGTCTGTACAGTTTAGGACCTAGGAACGAGAAGTTTCTTTGGCCAATTGTTTTATTGACCTTAGGTGGTAAGTAGTTGGAATTCCTATTGCGAGTATTGTGGGTGTGATAATTTATTTTCAATTCTGTTCGGAGTTTGTGTTGTTGTATATTACTAGAAAGTAGAAATAATTGTCTGGGGTCAAAAAATCCAGTTTCTCTGTAGAGGTTGTTTGAGGGGTAAGTTCTGTCTCTGCTAAATAGTATTTTTATGAGTTTTTTCTGAACTATTATGAGACTGTTAATTAAAGTTTTACCAGCAGCGCCCCAGATAATAATTCCATACGAAATGTGAGATTGAGCTAGTGCGTAATATATCATCTTCAGTTCACTGTTATTCAGTATATTCCTCAGATTGTAAAATTTATATATCAGAAATTGCAGTTTTTTATTTAAATATTTGATGTGGAAGTTCCATTTGAGGTGATTATCCAAGACTATACCGAGATATTTGAATTTGTTAGTTGACTCAATAATGAAGTCATCTGAGACATGAAGCGTATTATAGGTCGGTAAGGTGGGTTTATTCGAGCATATTGGAAGGAAACATGTTTTTTTGGCATTGATTGTGAGAAGTCTGCTATTGAACCAAGACCTTATGCTTTTCAAGTCATTTTCGGCTGTGGATTTCAATGTTATCCAGTCTTTGTCGCTATAAAATATAGCCGTGTCATCCGCATATGTGGTTATCTTACCACAGCTGTGAGTATCAAACAAGCTATTGATGTATACATTAAATAAAATTGGACCAAGGACTGTGCCTTGTGGTACGCCATATTCTATTTTCTGTTCTATGCTCAGCTTATCATCAACTTTAACAGACTGAGGTCTATCAGAGAGGTAGTTTTTGAAGATATCTAAGCATATGCCTCTTACGCCTACGTTTTCTAGTGATTCCAAAAGCAATTTATGGCTTACAGTGTCAAAAGCTTTTGACAGATCTATGAATACACAAAGGGATGGTTGACTATTATCTAGGGCGGAGTACATTTGAGTAATATTCATATTCAATTAGTTAAAATATATTTTTTTTAAGCATCCGAGCAGAGCGTCGCGCGCGAACCGAGTCATCCGTTTTCACCCGTATTTTCACCGCTCAATTAAAATTATAAATATTGGTGCTACAGTTCCGGGATTTTTTTTAGGAAATTTCCTGCTTTCTTCAGATCTTTTTTCAAGTTTTCGATATCTGCAAGAGTTTTCGAGATATTTGCAAAAAACCGAATCCTTTTTTTAAAAATCTATATTGTTTATAACTTTTAAACTATATGTTTGCGAAGCATGGGACAAAACGTAAATCATATCTAGATAAAATTCCGCATCCAATGACACCTTGGTCGTAATTTTACGTGAAGACCTTCTCCAACGGGACGAAATGGCACTTGTGAACCGGACTATGATCCCACTTCATTCAATCATGAAAAAGTCAATGCTTCGGAGAGTGAAATATGTTGATTGATGAGGTCAGTATCGAAAAGCGCAGTTCAACAATTTCATTCAGGTTTCGAACTTCCTTAAGTGAGACCTAATCCAAAGCGCTTTGTGAACGTCAGTTTACTGCCTATAAAAAATTTATAACCACTATAAAGATCGCACAGTTTATGGTTTGTGTTGTATACTACAGACACTACCGTAGGAGTATAAAAATAACTTATTGAAATTCGATCAAGGATGATGATTCAAGGATGCCTTTAAATATTCATGGGATACTTCCTGCCATCATTGACTCCATTAAGCACCCATTTCACCGTGTAGGTATGAATTAAATGTGTTTATTAGTATGATCACTTCTATTTTCCTACCCATTAGTAATTCAAATGTTCGCATTAAAACATTATGATGCTAAAATCGTTACAGTTTGATTTATGGAAGCAAATTCTTGGAACAACTGATTGTATCAACCAGGAATGTTCGGGTGGTACTAAAAATGTCATGATTGGAAGTGAGATCTGAAACTTATCCTTTAGTATGGTCAAACTGTCGTGGTAAGTTACTGAAAAGGTGCTTCTATAAAAAAGAAACCACCAAATATTTCTACTTCTCAGATTATCTTAATAGCCTAATCCAACTAAGGCCCGGTTCTTTCACCTCCGGTTATACTAGGAATAAATTAACCAACGATTAGAATATGCTTTTGCTTAACGTTTATTGTTAACGAAAGCACATTCTAACAGTTGGGTAATTTATTCCTAGTATAACCGGAGGTGAAAATACTGGACCTATATGTAAATTATACTGAACATGAAGGCAATCTATCTTTGAGAAGTCCAAATTTATTTATTTGCTATATACTATTTTAATTTCAAATCGTCATTTCAAAGTGATAATGAAGAATATCACCAACTTCTGATTTTTGCCTTACAATACACTCTATTAAAAATGAAAAAATACCGTAAATATATTTTTTTGATATGTCTTATACTTTCCGAGATATTTAATTGTTTAGCTAGGCGTGCGACGACGCGGAGTCATTGGCCGCTGTGACGTCACTTTACAACGGCCGGTCAGGGGGTGCTCTGCTTCCGAGCTGTGTGTATGAAGTTTGCGTCGAAAATTGATAAAAATGTCGAATGGAGAAACTATAAAATCGTGTATTTTGACAAAGTGTTTGAATAAAACTACTAACGCACCCGAAAAGTTGTTTTTTATTGTTGCTTTCGAACCTAAAAGTCGAAAGAAATGGATGCAAATCATGATGTTCTGGGGTGATTCTGCATTTCACCGTACAAATATCTCTTTTAACTTTCACATATCCAATAGCGTCGTCGCCGAAGCTGTTTCTAGCCGATCTAAAATAAACGTAAGTTGATCTAATATATAAAAAATTAAATAAATGAAAATGCACTTATACACGATCACATTAAAGAGGAAATCAATGTGAGAGGTTTTTCATCTTAGCTTAATAATATTTAATAGGTGTAGTCGCGTGCATCCTAATAATAACCTACTTTTGAAAAAAAATTAAAAAGTTTAAAATGTTCAGGTTATGTTTACTATGTTAATTTTTTGTTACATAACATATTAAAAAAATACAAAATGTAAGTCATGATCCAAACTTTGTAGGTACAATAACACAGTATTGTTTTTAATAAGTCCCACCCTGTTACAAATACCTACGCATTCTTCCTTCTCAGGAACTCAATGTCAAGTAAGATGTTCATAGTAACACTATGACGTATGGCGTACATTTATAAAACACTAGTAATGAGAAATATGTACTTATAGGGATCAAAAAATTTATGATAAAAAGTAAAATGTTATTAAGTAATACTTACTTTTGCATTTTTACTCCTCGCATCTCGGCGGCCAAGAAATCGGAGTTATTTGAAAAATAGTGGGCAACCATTAACCGGTTATTTCAGGCAAGTTATCAGATTGTCCTTTTTCAAAACCGTCATCCATATCTAATATTATACTTATAACACATAAAAACTTAAGTTAAAAACGTTATTGTGGTCGAACAACCGATAGCAAAGCAATGATTGAGTGTACGGTGAGAACGTTGCGTTGTAAAATGACGTCACGCGAGCATGGCGCGCTCGCCCGAAATATTTGGATAAAACGGAAACTAAAATTGTCGTAACTTCAACACTATTCGCTTGATTGAAATGAAACAAAAACAGGTGTATTTCTAAACATTTAGGCTACACGGTCATAAAGTTCCAAGTCATTCAACAGACCCAGTGACACAGGTTGTATGGAGAAAAGTCGCGCATTAGTAACTATTTTAGGGGCGAGTAGTTTGCGTCAACACATGTTCACCTCCTACGAGAGATGAAGATGGGTTGCGGAAACTTAGGTGGCTACCTCCAAGTGGTATCGCTGGATAACGGGGTTGACAAGGAAAATCCAGTGGGAATGACCAGAAATGGTCAAAACCTGCGGATCTCTAAGTCAATCTCAAACCAAATGCCACCACAACATGGCTTAATCCAAGGCGTCAAGCGACCCGTGCCGAGGGATGGATGATACCTGAGCCAGTCAGGTATAAAAAACGGAGCCTCTGGGATACATGGCGACCTCCCAGAGTAATCTGCCTTACACCTGCGCAGGGGGCACCGCAGGTGTGGACGACCCTTTCCCCTACACAAACAACCTTGGGGAACTTCCAGTTGAAGAAGACCCAACACCGATAGCGTGTATGGAAGTCGAGGAGATTCCAGTTGAATCACACTCGGCACCAGAAACCGTAAACCCAACCGAGGAGGGATCAGCAGATGGTCGAACACCTACTGAGAAACTCCCGGAAACAGAGTGGATTCCAAAGCCATTTGCTAAAATGGAAACCAAAAAGATTCTTCAGCTCATCAAAACCCAGGACATGGGGATAGATACTGAAGAATGGCTTGTCATCAAGAGACAAGAGGAGGCCTCGGGTCTAACTCTTGTATTTCAATCTTCGACTGTGTCGCCCTAAGTGGTGGGCGACACAGAATCTTTGGAGAGATCGGCCCGGAAACGGGCATGAGTCCGAAGAACCTTATCAACGGGCTTCTAGACCTAGTTAGGGGCACAAACCTGTTTGAATGAGGAACCACTGACGACAGAGTGATACAATAGACCCCAGCTGGTCGCAGTGTCAAGGGAAGCTAAGTGCCAACCCTGTCTCTGGCTCGTCAGCCTTAAACCAACCAACCAACCAACTATTTTAGCCAACAGTAGAGATTAATGGTTGTATACATTCCACCTCGAATTCTCCAGCTAAATGAATCATCAGAAACAATATATTTATTCAGGTATAACCTCAAATTTGTTCATATTATCAGGAAATAAAGAAGTCAGTAATAGAAAATATTCAATCATTCGTATGCCTACTTGTTTTAAACTTCTGAACTTCAATTTGTTCTTTCCTTACAGTAAGTTAACTTCAGATAAGGAATAGGTAGAGAGGGTCACAATTAAGCCAATTTAACATTTTTATTTATCAACATCTTGATGGGGAAAAAGTCTTGCCATTCATAATTATTAGCATTTTGTCCCATATCGGTCGGTGAATTTTATGTTAGATATAAACACAACAATTTTTTCTAGATCGAAAAATGTTAATATTATACTATTAGTATGTTTAGAATTAGTGCACAGAATTATAATTTTCAGAAAATATATTGTTTTCATATAGAAATATTAGAATAATAACTTTATTAAATTATACTTTACTTTATTAGTCATATATATATATATATATATATATATATATATTATGTTAGTTGTTGAAAATTGAAATAAATACTTAAACCGAAATATAAAAAGTTTGAAAGATTTTCCTTTAATAAATATTGATCACTATATTGGCATTTCTCTATGTGAAAGGATTAATTCTATGAAAAACTATTATTCCTACCCCTCATTTTAAGTATATTCTCGTTCTAAAACTCAATATAAACCATTGTTCGTATGCTTCAAAGAAGGCAAATATATAAATCAAGAGGTTGGTAAGAATATTACATCCAAAGTACTATAAAAATTGCAGAATGTCTTAAGCTACCAAATGCCGAACATTACACAAGGCAAAGTTTCAGAAGAACTTCAGCAACTCCATTAGTAAACGGTGGTAGAGATATTTTAGCTCTGAAACAGCACCGCGGTTGGAAATCAACCAATATCGCAGAAAGTTATGTAAAACAATCTTACGCAAAAAAAAGAAAAATTTCTGATCAAATTATGGGAAATAATGTAGAACCTGAACCTGACCACAATCAGACCACTTCTAGAAGTTACCACCATTACAATGTGCCAAGCGAAAATACTTTAAATACTGAAGCTCCTATTCAAACAATATCCTCTTCCAATGGTGTTCATATAAGTGCTGCTCAAAACTGCACATTCAATATTAACATAATTAATTCTAAAATATAGATAAACAATACTATGTGTACTTAATTATAACGCATATATTGATATTTGTGCCGTAAATACATTTAAAAAAAAGGTTTAATAAGTGGGTAGGAGGAAAAATCATATGTATTACACGGGAGTAAAGTGCCTTTTCCCCCTTTGGGAGGAAAAGTGATACTTTCCTCCCTAGTACACATTATCACTTCTGACATGTTTGACTTTATTTGGTAACTTATTGTGGCAAGTACTATCTTGGTAGTGGGAGGGGTTTTTTAATTTGACATTTGGTGTTGTGGTATTACCAATAGATCAGCTTTTTTTCCTGTGTTCTCAAAAAAGGCAGCTACTTTCAAATTTCATATTGAAGATGAGCCTTATGATGAATTTTTGGCCTATGAAAACTCTGGAAAAGTCTCTTGCTATATCCCAAGTGAGATGAGAATAGACCGTCGGGGGTAAAAATATAGTGAGTAAGTTCATCCAAACTGGATTCCATTTTTGATATTGAAGTATTCAGAATAATATTCTCATGAGACCAGGGACTCAACTGATCGATAAGTTGCTCAGCATTTTGACCAGATATAGGTATGGTCCCAGAACAGAAACCTGCGGCACACCGAGTTTAACAGTTTTTGACTCAGATGACGAGAATTGTAGAATATGACCCTCTAGCTATTTCTCATATATGATTGTGTCAAATTCACATGGAAAACCAAACTTCAATTTATGAACTAGGATTTCAGAGCTCATTGCTTTCATTAGGTCGAATAGTTATCAATCAATGTACAGGTATAATTAGTGCTTTCCCAGAACTTCTGGAAAGAATGTTGGATATAAAATATTGATTTAGTAGGTACTTATAACGAATGAGATCAGTTTCTTCATTATAATAATCGATATTTTATCGGAGCGTATTTATTTTTTATTCCTCAATTTCGCTATCTCATACTCCGTAACTGGTCTAGATTGGGTAACAATTTCCATTTTCAGTAATTTTCAGTATATATTCTGTCCAAAGTGATTTAAGGCAGAATCACTTTGAAAGTAATTATCAAAAAATTCAGTCACTTCACCTGGATCTGTCACGAGGCCAAAATCTTGTTTGAGAGAGATTCATATTTTAGGTTATTTTTTCCTTTAATTATTTTCGACGTCTCTTCAGTTTTGTTTTTTGGCGTTGTTTTGGTTGTCGTTATGAATTAGAACATAGGAAAACTGTTCAATAAATTGCATTGCATTGTGATTATAGGGAAGTGGGTAGGTGCTTATGGAAAAAACAGTACTAGGGTGACATAGAAAAATAGATATTATAGCCATTTAGTGAAATATAGTACCTATTATAAAATGCAAGTGAACAAGAAAAAGAAAAGATTCAGTTTTTAACTTGTTCTTCGTTCCTCTGTTTTGATGTTGGCGACTTTTCAATGATTAATCCTCAACTTCTTTTCCAATATTTGAATTTATATATGAATCACCACTTTCCAGAAAAGCAAGAACTAATTTCAGAGTACTTCTTTCTTCGATTATAGTCAATGATATGATTGCGGTAGAATTCTTTAGGAAGTCTCTCAAAACTATTTCATAACGATTTGATCGATTCAAAAACGAAAAAGATATTTTGAATTGAATTCCATTACTATTATGGATTGTATATAGTATGGATCGTCACGACAAAGAATTTACAGTTAAAAAAAAATTGTTCTCGTTAATCCCGAAACAATATATCATAATTTTCGCAATTATCTTTTCAATACTTCAATGATTGTGCTGTAGATAACTTTCGTTGACATTCGTAACATTTCTTTATAAGATCTGAAATCTGAAATACGTACACAAGGCTTGTTCTCATTGATTTGTGTTGAATATAGTTTTACAATGGTGGTTCGAAATAAAAAGATCAATTTGCCAAAATGCAAAAAACATCTGCACAACTAACCAAACCTAATCGAATAATATTGCGGTACATTTTGCGGGCAAACAAAAATAAACACTCAATAAAAAACACATTTTGGGGTAGCATACGACCACCAAAAATATGCGAAAGCTTCTCCGTAAAATACCAAGACACAAAATCCCGTCAGAAAATATCATTTAACCCTTCAGCAAGAATTTACGGCGGTAATTTAATTTGAAAAGCATTTTTATAAATTACTGGAATGACCTCCGAAGGATATGATCTTATACAACCCTTTTTATTTTTATTAGTTTGTCCTTGCATTGGACCGGTCGGAACAGTGACGGCCGCTCAGTAGATAGAAGAGCATTCTGGGTTCGTTGAGTTGAACCGATTTATTATTATCTTCAATAATGCCAGACTATTTTGCGATAACATATTTCATTGATTGATTCACAACGAAGGAGAAGTAAGTTACGTTGTAACGGAATATATTTAGGGAGTACTGTTTGTGTTTCTATTCGAATTATCAATTGCAAATAAATCAAATGATACTCGAGGATACCAACAAACATAAAACAACAGAATTCATTTCAATAAGTGATTTTGTTGATGAGTTACACTAATGTCAAAACGAAAGTAAAGTTATATAATATTATTCAGAAGCATCAATATTTTAAACAATTTTTTTGTAACATGATGAAATTAAACATCATAGCGCTATAGATTTCAACCTAGAAGCTTGGCGAGGAGTCCCTGGTGCCAAACTCGATCGAACGCCTTGGAGATATCTAATGCCACAGCTAAAGTTTCTCCATACTTTTCAATAGATAGCTGCCATATATGTGAGACGTAAGCGGCAGGTCACCAATTGATTTCTGATGGCGGAAGCCATATTGCCTATCGTTGACAATTCCTGAGTCTTCCAGATATTTCATGAGCTCGATGTTGATGGCTTTTTCCATGACCTTTGAAATAATAGATAGCAGTGCGATAGGTCTGTAGTTGCTAGGTAGGGCCTTCTTGCCTTTTTTAGGGACTGGCTGTACTCTTGCAATTTTCCAATTGGACGGAAATACCTCCAATTCGTAAGAGTGGTTGAACAACTTGCAAAGAACAGGTGTTAGTTCGGGGGCACATTTCTTGAGAACAATCGGCGGGATTCCGTCAGATCCACAGGCTTTGTTGGTGTTGAGACCCAGCAAAATCTTTCTGATAGTACGTTGGCGAAAGGTGATCTCGGGCATGTGACTGTCAATAGGTGTAATGTTCGGGGGTTGTTTTCCCGATGAATCCAGAGTGGAATTTCCAGCAAATAGGTGCGCAAAGATATTGGCTTTTTCCTGGGCAGTCGTTGCTAGTGTTCCATCTTTTTTGGTTAGAGGAGGAAATGAGCTAAGGAATTTTTCCCACAGCAGTAATGCCACATGAGACGGGGTGGTATTGTGCAGCTCGATGGTAAATGGAAAGAGCATGTTGTGGAGATGAGGGTGTGATCAGAGTTTCCAAGTGGGGCACAAACTTCTATTCTATACGGGTCAGGATTGGTGGTGAGGAAAAGATCTAGTGTATTGGCAGACTGGTTGTTGACATCAGGGATGGTTCTTTTTGTTTTTTTTTGAGTGGAAAAAGAAAAAAAATACAGAGAGATAATTCATTCGTTTATAAACAATAAAAATTTAAATAATAAACGTTTTTTTTTAATATCAAAGACCAAGATAAATAATGATAAAAAAAATTGTTGCTTAATTTTTATAACAAGTGGTAAAAAAAATGTTATTTAACAAATGCGTTTTTAAGCAATAACATTCTTTTATTAAGAAACGTTTTTTTTTGAAAAATCATAATTATCATCAAAGATTATGTTATAACAAATTTTTTGAATTATCTCATAAATAACGCATTTGTTTATAACAATTTTTTGAACAATAGGAGATAAAAATTATTAAAAATCATTTTTGAGTAGCTTCTGATCATAAGAAAACGGATCAATATAATATTATAAAAAAAAAAGTTTTTTAATGTTTAATGAAGCTTTACAATTTTTCACCTTAGTAAGTTGTTAATAACAGAACGAAAATTAACAATTTTTCAATTTTTTCAACAGGAATCTATTCTTAGACCTTTGAGAAAAAGCTCCACGAAAGGAAAACATTCTCAGATTAATATTTCAACAATGATCGCAGTTGCAATGTTGATGTTCGTGCTACAAAAAAGTGTTAATTAAGTAATGGATAACTTATTGAAAAATCGCGATAAAAATTTTTGGACCACAGATTATTATTTATCGATCTATCCTGCAGGCGCCCGAATTTTTTCAATTTTTAATTTTCATATTTAATAAGTTTAAATAATATTTATTCATTAAAGGTCCGACGGGGGCGTGGCTTGCGCAAGCCGGAGTACCCGTTTTCGGGCGTATTTTCAACCCTATGGGAAAATTATAAATATTGGTCCTACAGTTCTGGGAACTTTTTCTTAGGAAATTTCCTCTTCTTTTTGCATCTTTTTTCAAATTTGAATGATCTCGGATAGTTTTTGAGTTATTGGCGAAAAACCAAACCCCCCTTTTTTTTACTTAATTATTTATAACTATTGCAATTTTTGCGAGCGGCCTTAGCATTTTCTCAAAAACTATCTACATGCCATTCCGAATCGAATGACACCTCAATCATAATTTTCAGAGAATGCGAAAAAATTTTGACCCAAAAAGCACTTGTTACTAGACTATATAAACCCAAACTTTCGATCGCAGCTCTGAATGGTAAGACTTCATTATCAATTTCCATATTCATATAAGACTTCAATAACTGGCGTTTTTTCTTTGGGCAGAATTAGAAAAGTTTGGATTTATCAGAGTTGAAGTGCATGTCAGTTCCAGTGAGTATTATATGACGTTGCAAAGGTCATCAATGATCTGAGGAGTTGAATTTTCGAAATCTTGAGTTGGAAATTCAGACAACAATTGGGTGTCCTCTGCACAACAAATAACGATGGAATTTTCTTTGTTATTCACCAAATAGAAAGTTATTGAGACTAAGAAGGTTCATTTTATTTTTTACTTTTCAGTTCCGTATTTCGTCGGTTTAATTTATTGTTAAAAATATTTTATTTTTCAATATTTTGTGGCTGTAATCTACTAATGACTACCTAATTGTTTTTTAATTACTTCCAAAATACTTACTTACCCACCTTACTTCAACTATTACCAATTAAATAATATGATTATCTACTTTTATTATTTGTTGTAATATAAATTATTTGTGTTGTTCTGGTTAGTTTATTCTATTACCTTGTATATCATTCCATCCTCTCATAGAATATAATGAAGTGTGCCAATGTTCACAAGTGAAAAATCAATTATTCCCTATTTTTCTACCCGTAAGGGTGGATACTTCCATTCGAAATCCACATATGATCAACTATGAGGTATAAAAGAATAATAATCCAAAGTTATGCCTGATAGAATCGGTTAACGGACCAGAATTCAGAGGGTGAGTGATCAATATCCTTTATGTTGCTACCCTTAGGGGTGGATTTCATCTTTTAAATTCAAATGGGACCAACGTCGAAGTACACCCTATCCACTGAAAAAAGAACGTCACAGTAAAAAGTTATGCGTGGTCATACATAAAAAAAAAATATACGCGTCGACTAGAGAACCTCCTCCTTTTTGGTTTCGTCGGTTAAAAATGAGAAGTAGTTCGAATACTCAACCCTGAGGAATCCCACATGATATATTCTGTCTTGTATCACTTGTTGTCGCGTCTTTTTCAAATGGCACTCAAAGAACTGCAACTTCAGCTTTTCAAACCCTAGATATGCACAAATAATGTCTCATTGTGTCAAACGCTTTGCTGAAATCTCTCTCCCTGCCCTCTACCAATCGTCGAATATTATCAAAATTTTGGTTAAAATTAATGTGCACATATAATATACACATGTGTGTGAAGTAATGTTTTACACTAGTGACAGTTACCTTTTCTACTTTTTTTTGAAAATTTTTGCCCGCCTAAATTTTTAGCATAGTTGAGGTACAGTACTAATAGTTTTCAGAGAAGCCTTGGATACAACACACACACAGGCAATTATGCCTAGGTATGTTGTACTCAGAGAGCAAATCTAACCCCATATTTGTAAAAAAAAAATTAATATTTTTGTACATGCAATACTTTGAATAAAAAAAAATCTAGGGAAAAAACTTTTTATCGAAAAATTGAACAGTCGCAAAAAATAACTGAAAAGCGAAAAATAAAATAAACCTTTTCAGTCTTGATAACTGAGCTCCCAACCCGATAGCAGTACCTAATTTTGAGTAGGCGCCTAACAAATATACAAGCAAATGAATTACGTAAAGCGTACAATTTTGGCAGCGGCGGCGTGGCGCGAATCTTTGTCGAAAATTGCCTAGCGTTCCTGAAGGTAATATCAGCGAGACAGCTACCCGAACGGGCATACACGTAAGGGTACACGGCGTTGCGAGTAGTCGTGCGGAGAGCACATTGTTGGAATGTTATTGTTTATCACTGGAGATTTCACGTTGCATTTTTATGTTATTTTGTTTTGATTATTTCTTTGAATTAATTTAATGATTTTCGTTGATTGTTTGTTTGGCGCCGACTCAAAATTAGATACTTCAGAAAACCTTCAGAAGCTTTAGTTATTGAGACTTAAGAGGTCTATTTAATTTTTCGCTTTTCAATTTTTTTTTGTCAGTTAAATTTTTTGTTAAAAAGTTTTCATTTCCCATTTTTTTTGTGGCTAAAATCTACTTATTACTACCTAATTCATTTCTAATACTCAGTTGCCTACCTACTTCAACTTTTAATTGTTATATAATATAAATACTTATATAACAACAATCATTTTATACCAACATTGGTGGGCCTACAAAAAATGATGCTCGAATGAGAAAACGATATTAAGAAGAATCTAATAATGAGAAGAACAAAAAAGGTTACAAGCAAATAATAAGCCCAAACACGAGGTAGCTGCTGTAAACCGTTGAGGAGTTCCCTCGACTGTCTTCCGTTTCCATCATCAGATCAACTACAGGTCTCCGTTATGTTGTAGTGTCATCAGAACTACATATATATGCCAAGTTTCAACAGAATCGGTTCACAAGTGAAAAATCAATAATCCCCTATTTTCTACCCTCAGGATTTTTTCAAATTTGAATGGGACCAACTTCAATGTAAACCGGTTACCCTATTTAATGATCCATCTAAATCGGATAACCCAGTGCAAAGTTATGCGTGGTAGGATGGGTTATCTGGTAAAAATTCAGTGGGTGAACAATCAATCATCCTCTATTTCCATACCATTATGGTTTTTTTCAAATTTAAATTACAGCAACCTCAAGGTATACTGAATCATCAGAATCGGACTCTGTAAAAAGTAATGCGTTGTCTTTTTTTCGTCGGTTAACAAAAACAGATACCAAGACCTTGTCTTGATTTACTAATATGTCATCAATACCTGAACCTAGATTGTTGTTCCTAAACAATATTGTTCATGATATCTAGTCTTTCACTTTGAAATTGAACGGAAGAATGAATTCTTGAAGTGTTTTTAACATGAATATAGCTTTCAAAAACTTTTCGGAATTATTTAACCAGTGTCTTGCATTCGAAAAAAAGAGTTATTATATAAATATGAAATCGCTTAAATAAACACTAAATCGCATATCCTGGCTCTTATACAAAATTGGATATCTATATAGTTTTGAAAAAAACACTATTCATTAATTTCAACTGTAATTTTATAAAAATTAAAAATTAAAGCTCAAAATGCTGGGTATTTTTCCCCAAAGAGCTCATTTGCCATTATGCTTATAGTGTCATCAGAGTTTTATTTCAGTAGCGATCTCGATTCTACGATATTTCATAACATTCCTCTAAAAACCACTAAAAACAGTCAATTACCCCCATAACTCATAAAACGACACCTCATGAAACTCAACAATTCATCCGCAATAAAATGCGTTGCATTTTTTATTGCACGATCAACCTCTGCAGCTTCTCCAGCTCGAAAGGTTGTCGAGACCTTCAAATGTTAACGAGAATCTTTTATTGACGAAAGGGTTTTTTATGGTTCGGTAAAATAACACAAAATATAGTGACCTAACCCTTCTCTGGAAAGATGTAAGGAAAAGAAGGCTTTAATTTATTACTGGGCAGAGGTGTGTGATTCGAGGACAAATGTGCAATTTAAAAAAAGGGATGGGTTTTTTTTCTGAAAGGGTTCAGTGTATCGATAATATTAGTCAAGTGAACATCATGTACTTAGTAGTGACTATCGTATGTTGTGGAGTGAATTGTTTGATTTGGTGAGTATGTAAAACGTAGGTGGGATTAACAGATCAAACCTCATCTGTCTTCCTGGTTATAAAAAATATATTGGAAAAAACAAATATTTTTCATTGAAATGTTGAGCAATCTGGATAGCAATTAACAATATGTACTTTTGTCAATGGATGATTCACAAGTAACAAAAGTTTTTGAATTGAAGGTATTCTTCACTTAATTTCGCGAATATATTGTTTGTTTCTTCGCAGCTATAATATGGAAACAAAGTGTATTTATTATTCTTAAAGATTATTGGTTTGGGCGAATAAAACGAATCTACGACTTTGCTATCGTTATGCGAATATATTGTTCGCTTTTTCAGAGCTTCGGCATAATCGGTGGTTATATCACAAGTCATGGATATTCTGGTGAGTATACTTTGACATTTTTGTCAATATTGTTGTAGAAATTCACGACAAAAAAATTGAGTCGAGTGGTATTTTTGAAACAATATTGGCGGAAAAATATCGAAGTATACTCTACCCAAAATATCTATCTCGAGTGGTATATAACCAAATTATATATCGAGCTAGCTATTAGAAACATACCTACACTTGAAAAAACTATGGTTTTCTAGGTTTTTTCGAATTTTGAAGGAAGTGTTTCCGAAACGGTCGTACATATTTTTTTTATTTGACACTGACTTGGACGTCATCTGAGAGTGATAGGTTTGGTATGAACAATGATAAAAACCTTCTTGTTTTATAGCAAGTAGCGTGAATATTCGCGGATATACTCGCAACATGGTGTATATTCGCTGATATTGGGATTTAATTGGTTAGATAAATCATTTGATTAGCTGAATTGATTTCGAGGTATATAATCACAAAAATCCATCTACTTACAATACAAATGACTTATTCCAAGAATTTAACATCACACACGTTTTTTATTACCAGATTGTATGGAGGTAACACATTCATCGTCGTGAACTCGATAAAATGGAAAACAAGACGGATAAAACCGATTCCAAACCCTGAAAAAAACTGTGCTACAGCGGTCACTCCATTTTCTGGTCCAAAAATTTGCAATTCAATTCGGAGTTCTTGAGGCAAAATCAATTATAGTACTTTGTTCAAGAAAAAACTGAAATTGTGGATGAACCAATAACCAATTATGCAAATACCTATATCAAAACATAGATACAAAAAATATACTTTTCAATAATTATATATGTTTTCATTATCTAATTTATATCGTTTTGTTGAAGTAAGAAAAATAATTGTTCAATTTCATCTTGAAATCACAATTATGTAACCAGGCAAATAACCTACTTGAACCATATTGTACTAATAGCATCATTATCATTCAATTCTTTTTCCCATACACGAACTGTTAACCTTCTGTTTGCTGATCATATTGTTTCTCCATCTTTGTAAACTAGTTTGTTGAGAATAAATATTATTATTAGTTTGTTGGTTTTATCAACTGCAATGCTCTCAGGAATACTACTGGAAGTAGAGGTTAAGAGAACAAGAAATATAGAGTTGTGTTCTTCTTCCAACCTCCATTTTTTATTCCTCGTATTCAATAAGTTCAGGTGATGAATTGGTAGAAAGGAGCACTATTAAGGCAATTTCCAAGGAAAAAATATCTTGTTATGTCAATTCTCGACTTCTAAATACTTACATTTTTCGTAGTGTCAGTAAATCTTACGTAAATATCAGGTTCAATCAACCTCATCCTAATTGGCCGCTGACCTAAATCCAAGCTATGAATTACATATAAGGATTCTAGGACACTCATCAAAAAATACATAAATTTGATTCATGTAAATATACTTCACCTCTAAAAATAATGTTTTGGTGTATTTTATAAAAAAAAGTTTACAGAGTACGCAATTGCCCGTAAAATTATAACTAGGTGTGACTACGTTCCTTCATCTTTTTCTTTCGTATGTTAAGATTAACAGATATTTTCATATTATCAACTCCAAAGCTCTCAGAAAAAATAGGTAGTAGGTAGATTAATATACACAGTAGGTCAGCAAACTTATGAGCTCTCTTGTTAACCTTCATTTTTGTATCTCTCATTTCTTATTTAAGGTTATATATTGATGGAAAGCACTACTTACTATAAATACAATTTACCTATTTGTGCCTTCGGCCTATTGGGCAAGATGTCCCAATTTTCGGAAAACTGGCATATCCGACGAAAATTCGATGTGAAATTTACTATCACAAATTGGGTGCCGCGACCAATTCGATGGTCCAAATGGCATAAGTTTTACAAATATTCACAAAAAATGGTATAGGTACATTATCAATTATTATCTTTCTTCGTCAATTAATGGAATGAGCTCTCATTGGATACCTCTATCGCCTGGATCTGAAAAATTTCATTTCTGGAAGGCCCTGAATACATGTATTCATACAGAATATCAAAAGTTTTATTATCGAAATTATAACCCCTGTATCGAAATTCACAGCATGGTTGATCTGAAAAACAATAAGAGTTATACAGGGTGATTCAAAAGTACCTTGACAAACTTCAGGAGGTGATTCCTCACAATATTCTGATATGAATTGTCCAAATATATATAAATATATGTCCGAAAACGCTTCGTTTCCAAGGTACAGGGTGTTAAAGTTTTATTTTTGTTTTCGTTTTTTTTAAATAACTGACCTTAATCAAACGAAAATTGGTATTGAGAGGTTTTTTGAGGTGTCGAATTCGAACCTGATGTTATTATTGCTCTTACTCGTAGGGGGCGCCACCTACACGTCTTTTTCTTTTTTGAAGATTTATTACTTTTTTGAGCGTACCACTAGCACATTTTTCTGTAAAAAAATCAATTCCCCTATCATATCTACATAAAAAAAGCTATCCTTGTTACAAGTATCTATAAGCAACCGTTTTCTAGATAATTGAACTTGAAAATTTCTTGTCTAATATTTGATAATCGATGCGTGTTGAAGTTATTACCATTATTTTGCATTTCTCACAAGAATGCTCAGGAAATGAATTTAACGTTTAAGTAAGTGGTTTTGGTTTTTTGTAGGGGGCGCCACCTATTATATTTATTTTTAATCGTTTGAAATAATTATTTTTGTATCAAAGGTGCTAAATCTGTATTTGTTTTAATAAAATTTGCAAGAAATGTCAACATTTTATTTGAAGAAATTTTGAATATGTAGAATAAAATAAAATAAAGGAAACTAAATTGTATTCAAATAAATTGTTCAAAGTGTCCACCTTCAACGAAGATACAGGCATTCAATCTTCTAGTCATTGAATCTCGTACGCGCTCAAAAATTATTGGTGTGTTTCTTATTGTTTCACAGGCATCTACTATTCGGTTTCTTCTTCCTGGTTCGCTACTGGAGTTTTATGAACTAGTGACTTCAATTGTCTCCAAAAATAAAAATCTAGCGGGTTTAGATCTGGGGACCTTGGTGCCCACCCTCGTTAGGTTCTTCCCTTCCGATCCATCGATTTGGATAGACAGTGTTAAGGAATTCTCTGGCTACAACGCTAAAATGGGCCGGAGCCCCATCATGCATAAACCACATGCGGATACGAATTTCTAATGGTACATTCTGAAGTAGTCCCGGCAAATAATTTTCTAAACAGTCTCTGTGAGTTGCGCCATTCAGTCGGAACGGAAGGAAGAAAGGACCTATCAAGTAATTATCAATTATTGCCGCCCATTCATTTACAGAAAATTGATACTGATAATGTCTTTCACTAACTGCGTGCGGATTTTTCAGAGCCCAAAAATGGTTGCTATGAAAGTTTGTGATAGCATTTCGGGAGAAGTTTGCTTCGTCCGTGAAGAGAACATATCTTAAAAATTGAGGATTTCCAGACAATTTTCTCAAAAACCACTGACACATAGAAATGCGTTGGGGAAAGTCTCGTGGCAAAAGAGTTTGTACCCTTTGAATATGGTATGGATAAAATTGTTGATCGTGGATAATTCTCCAAACTGTGGACTGAGTAGAATTGAGAGCTTCAGCAATTATTCTTGTACTTGTTTCTGGATTCTCTTCGGAAGCATTCAAAACAGCTTCTTCCAATTCTGGGGTTCGGACTGCTCGTGGTCTTCCAATAATATCAGCCGCCCCCTCAAAGCTACCTGTTTCTGCCAAACGACGGTGGAGACTAGGTAAATGTTGGAGCTGAAGGCAGTACTCGATTGGGAAATCGCTCCTGGTAAATACGTCTTGCTTCGCGCCCATTGCCATCCGCAAGGCCATAAACGAAATGTATATCGATTAAATGAGCATTATTGTTTAAATAATCCATTTTTTCAAAATAAGTGTTTTAAAACTTACAGAAACTTCAACAAAACAACAAACAGTTTAACTGTCACATAATATGTAATTAGCAAAACTTACTCAAACGTCAAATTCATTTCCTAAGCATTCTTGTGAAAAATGCAAAATAATGGTAATAACTTCAACACGCATCGATTATCAAATAATCGACTTGGAATTTTCAAGTCCAAATATCTAAAAACAGTTGCTTATAGCGACTTGTAACAAGGGTAGCTTTTTAACTGAAAAATGTGCTAGAAGTACGCTCAAAAAAGTTATGAATCTTCAAAAAAGAAAAAGACGTGTGGGTGGCGCCTACGCCTACGAGTAAGACACCTCAAAAAACCTCTCAATTCTCAGTATTTCGAAAGTTATTTAAAAAAAACGAAATTAAATATAAAACTTCAACACCCTGTATCTTGGAAACGAAGCGTTTCCGGACATATATTAATTTGGACGATTCATATTAGAATATTGTGAGGAATCACCTACTGAAGTTCGTCAAAGTACTTTTGAATCACCCTGTATGAACTATCAAACAAGTATTTGTTCCGAAAATAAACAATGAGCTGTGAATGCTTTCAAATATTTTATTAATTGTATATATTTTAATTTTGTCAAACATTCGTTCACATTTATTAGGTTTTAGCTATTTAATCCTTATTAACACGGTTTTATTAGCTTCACCTTCAACTAACAAACAATGTAATCAAACTTGGAAGTCAATTTTAACCAACTTCTAATTCTCGTAGCGAAATGAAACTTGATATGTATATGTGGTTTGGATGACAATACTATAATTTGGTATCTTGGAGCTGATCTGATGACGGAGCCAGGAAGTGAATAGTGGAACTCTTCGGTGGCTACTAGTAAAATATAGTGAATGCATCGAAGCAGTTCACAGCATAATTCACAATTCAAAGATATGGCGAATGCACTGGCTCTCAGCATATTCGCCAAAATGTAGTTATTAATAACTTCCATTCATGTTGAATCAATCGAAGAGTTTATCCCCCGTAGTCTTTTTTAGTCTTCTGTAGCAATATGGACTAAATTGATTGGTTAGATAAAAGCATTTGATTAACTGAATTCATTCCGAAGTATATAATGAACGGTACATAGTACTTTGTTAAAATTATTTGAGTTATGCATTGTGATAATGCGTCATTGAACTGATTTTAATGAATCCCTAGTTGTTGAGAAAAATGTAAATAATCAAAAATAGGAGTACAGATCATCTGAGAGGATTAGTTTTACTTGTCCAATATCCTACAATAATCACGAATAAGATACAACAACGAAGTGTATTCGTTCATAACTACAACACAATGCAACTTCAAGCATATACGTATAAACAAATAAACACTTAGTAGTTACGTTCTCGAGAGTATTTGTGATATGCATTGTGACAATGCATATGAATGTATATATAGTGTAGTATATTACTATCTGTTTGTTATCAATGTATTTATATGTAACTATATTTTTATTCTACTTATTTTATTTATTTTTATTCTACTTATTTTATTTATTGACTGTACTTATATATTAGTCTTGGGCTAAATAAAGGATTCATTTATACAATGCATCGGAACCAATTCTATTCAATGTATATCTGTTCTATATCGAAACAAAAGACTACATAGTCAGTTTTGTTGATGACACCGCTGTAGTCAACCAAGTATAAAACTGGTAGGTCTTGAAAAATAAGCCTAACTATAATTTTTACACACAATGAAATGGTTAGACAGCATTCTACTGACAGTCAACTTGAACAACCTACTCACTCATTACTTACTCAAAATACTTATCCAGCTACAACAATATCCCGATGTTAGTAAGAAAGAACTTCAGTAAGCAAATACAAACTACCTAGGTCTTCATCTAGACTTTCATATGAAGTGTGATATTGTTCTTAAGAATGTAAAAGAGGAATATTCTCAATTGAATACCCCACAAGAGGTTATCTTGAACGATGGAAGATAGTGACTACAGTTCATCTTTCAGTCGCAGATGATTCCACATCTGATTTCATGAACATCATGTTCATATTTTCAAACAAATCAATTTATCATACCCCATGACAGGTTTTGATGTCAGAAAAACACTTATTTCAAAGTATCTCTCCAAAAGAAATGTTTCTAACTTTTTTCTTTATTTGCAAAGTTAGATTGCTTCTAGAAAATGTGTTTCCCAATTCTTCCGATCTTCCTGATGCTCGTGGAAGCGTGAAACAAATTTTCGTCTACAAAAATGTATTGAAGACCTAGTACATGCGATGCCTCACTTGCGGAAATGTTACAAATGATTTATGGTGAGTACCCTTTTTTTTTTAAACATTATTCTTTGCCTCATTCATCTATATGAGTTCTTAATTGAGACTGGAATAGAAAATCAAATAACTATCTGAATAAAAATGCTAATTTTCCATTTTAGTTTTTTTCTTTTGAGTTAGGGTCCTTTCAGAATGTATCAGATGTAGTTCAATGTCCAGGGTGGCTTGAGCCGGGGAAGTAGTTGTTTTCTGTTAGACATTCACAAAAAATAAGTTAATTTTCATGGTGGATTTTTCACTTTACAGAAAAATATTTCTATTCAATATTCAATTGAGAATGTTCTCAACCTGAATACCCCACAAGAGGTTATCTTGAACGATGGAAGATAGTGACTAAAGTTTATCTTTCAGTCGAAGATGATTCCACATCTGATTTCATGAACATCCTGTTCACATTTTCAAACAAATTAATGCTGAGAATACTCTACAAAATATTTAAATAGAAGTCAACTGAGGACGATATATCACTCCCTCGTTGAAAGCTATCTGATTTATGGAATTGCTGCGTGGGTTGGAACATATAAAAGTCATAACACATTTAAATAAACGCTATATAGTGAAAATTACATGTCAATATTCGAAACTATATTGGACGGATACCATTTATCATGAAACAGAAACCTTGATATTATTATAACTAAGATAAGAAACTCCGCTTTTAATTTTTTTTAATGGTTAAAATGCTAGACCCTGAATCTGCGAGCAAAGATCTAGATTATCTCCGGGAACAATGTCCCGTAGAACCGGCAGGATTGGGTAAACCAAGATGGTGGGCAATACATTTTTGTAAGAATGCAAAGATATTGATACCTACAGGTTGTACTCCGTATTTAACTGTTTGAAATTCACTGAGGATGGCATTTATTTTTACGAATTGTTTTCTTTCGTAAAGGTACACTCCTGAATCCAATACTTTCAAGGACTAATAAACATAATGATGGGAGATTTTGGTCGACATAATTACTTATTTTGTTAGTGAGAAGTGTTAGTGCATCTTCAGTTTATTTGTCGCGTTGGAATCCGTATTGATTTTCTAATAAAATTAATTCTCAATACGTGATTTCAAAATAATTTCAAAGACCTTTGCAAAATTTGTTATAACGGATATATTCTTGCTTGGACCATAATATCTATATAGAATATACTATATGTTCCATTTGAAAACAACAAATTAGTTTTATTTTAATTTAAGAAAATTTTAAATCAAAATTTGACAGCCTGTGAATTACAAAATTGAATAATCTACAGTATCGGGAAGTATTTATCTTGGGTACGATGGTTTCATGAGAGCGTAAAGAATAGCTTGCTTCATGTTGAGAGAGCATTACAATTTCTCCTCGACTCGCTCGAGGAAGGGATATTTACGTCACGACACAGAGATAGGAGAATCAGGGCGGTCCCGGCGGTCAGCTCAGGACGTCAGTATCATACCAGCAGCAGTCGGGAGAATGTGTGCGCTGCAATGAAGAAGAATTATTGACGATAATTTCACTTCAGATAATTTGAACAAATTAAACTGAATCATTGATTCAATTTAACTGGAAAACTTTGGTGACTGGTGGCCGCAAAAACAATTTAATCTGTAAGAAAACATGAAAAAAAAAATATTTTGTGTACGGAATTATTTCATTAAATGTTCGAACAAACCACCATTTTAGGCCAAACAATAGCCGAATGTATTGTACTTTCTCTGCGGTTGTGTAAGTAGGCGGCATGTTTCAAAAGGTAATAATTGTCACGATCTTGTGTTTTCGCAACCACGGCTCGGCAAGCTGTGCGCTGTGTCGCATTGCCACGTGGTCAGTCAATGCGTCGGGTGGGGTAACAGGAGGGGCGCACAGCAGTGCGTCTCTCTTGTTTATGTGGTATCATCATATCATTGCGTTCCTTGTTGCTCGTGTAGATTTCTGTCTATACCTCAGATAAAATGTTTCCGACACTGTATGTCTGTTTCTACTGTCTGCAGAAAAAAATATTTCCATAAACAAATCGAATGACAACTCACACAATACGACTCTGCAATAGATGCAAAATAGGAAAATAATTTGGCAACACCGCAACGGATTTCAATTTTGAGGAACAAACATTGGAGACTGATTTACAAGTGATTGAAATAATTAATAAAAAACATTTTTAAAGACAAGCTTTTATTCAAATGCACTAAAAAGTAAAAAATAATTGCTTTGGATGTGTGACGTAGGTTATTCCGTGAGTTATAGATTCAAAAGCTTGTCGCGCAAAGTTTTCAGTTCGACTACAAAAGCGACAAGCTTTCGACTCTATAACCTACATCACACTTATTTTTTACTTTTAAGTGCTTGCGAATAAACGCTTGTCTTTAAAAAGGTTTGTCATTAATTATTTTATTCTGTACTTTTTAGTACAAAAGTACGTCTTAATCTATGCATTTTTGTTAAAGCATAGTTATTATGAGTCCTTTTTTTCCTGTAAGTTCTGATCTATCTAGTCCTCCAATAAGGAGATCATTTTTAAGATTAACTCATCCGCCATATTGAAGTTGCCATCTTCAATTTATTAATTTCAACTAAAAATCAATAATCTTCGACTGAATTCATAATCACCGACCCCAAAAACCCTGACATACCAATTTTGAATCGAATCGGGCCATAATTACAAAACTCGTCCGCCATCTTGAATTTCTGAATTTTGATAAAAAAATTCATGATCTCCGATCCCAAAAAACCATCGAATAGAATCGGACCATGAATACAGAAATCATCGGCCATCTTGGAGCTGCCATTTTGATTTCATGAATTTTGAAGAAAAATTCATAATTTTCGACCCTGAAAACCTCAACATACCAATTTTGAATCGAATCGTCCCATAAACCTAAATCTCGTCCGCCATCTTGGAGCGCTATTTTTTTTCTCTAACAAAAATTCTGACAAAAAATTCATAATCTCCGACTAAAACTCCATACAAATTTTGAATAGAACCGGACCATAATCACAAAACTCCTCCGCAATTTTGGAGCCGCCATCTTGAATTTATCACTTTTGACAAAAAAATCATAATCACCGACTCGAAAACCCCCACATACTCATTTTGAAACGAATCGTACCATAATCACAAAACTCGTCCGCTATCTTGGAGCCGCCATTTTGTTTTTTCCCCAACAAAAATTTCATAATACATTGTCGCCAGAATTATGAACACCTGCCAAATTTCTGATCGGCAGGTGCTCCAAAAATGGATTACAAATTTTGAACCGGAAAGAATGAAAGAGCTTGTAAAAATAAAAGATATACCACTTGCAGAAAATGAAAAAATGTAGTCTGAACAAACCAAAATTCGAATTTGAGCACTGTGTATTTTCAAATTCTAAATAAGTGAATGAACTATACCTTTCTCATCATGACCCTGCAATAGTGGTAAATATAGAAAAGTACATTATAATTTGAAAACGTCGCAACTGATCTTGATTTGATTTACATCGAAGAAACGACAAAAGAAAGGGAAATACATTTTGGGAGAATAAACACACGAGGTTCTATTTGAATAAAGTCGACTTCAAGTTGTCCCTCTATTGTGGAGCACCCTGTATAGTTGAGACTGTTAATGAAATAGTGATGTTTTTCCCTCAAAGTTTTTCTTTATGATATATCTTTCAAAATATCGAAGAATTACGTACAAAATGGGCACATGTTATGTTCAACTTAGCTTAGATTTACTTTTCCAAATTCGCATTTGTTTTTGTTGTTTTGGTGCTCAATTTTCCTTATTTCCCATAATCCTAGTTCTTGGGAACCATTTCCTTCCAGGAATAGTTCTAATCCCATCACAGACACTATAAAGTGTTGGGAATAGCGAATATCTGGAATCGACCAAAGAAATTCAACTCTCAATTATGCTCCACGCCTAACTTCGCAGACGTCTTTATAGGAATATTGTACTGAAGTTTCTTGTTTTTGTTAGAAATTCAATGAAATGGGCGATACGAACACATTCTTGGCACGGTTCCCTTGTATTCTTGCAAGCATGGGAAAATTAAATGTTTCGAGTTTGCTGTGAAAATATATAAATGAGAATATATGAAATTTAATCAAATGAAAAGTATAACCGAGTTCTCGAAATGCTTCATAAACGACTCTTCTTGTACCGTAGATTGTATTGAAGTAAATAGTGTGAACGAATTGTTTCATTTGATATGACCCGTAGTACGCACGAACAAGATTTTTTTTATCCATCGACTGGTGTACGATTTTAGTTTCATTACATAATTAAAACGAACAAAATTATTGAACTATGGAAGAATTTAGGATACACATTTTTTATATTTCAGTGCGTCATTATTCATACGAGGGCTGCTCTAAAAAACAAATAAATTGAAAATTTCCTACAACCGTTCCGAAAATAGATGTTTTCGCGTTTCTAGTACCGAAAGTGACACATCGTCAAGAGGCCCACACAGACGATGAGATCGGTATCGCTACATGTCGCGATACAAGTGGTGATATAAGTATATGAGATTTGTATCAAGTATCAACGTCTCCACATACGCTGAGACGGAATCGTGAAACATCATTCGCACGCCGTTTCACGACGGTAATTGAGACGGTGATACTGATACCGTGATACTGATACAACCATACACGATGAAATTTGTGTATATACTACATGCAACATGTAGCGATACTGATCTCATTGTCTGTGGGGGCCTTGAAAGAGATATGTCATTGTTATAAAAAAATTACGCAACATTCGTGTTATGCATGTTAAAGTGATGATTTTTGGATGTAACATGCATATAATATTCAATTCATATTATTATTAACATACCATAGATGTATGATAGAAAACAAAATTGTTAACCCATAGTAGGTTATCCTCGAACATGACTGTCAAGCAAAAACATGTTTTTGTTGTTTTAGAAACATAAAATACAATGCTATATAACATGAATTTTAGATGGTAATAACAATATGTATATTGGAAACAATTCACATATATTAACACAGAAATATATATCTGGATCTCCTATCACTGTTAATAAGCCGAGTGTAGCCCTGAGGCTCTTACTCTTTAGACATCAAATGAGTGGGCCACGGCCGTTCACGAATTTAGAATTTGGTTGGTCAAGAATTAGAGACCGGTCTCTAGTCCTTGCCATGATGGTGTATCTCGAACAATGACCGAGAGGAAATTCTGATCGTAAAAATTTGGAAAAATAGTAATTTCTATTGAGGATGCAGCTTCGCTACCCTGTATAGATTAGTAGGTAACCCATCACTCCAGAGAGTGCCTGGGACGTTTAAAACGCGAGGGGTCGTCTATATTGTAATCGGTGGCTTCCCTCACAAGCGGATTCTCGTGAGCTATTACACAATCAAATACTTTCTGATTGCGTTCTCTAATGATACTTTTGATAGAAGGCAGATTCAGGTCTTCGAGGATCCGATCGTTCCGCACGTACCACGGAGCGTTCGTTATCATCCGCAGGACTCTCATTTGCGCCCGTTCCAGGATGCCAATGCTAGACCTGCAGATTTGGCCCCAGGCGGCCGAGGCATACATAATTACAGGCCTGAACATCATTTTGTGAATCGTGACTTTGTTTTTAAGGGAGAGTTTGCTCTTCCTGTTAATCAGGGGATATAGTTCACAGATCTTTTTGACGATTATGTCTCTGACAATATTGACGTATGGTCTCCAGGTGAGCCGGCGGTCCAGAGTAACTCCCAGGTACTTGACCTGCTCTGACCATTCTATCTCCCTTCCAGAGATAGTCACTCCCCTCTCCGGGTTGCTCCTCTTGCGACCCATCGAAATCGCTTGTGTTTTTTTTTCAGGATTTAGCTTTATCTTCCACGCCAGATACCACTGCTGGAGGTCGTTTAATGCATTCTGCAAGTAAACGACACCCATCTGGTGGTCAGCTCCAGAGGAAGGCAAAGCCGTATCATCGGCGAACAGAGAGACCTTCACATGTTCGCTTCTTGGAATATCTGACGTGTAGAGGGCGTATAATATAGGAGACAGTACTGCCCCCTGAGGAACGCCGGCCTCAATTTCTCCCGAATCCAAGAGAGAATTGTCGTCCCTGACTTGGAATGTCCTACCCAAGAGGAACGACTTGATCCACTTGATCAAACTCAAAGGCAGGTGGAAATCTATTAGCTTAGCAAGAAGGCCTTCATGCCAAACCCTGTCGCTGTTGCTACTATCAAGTAAAACAATGTGAGCGCTGTTATTTGAGTTTGAGGATGAAATAGTGTCCTCCACTAGCCTCATCAACTGTAGCTCAGTGGAGTGAGCACGTCTTAAACCAAATTGTTCGCTGGGTAGGACATTTCTATCCTCCACTTCTTCGTCAAGTCTTCCTAGAACGATTTTATCAGCCAGCTTAGCCAAACTGCAAAGCAGACTGATTGGTCGATAATTTTGTGGAAAGGTCGGGTTTTGTCCCTGTTTCGGAATCATAACCACAACGGCATGCTTCCTCCTCCGAGGGAATCTCTTAAGGCGCAGTGAATTATTAATAATATTCAATAACGACTGCACCTGGTTATCCGGTAAATACTTAATCATTCGATTAGTAATTCCGTCGTAACCAGGCGCTTTTATGGGATTGAGTCCCTTTATATGGGCCTTAAGTTCATCCAACGTAGCTGGACGAATGTCGTCATGATTGGGTTCCCTGAGGGTACGGTGAACCCGATTTTCCAACAAAATTTCACGATCCAGATCATCGTCAGGATACTCATTCAGTCTAAACTGCCTTTCCATCGAGTCTGCAGAAGCTTGAGCTTTGGACACTGGGTCATAGCACAGTCCGGCCTCACCATGAATAGGGGGGAGATCGGTCTTTTTTGGTTTTAAATTTTGATTAATTTTCCAAAGTTGGTCACAGTTTTCTAAATTTTGAAGGGTTATGCCAAATCTTCCGTTCCGAAACTCCGATATATTTTCTCTAACCTCCCTATTCAATTCATTAGCTCGGATTCTGTTCACAGGGAACAGACTCCTTTCATACGTTCTTCTAGCGCGTTTTCTCTCGCGGATGAGATTTTTAATCCTCAAAGGGAATTCGTCATGGAATCTAGGAGCCGGTTCCTTGTGGGAGGAATCCTCTGAAGCAATTTGGAGAATCTATTCTCTCAGGAGCGCAGTAACCTGTCTCCACATAAATATATTGACATAAACATAAATATACAGGGTTTCATGATTCATCCTTGGATGATTTTAAGAAAAAATCTTTTTATGAACAAAGGTCCGTAACCGCTTCATTTTTGGGATACAGGGTGTTGAAATTTAACAAAAAAATCAGTTTTTTGTCAATATCTCTAAAACAGTTTTGCATTTTTGTACAATCATGGTACATGCAAAGTTCGCAGAAAATAATAATTTTTTAAAGATGAAGCTTTTTTAATTTTCATTAGTTGCATCCCTGCTAACATGCCCTGCAATATTTCCGATCAAAATAATGATACGTCATTGATTTTTGATTGTCCTCTTTCTTCTCAAAGAAATGGTCTCTTGACTTTTTTTCGTCCGGCGGACGGCTTTCGATTTAAAAACACAGGAAACTATTAAGCGGTTTCGCAATTCCTCCTCAGTTTGAATTGGTTTATTGTAAACCAAGGTCTTGAAAAAATAAAAATAATCCAGACTCTCTAGGTCTGGGAATCGAGCTGGCCCTGTCTGTTTCCCCACGAACTAACCAGCGATTGAAGATTTGGTTTAAATATTCGAGGGCCACAGCACTAAAATGAGCAGGTGCACCATCGTGCATTAACCACATGAGATTTCGCATTAAATTGTCTCCAAGAAAGGGACGATAATTATATCTATTTAATCTGCGTGGTAGAAAAAAATATCGAGTTAAGTAATCGCCAAATAATTCCAGCATACACATTTAAGAACTGCTCCTGGTGATGAGATTCCACGATTGCCTGCGGATTTGCCTCGGTCCAAAAATGATTATTATGACTATTCCACGCACCTTGGAGTTTTCACAAAATCTGTCCAATCAAAAACCAAAGACAGCTTGTATTATCGCGAAAACACCAGCTGTCTTCCAATTCTGATTGGTCTATCAGCATCGTGTTTTCAACGACGTAACCATGGATACGGATCGCAATGCAAAGTTTGACACTTTGACCAAAAATAATTGTAGCTGCAAACGTCAAAATTAGTCGCTTCGGTGCTACTGATGAACCAAAATATTGAAGAGAATATACCCAGTAATACAAAAAAATCAAAATCTTATATATGGAGACAATTTATGACGTTTTGCGCGGAACGCAACTACAAATTAGATGCAGAAAATAGCAACGAAAGATTAGCATTCATTCTAAAAGACTGGGCATTCAATATGCGGAAAATTGATGGTAGTGATTACAAGTAGAGTGTTATTAAAACCATATGGAACACTACTGCAAAATTGGTACAAAAAAACTATTTTTGTGAGTATCAGAGACATATTGATCCCTTCCAAGATATAATGTTCAAGGAGGCAAGGGCGGGTCGAGATAGTAAGAGAAAACTGTTGCAAGCTGTATCCGAAAAAAAGTTCTTTCGCTATGACTTAAGATGAATATAGAAATATGTGCTAACAATAGGACGAAGACACGCCAGAGAGACTCCAAAAGAAGTTTTTTCACATAGCTGCAGTAGAACTAGCTTGGAGAGGTAACGAAGTAACTTTTTCCATGTTACATTTTTATAAGGAAGAGACTGACAACAAAGGCTGTTTAAGAATCAGAATTGCATATAACCCGATATTCTCCAAAACCCGCCAAGGTGGTGATAAAAACTATGCAGATACTAAATGGCTTACTCCAAATAACGGTCATACTATTCAAAAATTTTAAAATTTATAATAATTATAGTCGAGAATAATGTATTATGTTCGTGCTCATAAAAAATTATTTATTGTTATAGGTGACAAATAATAATGAAAACAAATTGATTATAGTTACAAAAAATATTTCATGATTATAATTAAATTTGAATTATTTATTATTCCTCTCATTCTGCCGAATTTGAATTTTTTGACCTTTCACTTTGTTCGTGAAATAGTCTGATAAAATACCACTCGTGATTGAATTTATCTTATAAGTCTGTCTTTTATTTCTGAACTCAACTGAGTTGTTTGAAGAAAACACCACTCGTCCTGCGGACTAGTGGTGTTTTCAAGCAACTCAGTTTCGTTTAGAAATAAATCGACAGACTTATCGCGAAAACTCAGTCACTAGTGGTATTACTACTGAAAATTTCTTTCAGTAAAACTAGCTTCGACTGTGAACAAAATATCTTTGTGTCAAATCAAGGATTTCCGGCTACTTTATGGATAAACCATTGGCAGAAATTCACGTGTAATAGAAAGTCTCAAGGAAGTAGAGCCTGAACCCGTTGAATGTGATAGGGGTATAATAAATAATCTAAAATGTGGGAGATTTCAAATTATTGGCAACTTTCCTACTTATTTCGGGATTCTCAAAAGAGCTACTTTAATTTCTGGAGTTCTTGCAGTCCAATGTGCTCCTTTTGAGTGATTATTTGGCTCAGAACTTCCTGTTTCACAAAACCATCTGTGGGGGCTTGAAATCGTTTGAGCATCAGCAACCATTTTATTTGGGAAACGCTCTTGATACAACGAACCCATACAAGTAATGCATGTTTGCTAATTCGGTATTTGCAACATTTACCGTGTTTTTTAATAAACAAGATTTCATAATATGAATAATGTCTCAAGCCGTGTTTACGTATAAAACAACGAAATATTTTCTTAGCTTACTAGATGTCTTTAGCCTACAAGATCTCACTGTTTAACGACTGAATTCGCATAGGGACAACAAATGAATGCATTTTATTCTGTAAATCGAAAACCGTCAGCCGGAAGAAAAAAATCAACATACAATTTTTATGAGAAGACAGAGGACACTTATAAAAATAATATTGCTTTAAAAAAACAGTGGTCTATCTTTATTTACATTAAAAATATTGCAGGGCATGTCAACAGGGATGCCACTGTTGAAAATTACAGAAACTTTTATCCTGGAGGAAAATATTTTGATGCGTACTTTGCATGTATAGTTATTCTAATCCCAATTGGAACGGCAATAAAAATAAGAGCACTACGAGGAGTGTTCACATGCACTTCTCGGTAAATGAAAAATTCATATACTACCAGTGTTTTTACTTTCAAAGCGTTCCTGGTACAATCATAAAAAAGTTATGTCGTGTGGAAGAAAATTCCTTCTCGAAACTTTTTATGTCGGTCCAATTGGGATTAGAAATACTATACCATAAGTGAAAAAAAAAAAAAAAAGCTGTTTTAGAAATTTTGGGAAAAACTGTTTTTTTGTTAAATTTCAACACCCTTTATCTCCGAAATAAAGACGCACCATACCTATATAGATATTTTTACCAAGGATTAACATTTGATTATCAAACAATATTTTTACAATAAAACCTTCAACGATTCACTGATGTATGACGTTCAGAACTGCTGTACGTTATGACTCACGGCTACCGCTTGCTTTAGCCAGCATGTGTTTTGTATGTTGTTCAGTGAGTGGATGAATTTGTGTGTACTCGCGTATTTGTTATACATTGTATGGTATGAAGATCAATATCTTGACATTTGTCTTTAGCAAAGGAATAAAATAATCAATAAAAAACCTTTTTAAAGACAAGCTTTCATTCAAATGCCCTAAAAAGGTAAAAATAATTGCTTTGGATGTGTGATGTAGGTTATTTCGTGAGTTACAGATTCAAAAGCTTGTACCGCAATGTTTTCAGATCGAATACAAAAGCAACATGCTTTTGAATCTGTAACTTACGAAATAACCTACGTCACACATCTAAGGCAATTATTTTTTATTTCTCAGGGCATTTGAATAAAAGTTTGTCTTCAGAGAGGTTTTTTAATATTTATTTTATTTTATGCTTTTTAGTTAGTACGCCTTAATCTATGCATTTTTGTTGAAACGTCATTTTTATGAGGCCTTTTTCCTGTAAGTATTGAGCTATCTAGTACTTCAATGAGGATACCATCTCAAGATTAACGCGTCCGCTATCCCGGAGCTGCCATCTTCAATTTTATCACACTCTACAACTCATTTGTTAGACCTCGCCTAGAATACGACTATCTGATATGGTCACCTATCTATGCCATTCACATCATATCAATTGAATCTGTTCAACGACAGTTCATGAAATATATTAACTACAAACTATATGATGTCTACCCTCGTCAGGGAATGGATAATAATAGTTTCTTGAAGCGTCATAATTTTCTATCTTTGGAAATTTCTTATTCCAACAATCAGTAGTAGAAATGAACAATGTTTTCACTAACCTATACCAAGAACCAACATATTATGTAAATCTCCTCTATCTGGAATGTGTAATAACTACAAATACTCATTTTAAATAAACATACCTGGGTAACCAAGCTTCGCTCGGCGTTTTTTTTTTTGTAAAATCGTGTTTTTTCGGAGAAACTTATTTAGATAAACTTGGAATATTCGGATAATGTTCGGATATAGGTGTCTTTCCTGAGAAAAACGCAATTTTACACAAAAAACAATATTTTTTTATAACCTCACCTAACCTACCGGTATTCCAGACGTCGTAGTTGAATCTGGTGAATTCGCAAGTTCTACCAGACGACGTAGTTGAATCTGGTGGATTCGCCTGTTCAGACCTAACCTACCATATTTTTTTGTGTAAAATCGCGTTTTTTTTCAGGAAAGTCACCTACATAGATGAATTTAAAAAGAAAAAGCTCATCTAAATACAAAATTTTATCCAAATCGTTAGAGCCGTTTCCGAGATAGCCGATATACAAGAATTGCTCATTTAAAGATAAAAGATATGAAGCGTGAAATGTTGATGTTGAAGATAGAAGATATGAACCGTGAAATGTTAATACAATTAAAATGAAGCCTCAAGCATTTAAGAAAATATTTAAATTTTTAAAAGTTTCATGTGTTTATATGACTCTTATATTAAGTATGTAATGCCTGCGCCTTTGATCACTGACCAAGGATGGAGTTCTTCTGTAGCTTTGCTATTTAACGTCATACAAACAAATATTATTTTTAATTTTTTTGTTCAATAGTTAATAAATAAAAGCTTGTTTTTAAAAATATTTTTTACGTTTATTTTTTTGAGCATGCTTGTCCTTATTTGAAAAAATGAAAATTATTCGGAAAATATGATGAACGGCAAGGAAATTAGTTTGTCCTGATAAGATATTGCTTATACCTAATTAATTTTGAAAAATAGAATGAATATTCATTTATTCAGTAATGTGCTGTATCCCAATTTTTGCTAATTAGAAAAACATGATAATGAATTGGATACTTCACACATTGGATGTTCCAAATATATCTGTTCTCGTTTTCTAAACATGAGAAATTATAAGATTTGGAATTCCAGAACTTTTCATGTTTCTGCCGAAAATCATCAGAGTGATTAAAAAACTTGTACAATTTTTAATGGACATACGCCTTTAATGGAATGTTGTGAAAAGATTCACCCTTGCAAACCGATGGCAATGCTACTAGTTAGTTAAACCATTGTGCACTTGGTATATACGTTCAGAAAAAACACTGAAAAAATAATAAAAATGGAAAATGAGCTGAACGAGCAGAGAAGATGAATTTCTCTTTTTTAGAAGTGTGGCAAATATTATTCACTACTTATATCAGTGAATAACAGATTCAAAAACTCATCGCGCCAGAACACCTATTTTATGTTAATTGATATAGGAACATAATAATATTAAATATCTTTCATTTTCCTTAAATATCAATATTTTTAAGTTTATTCAACCCACAATTTAAATTCTACTGATATAAAACAATATTGCTGACTTGTGATTATTACACAAAACTCGTCCGTCATTTTGAATGTCAGAATTTTGACATACATATATTCATAATCTACCCAAAAACCCTCATGATTCTGAATAAACTTTGACCAAAAATTACAAAACTTGTCCGTCTTCTTGGATTCGCCATCTTGAATTGTTAAATTCCGACCAAAAATGTATAATCAATGAAGCCAACTCTAGATACCAATTATGATTTGGACCAAAAATAAAAAACTCATCCACCATATTGGAGCCACCATTTCGACACATATGTATTTCAAATTTAGTGTCAATATGATGAGTCGACTTAAACCAAATTTCAATAAAAAAATTTCAATACTGACGTGAAGGTGAAATTGAATAAAATAAGCATGTAAAATTGTCAAATATTATTATTTGATTAAAAAAGTTCACTCAGAATTTGTTTTCTAATTTTATCTATTCTTCCATAGTGGTATAGGAAATAACGGAGGCTTTTTTAAGCACATTTTCAGATTTTTCTCTCAAATTTTTCAAAAATAAATTCCTGAAAAAAAAAGGTTTAGAATAATTCCTCACTGAAATTTTTGTAGGAATATTTTTCAAGTTCTGAATATTGGAAAATATGTGGGTTGGATTGTTCCATTGTCATGAAGAATTTGAGCATTATAGGTCAAAACCATCTCCGAGGAAAATAACTGTTAGAGAGAGACTCCTTCAGGTATGAAACACAAAAATTACCTCTGCCTTTTTCCTTTCCGATTTTGTTTTTTTTCCGAATCGAATACATCAAAATTTCACCTGAATACACTCTTAACTGTATATTGAATGGATATTGAAGAGACGAGCATGTAGAAAAACGTTGTCTTCTTCTTCTCAATCAGAAAAAAATATCTTCCAGGGTTATTTGGTTATACCAATGAGAAAATAGTGTTCGATATTTTGTCATTGAATTCACAATGAAAAGAAACTCAATGGATGTACAGTAATTTCTATTTTTATTTGAAAATCGAAAAAAAAATTATATGTTAGTTGGCATGTTGACACACACGTTCAGTTGACTTTTTACGAGAGCCGAAGATAAATGCATATTTGCAGGAAACGATATCCAATATGAACCTGTCAACAGGTGGTATTCACATTAAGTCATTTGATAATGATATCATGTTCTGGGAAATATTTATCCTTATATCATCAATTCATTAGGATAATTCCACTTTCAGAAATCTTAGGTGCATTAACTCGTTCGATCATTTGATGTCAATGAAGTTGAATGATTGAGATAATCTGAATAATGTCGACTTTCACTATAGGTATATTCATTCACCTATGATTTGTAGTTCCTATATACTTAACGAGTAACAAATAATGCTGATCTCGATAATATAAGAAGAACTAGTTTCATTTATTGGTGTAACGCATATGTGTTCCCTCCTATTCATGGTTATCGATTATTAAAATGGTAGGAGTTTCTTTAGAGGATCCACTATATTTTATAAAGTGTTTCATTACAGATGCAAAGAATTCCCCGTTCATCCACCCCCTTGGAATTGCGAGACCTAACGTACCGGCAGGTGCGTCATCGTGCTTACAAATGCTTGGCCTTTTTGAAGGTTCTCAATTACTCCAGGGAATTTTATATCCAGATAATCCACAATCGCGTAATCTCCTACTTCAAAATTTCGATCTTCATTTAATTCAGTATTTATAGTTTCTGTAACACCATCACTATATATTTTGCGTTTAACATTTCTCAAACTAGGATTCTTACAATTAATGTCTTTTTTACTTGTCCTTGTTAGCTTATTTTTTGAATTCAATAGTTTTACTGTTTTTACTAGGGAGATGATATCATAATCAACCTCTTCATCAGAAATTAATTTAGAATAATCGATTGCATTTGCATTGAATGGAAACAAACCGCATGTTCTGAATGCATTTTGTAGTATTTTCTCATTCACACAATTATCATCATATTTTCTCATTCATAATTTTCAATAGATTGCAAATTTACTGAAACATTTTTTGTTACGCAGAAATAGTTTCATTTTGAAGTCAGCTTTCTGTATGTTTTTAGAAGGGATCAAATGTTCAGAACAGTTTCTCGCGATTTCTCAAGATTTGATGCATAAGCAAAATCTGCGAATAATATATTATACATATTATGTTACTGCTAGACTGACGAAAGTACTTCATAAATTATTCCACTTTGGATTGTCCTCATTCCAAAATCTAAAGTATCATATTTCATCAACTGGGTTCAAGCTCATTCATATATTCAACAAAAAAAAACAGGACGAATCCAGAACTAGTATTTGCAAATATAATCAACATGTTGATCATTTATACAAATGATATTTTTTTTATATTTCTAGAAACGAATGAAAACTTTCATTTCAAATCATTCATGTACGTTTTGGCCAATCAAAATTATAATAATATTTTGATTGGCCAAATAATGAGAATAATCTACCTAGAAAATTGCCGCAGGAATAATTTGAGGTATTTTGTTTTTATTCTTTGACAACCTATATTTTTAATTTGACGTATGTCATCAATTCGCATGAAAAGTGAGAAATGAATCAAAACCGGTTTGGTTCATTTTATCATTTTTCGGGAAAGGCTATTTGTGATCTTAAATTTAAAAAATTGTCTACAGAATATCACACGAGAGTTCGATAAAGTATAAAATAATTCTCCAGATTTCTTTCACAAACAAGTTTTCGAAAATCTGTTGAATTAATTTCACTTTTTCCTCACTCTCTTGTGGTGTTACAACTGAAAATAGCATTAATCAGTAGAGCAAAAAAAAACATTTTTAACCAACGAAACCAAAAAGGAGGAGGTTCTCTATTCGACAAGTATACTTTTTTTATTCTTTTTTTTTATGTATGATCACGCACCTCTTTTTACAGAGCGGTTCGATTCCGATGATTCTTTTTTCATTGGATAGGGTGTACTTCGAAGGTGAACCTCAAAATCCTTCCCTAAGGGTAGCAAAATGAAGGATATTGATCGTTTCCCAATTTTGGTCCGTTAACCGATTCTATCAGGCATAACTTTGTAGTGGGTTTTCCGATTTGGATGATTTTTTTTTATTAGAAAGGGTATACCTCATAGTTGATCATATTCCAATTTGAAATGAAATGATCGAACCCTATGGGGAAAAATAGGGGACGATTGATTTTTCACTTGTGAACTTTGGCACACATATGTAGTTGACATTGACAGACCCTCCTACATCCGTCAAAATGATTACATTCTATGAAAGGATGGAATTATATACAAAGTGATGAAATCAACCAACCAGAACTTTCAAAATTAATTTATATTATATAACAATAAATAGTTAAAATAAAAAATCATATTATTTGATAGTTAATAGTTGAAAAAGTAAGTTAGGTAAGTAAGTATTTTGGAATTAATCGAAAACTAATTAGGTAGTAATTAGTAGATTTCAGCAACACAAAATTGAAAAATAAAAACTTTTTAACAAAAAATTAAACCGACGAAAAAATCAACTGAAAAGCAAAAAATAAAATGAACCATCTTAGTTTAAATGATAATTGAGCTCCTGAACTAATGTGAGTAAGTGATTTTGAGTCGGCGCCAAACAAACTAGCAATTGAATTAGGTAAAGTGTAAAATGATGGCAGCGAGATACACGGCTGCGTTTTGATTACTTCTTTCAAAGTAATATAATGATCTTCGATAATTGTTTTTTTGGCGCCGACTCAAAACCAGTTATTCACATTAGTTTAGGAGCTCAATCATCATTTAGACTAAGAAGGTTTATTTTATTTTTTGCTTCTCAGTTGATTTTTTCGTCGGTTTAATTTTTTGTTAAAAAGTTTTTATTTGACTACGTTCACAAAGGCGTCTGAAAAAATGGGAAAACATCGATATCAAGTATACTCTAGAAGGATCTCTAACTTTTCAAGTGCCGATACAAATAGGAGTAATAATACAGAAAGGACTGGAGAATTCGCGTGGTCATTTTGTAAGGTCAACAATATTTTCAAATTGACCTAAGTTACTGAGTTACTCAGTCCCTGACTCATTTCCAATCACCATTTGGTACCTACAATTATATGATTTCACTGCACTATGCTTTGCTTTTCAATTAAGCATTTGATCTAGTTGATTTCCTTCCACCTACTCGTTAGATCGCCAGATATCTCACAGACCGGACCCAAAGAGTCAAACTTGGATAAATTTGTTTGTGTTCATCATCGAAAGAAACCATAGCAGATGTCCCACAAGGGAATGTTATGGGACCTCTGGTATTCTCAGTTTTTATATTCGATTGTCCATGTTCCTTATAATTTTATCAGGTTGAGCTTGGCATTCAAGGCCTGAATATTTTATTTTTCCTTAACGGGAAATTGTATTGTTTAATTTCCCTAGGTAATAGTTTATTTTTTCATTGCTTTAATTTATAATTTTATTGCTTTAATTTTTTTTATTGCTTTGATTTATTATTATTTATTAATTATTAATATTGTTTTTTTTTTCAATACTATCCTCGAAAACTATCATTGGTGACATCATTGTAATCTTTGAATCCCGAGGAAATGTTTTTCGAAGAAATGTGTTCAATAATTTATGGGACGAGGTTAATAATGAAAAACAAAAGCCGAACAACTTAATATAGTCGGTCGCAATAAATCACAATGAATTCTTGTTGAACTTCAGGAAATAATTCAAAATATAATTCGATTCTTTCTGTAATAAATTTGCTTTTCTCAATTCTGGAAAGGTACAATAACCTCCAATATCAGTTTTACCCAATTTTAAAGAAAATTTTAGGAAATGAAAGGTTACAAATTGGCAATATTGATATAATTCGTTTCTGCTTGATGTTTCTGTAGGCAGTACCCGTGGCTTATGCTCATTGTCGTGCACAGGTGTAGAACTTCTAGGACTATAGTAGGCGTCGCGTGGCTTTGCCGAAAAAAGGTCGTTTAAGAAATTTTGAAAGAAAGTATTTTTTGGTTTCGATAGGTATTGCCTTATCCCAACTTTCAACATATAATTCTTTTTCATATTCCATAACTGTAAATTGAAAATCAGTAAGATTTATGACATTTTTGGACTACAAGATGACGGACAAGTTAGATTTTCTATCTGTATCAGTGTACATATTTCTTCAGTATCTCGAAACAATTTATGAGCAATGCGCTATGAACAAAAGTAAGCTTAAAAAAATGACACTTTATTTACGAATAGCGGCGTATCATTATTTATTTAAAAAAAACGATATTTGTTACATTCGAGAAATGCAAGTTATTGTCATTACACGCTTTATATTAGCTTCACTTGTATGTTTGTTTGTTTGTAACCGACTGCTTTGGGCGCGATTTTGACCCACTTCCAGCGTCCGAATGATTTGAAATTAGGCAGGTGTACATAATTCCGGTGACAATGCATTAAGAAATTTTTGTGTGAAAAAAAAAATGGCGGCTCCAATATGGCGTACGTCGTGTTTTGTGATTATGGTCCGATTCACTTCAAAATTAGTATCTGAGGGTTTGCGTGGTCGGAGATTATGATTCATTTGAAGATGGCGGCTCCAAAATGGTGGACGAGTTTTGTGATTATGGTCTGATTCTATTCAAAATTGGTATGTGAGGGTTTTCGGGGTCGAATATTATGATTCTCTTGTGAAAATTGAAAAATTCAAGATGGCGGCTTTAAAATGGCGGCCGAGTTTTGTGATTATGGTCTGATTCTATTCAAAATTGGTATGTTGTGGTTTTTGGGGTCGAATATTATGATTCTCTTGTGAAAATTGAAAAATTCAAGATGGCGGCTTCAAAATGGCGGCCGAGTTTTGTGATTATGATCTGATTCTATTCAAAATTGGTATGTGGGGGTTTTTGGGGTCGGAGATTATGATTAGCTAATTTGATAAGATTATTCCATTTTTTTAATTGAAAAAAAATTAATAGTTTAAAAAAAAATTAAAAGACACGCCCTTATAAATGAACCACACTAAAAAGCAGGAAATAAATAATAGTTTAAAAAACTAAAAAACGCGCTTTTATAAAAAACCAGACTAAAATAATAGAAAATAAGAAAAACAAAAGTTTATTTAAAAAAAGCTTGGGGTGCATGGTATCAATAATTATATAGTACATTACACACCTAGGGCAGTAAAGTAAGAAATGTCTCAGATCACAGTTAATTGTTGGCCGAGGCGATACCATGCACCTCACGCTTTTTTCAAAGTAAAATACATTTTTTTCTTATTTTCTATTTTTTTATTTTGGTTTTCTATAAAAGCGTGTTTTTTAAAATATTATTTATTTTTTTAAACAAATTTTTTATTTTATATTTATCCGTATTCTATAACAAAAATACCCATGGTTATAACCAACTTACTATCAAACATTTCCTCACATATAATTATTCTTGTTGCTTTCAGGTTTTAATAATTTTTAATAGGTACTAAGTAAATCTTTGGAAAGGGGTAGAATGAGAAGAGAAAAATAAACTTTGTTTTTTAATATTGATATGGTTCCTATATATAAATGCAAGAAATTGTAATCAAGGGAAAAATAAATTTTCAAAATAACACAATTTTTTAAAAATATATATATATATATATATATGTGTGTGTGTGTGAGTGGGTAGTTTTTGCTGACTAGTTTCGTACAAAACTAGGGATAAGTAAACTCTTTAAGGTTTATCCAAGCTTCCGGAAATGTTTATTTCCATCATGAGGGAGACTACAAAAGATGAAAAACCAATAGTAATACATATTCAAGTGCGAAACATTATGCTACTTACAACTTTTTGAGGTTGGTTTCAATGATGTTAAACATATTCATCTAACATAGTGATACAAAAGAAAAAAACGTAGATCAAGGAATAAAACGAAGTTCAAAGTTAATACAACCACATTAGCATTTAAAATTATATAAAAATGAACGTGTACTCTATGTGGTGTGACAAGGGAAACTGACAGGTTAGGAATCAATCCTGCAACTATATTCAAGCCAACGACATCTGACGGATGTCACCAGGGGCGGTTAGTAAACTATTATTTGATATTACATTGTTGTCAATTTTAATTAATATCTAAAGACAATAAATAAGAGTAGATTTCACTGAAATGGTTAATATCTGTTTTTTTATTTATACAATTGTTTTCTTGAGCAATGAAAGCTATTTCTAAGAATGTTCTCTTAGTTGTATGTGACTCTGTTGATAGCACTTTCACTGAATCGTAATTCATCTGGTGGTCAAATTTATTCACATGTTCTGCAAGAGCACATCTTTCAAGATGCAATCTGCAGTCACTTTTACGAGAAATTATTGTGGTCGATAATGGTCTTTGTGTTTGACCAATATATTGTTTATTACAACCATGACAAGGGATACTATAAATTATATTTGACATTGGAAGTAGTTGAGTTTTATCTTCAATATAAAATAAATTGATCTGATTGTTAGAACTGTTTTATATGATATTTTAAAATTTTCAGGATTGTGAAATAATCTGGACAGTTTAGAAGTGATCTCTCTTATATGGTAATGAAGTGAAAAAAGGTTCAGTAGGGGTAGTGTTAGTTTCATTGTTGTTCGAGACAATGTTCAAGTTATTACTGTTTAAGACTATCACTTCTAAGTGAGACGAAGTATTATATATCATTGAGTAAAGTTTTTGTATTTGAATTTTCTAAGAAAAGGTTAAAGATAAGGTTCAAATTCTGTGTATGGAATTTAGGATCTGAGATTTTCAGTACTCTTAATTTCATTTGTTTTACCAAGTTCACTTTCATAGACTTTTTGTGATATGAATGGTAATTCAGGTATCTCTGAGCTGCATGGTTTCCTATACCAATCTACCAGGAGCTTGTTTTCTGTTGTCCGTTTAAGCTTGGTATCAAGAAATGGTTCGGAATTTTCGCTGTTCTCAGTTTTAATTGTGAACTGGATATGAGGATCATAGCTATTGGAGGTATCGATAATCTCATCCACACCATCATAATGCCAATATAATATCATCAACATATTATATTATGGAGTTCGGATTGAAAGATAAAACTGGAATAACATTTTCTAACAAATCATCCATGACATACGCTGTTAAAATGGGTGAAATAGAGGCCCCCATTGGGGTACCAAAGGTTTGTTTATAAATTTTATTATTGTAAGAAAAAATTATGTATTATCAAAAAGGAAAGTAAACAATTCCAAAAATGTCTTTTCGTTATTGCTACTGTAACGTAAATAAACTTAACTTGGTTTTAATAATTTATTTCACACTTAAATCTACAACTTAATTTATATTACGCCACAATAAAGCTCGATCGTATGGGCTCGTTCAGACCGTCCGTGCCATCTTGAGGGCTACCTATTTATCTCCGTCACAGAATTCCCGATCTTTCGAATTCCGGCAGTTGGCGACCAGCATGTTCCAATCGTTTCCAATATCGACCGTTGCTCTCCACGGCAGGGCGACTGGACTGTTCTCGAACATCTCCGGGGATGACCTCATCGCTGTCGACGGCAACGCGCGAGGCGACAGGTCCAGCCTAGGTTCGTTACATTGCCCCCTTCTTAAAGACATTTCGTCCCGAAATTTCATCCTTGGAGTGTGACGATATCTGCATGACTCCCCATATCTGCACCGTGAAGTTCGATGGAAGTAACACTCCACGGTCTTCATGATCGGTCGTGGAAGAGGGTTACAGCAAACCAAAATCTTGACGCCGCTGGATCGATATATCGCCTCCAGCATACTTCTTATGACTCTCCAGTCCAACCCATCAATATCACAGGACAATTTTGGAATTGCTAGATCCACCAGATTCTGGTCCACCATAGTATCTCTTAGTTTGGTGAGACTCTTCCAGACATCTTCATAGGACGGTTTATCTTGGGAATGCCTCTTGGTAACTAAGTAGTAGATGTTTCTCTGGCCTTTCTTCAACTGTAGCACCCCACCAACTTCTGGATTCTGCTCCCGCAGTGTTTGGAGTTGACCAAATTTCTTGGAGAACACTACGGCGATGCCCCTGAACATTCGAAGATCTTCTGCCACACAGTGCGCTAGTGCGTAGTCAGCAGGCACCTCGAAAAGGTCTCGTGACTTCCTGCCATGATGGTCTTCGATTGCCCTTCTTCCAGCTGACAACTAAGCCAAGGTCGGGGTCTTTCTGGATCTTGCTGTCATTCCAGTTGTCATCCATTGCCGCGGTTCTACAAAGTGTTGTTTCTTTCTCTTCTGCTCGTCGGCAATGTGAGCAATCATCTGGACATGGTCTTCGCGACAAGGCATCTGCATTCTTATGGCTAGTTCCGGCTCGATGTTCGATCTCGAAATCGAATTCTTGGAGTCTCTCGATCCAACGTGCTACTTGACCCTCAGGATTTTTGAACTGTAAGAGCCATTTGAGAGCTGCATGGTCAGTTCTCAACAGGAATCTTCTTCCATACACGTACTTGTAGAAGTGCTCCACTCCCTTTACAACAGCTAACAGCTCTCGCCTGGTGACACAGTAATTGCGCTCTGGTTTGCTAAGCGTCTTGCTGAAATAACCAATGACCTTCTCCTGTCCCTCCTGGATCTGAGATAGGACAGCTCCAAGTCCCACGTTGCTGGCGTCCGTATCCAAAATGTATTTCCCTTTGGGTAGGGGATAGCTCATTACAGGTGCGTTGATCAAAGCTCCTTTCAGCTTCCTGAATGAGTCTTGACAATCTTCGGACCACTGGAACTTTGTTTGGCCCTCCGTGAGCCTGGTCAGTGGTTTAGCGATGTTGGCGAATCCCAGCACATATCGGCGATAGTATGTGCATAAACCAAGGAAACTTTGAAGTTGATGAATGTCTTTTGGGATGGGCCAATCCTTAACAGCTTTGATCTTCTGGTCATCCACTGCTACTCCTTCCCCAGAGACAACGTGGCCGAGGTATCGTACTTTTTTTTGGAACAGATGGCATTTCTTAGGGCTCAGCTTCAATCCGGAGTTCCTCAGTCGCAGGAATACTTCCTCCAAGTTTTTCACGTGGTCCTCGAACGATCTGCCGACCACAATTATGTCGTCGAGATACACTAGACACGTGTTCCATGAGAGTCCCTTCAGCACTGTCTCCATCAATCTTTCGAATGTGGCGGGAGCATTACAGAGCCCGAATGGCATAACGGTGAACTGCCACAATCCTGAGCCGATGGTAAAAGCAGTCTTTTCTCGATCTTCCTGAGCCAGTTCTACTTGCCAATATCCACTCTTCAGATCAAGGGTCGTGAAAATCGTGGAACCAGCCAACGTGTCTAGGGTGTCATCTATTCTCGGGAGAGGGTAACTGTCCTTCTTCGTGACATTATTAAGTTGGCGATAGTCTACACAAAAGCGTGTCGATCCATCCTCTTTCTTCACCAGTACGACTGGAGAGGAAAAGGGACTATCAGATGGTTCGATAACTCCTTCTTTTCCCATATCGCTGACTATTTTGTCAGCCTCTTCCTTCTTGGCAAGAGGAAGTCTTCTTGCTGATTGCCGGATCGGTCGGGCACCCCCAGTATCAATCTTGTGCTGGACCACATTAGTTCGACCTCCTTTTCCTTGTCCGGTATCGAAGATGTCTTGGTACTTTTTGACTAAATCTCTTAGTTTGGGCTGTTGAGCTGGTTTTATGTCTTTGGAAGAGATGGCAACTAATTTTTCTAGTTCTGTGTGCAAGTTGTTGGGTTGGCTAATCGTACCTCGTACGCCCCGGATCACAGATGAAACTGACGAGCAGTGCCCTAAAATTGTTCCTTTCTTTAAGGTCACTGGAAAGTAATTGACATTCATGACCCTTACCGGTACCAATTTTTCAGCACGTAACAGGGTTTTTCCTAGGGCAATCCCTCGTCCAATTTTCTCATCATGAAGTTTGGGCTCGAACATCACCACGTCTCCACTGCTCGCACTCCCGTCCAGGCGAGCCTCCAGGATGGTTTCAGCCCTCTCAGGTACGCTTACATCCTCAGCCAACAGCACACGGATCAACTCTTCACTTCTCCCATGAAGTACCAGCTCGTCTCCGTTGACACGTAGGACGCCGTCTTTGAAATCCAATTCAAACCCTCTGGAATTCATGATGTCCATTCCGATGATTGCATCGTCTTCGATGTCCGCTACAAGTGCCTGATATTTCACTTTAGTGCTGCCCAAAATTATTTTAATCAGTAGCTCGCCATATACAGTAGCTGGCTCCCCTGTTGCTGTGCGTAGCTTCCAAGTTGTCGGTTCAATTCGTTCCGGTGTTCTGGCAAAGGAAGGTCCGAGAATTGTCCTAGTCGCACCTGTATCTAGCAGCATGGTGCAAGGCTCGTTATTGATGAGACCGTCTACGAAAACACCTCTGTTCTGTCGTTGCAGGATAGCGACATATGCGTTGTTAACCGGGGCTTGCTGGACACAGGCCGACGATTGCCCCTTCTCGTCGACCTTCTTTAGTTTTCCTGCATCGGAGTCGTGTTTTCGAATGTTGGACATTTTCTACGCACATGTCCAATTTTGCCACAATTCCAGCATCTTAGCTGTCTTTTCTCAGGGAACACTTCCTTAATCACTTTCCTTATGGCAGCTTCCAAATTAGCAGGCTCCTGTGAGTCTTCCTCAATCATTCGGACTTTACTCTGGCTTTTGCAAGATTGTTTCGCTGCCTCGAATTCCAAAGCGCGTGCCAGTGCGTCTACGAGATGTGTTGGACGGGCTAGTGACAACGCTTGTCTGGTTTCTTGGTCACGGAGTCCATCCAGGAATGCTTGAACCGCTAGTTGCTCCATTACATTTTCTGGTGTGGCTGGATATGCGAGACGAACCAAGCGTGCAATGTCAGTTCCGAATTCTTGTAAGGATTCGCCCGATTTTTGGCAGCGATTTTTCAGCTGGGAGTGGTATACGTGTTCCAAATGGGCGTGGCCATATCGTAATTCTAGATGTTTGATCAGCTGATCATAGTCCTCCTGTTCTTGGGCGGTGAGAGTTTGTAGAATATTTGTCGCTTCTCCACGTAATGCAAGTGTCAGTGCTACAGCTCTTTCCCCTGCATTCCATCCGTTTGCTTTGGCCGCTGCTTCAAAGTGCCGGCGGTAATTTGCCCATGGAGTTTTTCCGTCGAACTGAGGCGGCTTCATGGAAAGCTTCTAGAAGATTTCTAGCATTTTCTTCCAGACTTCTTGAATTTTCTTCAAGTTTTTCTATTATCGGACTCAAATCACCTCCGGGAACTTCGAATAAAAATGTTTCGGGGTCCTCACCTTCTTGTATAAGTCCTTCTGCAAGTCTTTCCTGGAGTACTTGCTTTTTACCCGTTGTTTCCAGTTCCCTTTCCTCCAATTCCTGTTTCAATTCCGCTACCTTCAAGTCCGCAAGGCGCACTTTCCTTGAACACATTTTGTCTTTGACGAGGTATCAGTCTGTTTCACACGAAAAAGTTTATCAGTTTGTTAAAAATTCACTTCGCGAATTCTTTTCCACGGGCCACCAGTCTATTGTCTGTTTCACGCGAAGAGTGTATCAGTTTATATTCCCACGCACAATTGTCCACTTCGCGAAAACCGGGCCACTGTCTATTTTCTGATTCACGCGAACAGTGTATCAGTTTATATTCCCACGCACAATTGTCCACTTCGCGAAAACCGGGCCACTGTCTATTTTGGGCGTACAAAAAGGTCTATCAATTTATTTTTCTGACTATCCACTCCACGATCACTTGTTTATTTTCAAAATCTCACTTCCGACACCAATTGTAACGTAAATAAACTTAACTTGGTTTTAATAATTTATTTCACACTTAAATCTACAACTTAATTTATATTACGCCACTGTATAGCTCGATCGTATGGGCTCGTTCAGACTGTCCGTGCCATCTTGAGGGCTACCTATTTATCTCCGTCACAGAATTCCCGATCTTTCGAATTCCGGCAGTTGGCGACCAGCATGTTCCAATCGTTTCCAATATCGACCGTTGCTCTCCACGGCAGAGCGACTGGACTGTTCTCGAACATCTCCGGGGATGACCTCATCGCTGTCGACGGCAACGCGCGAGGCGACAGGTCCGGCCTAGGTTCGTTACACTACAATAATTACTAATACGATCCCAATTTTTGTGTATTCCTCTAATACAAGCATCCAAATAAATATGAGATTTACTTATGAAGTCGATGGATTTTCGAAATTTCGTTTTTACAATCTCAATGATGACTCTGGAGTTGTGAATAATTCAAAGAAAAATAATTTGTCAGAATAAGTGAATTTGAAATTCTTGAGGGCATTTTGTCTAGCTGGTTGGTAAAATTTCCCCATAATATTAGTTGGGAAATAGTCAATTCTGTTACTAGTAGTGGAAATATCAATACACCGTGGTTGAGAAATAGTTTATTATTCAACGAGCGAGAAATGTTGCCATTACTCGTGAGAATGAAGTTTGTCGTAAATCATTCGAGTGATTAATGACTATTTCTCGCGAGCAGAATACCATACTTTCTCTGTGACTTATATCAGGACTATTTGAAAATAAGATTCATTTGTGGAGGAAATCTTGAAAGGGTGTAATTCATTTAATTGCATAATAGGAAGTTTTTATTGAATGAAAAAATCTATAATTATATTTCGAAAAATTTCATAACATAAACAAAATCATTTTTTGTTAATGAAATTAATAGTAACATTGGAACAGTTGGAAATCATAACTGAAGGTATCGAGGATTCTATATCCAAATTAACATTTCCATTTTTTATTTCCGAAGTGTTCTGTGCAATAAATGTTTGTGAGATGTTGCTGGTACTGGCAGACGTTTTCATTGAACCCAAGATTTTTTCTGCAATATTCATTTTATTTTTCATCGAATCATCTATGTATCCTTCCGCCACAGATGTTGACTTCCACCCTCCATGCCTCTTCAAAGAAGTGATGTCTCCACATGCATCTACTAGCAGGGTGGCAGATGATCTACGAAAGGTATGCCTAGTATATAGTTCTGGATTTGGAAGTTTGAAAAAAGTTGCGATTTGCATGGCTCCGAATTTATTTATTACATTTCTTTGATTGGTGCATTTACCTTTCTGATCATTCAAAAAAAATGAATCTGTTAATATATTGCTCGGTCGTAGCGTGATATATTTAATACAAATATGGCGAAAAGGCTCAGTTATGATGAACATCCGAACAATTTTCGTTTTGGTGTTTGGTATGGTGACTAATATAACCGATCCAATATCTTCCAAGTCCCCTATTTTCATAGAGTGCATTTCATTTGCCCGACAGGCTCTCATGATTCCCTTGATCAGTGCAACCTAAAAAAAAGATACATAATTTTTTTTTACAATTTTCGTTACTTTATTCAATTTTAAACAGTTTGATAATTGTTAAATCAGTGATTGGAAAAGAAAAAAAACGTCACCGGCGACGGCGTGATTCGAACTTACGATCACTGGATTGAAAGTCAATTCAATTCAATTCAATTCAAAAAGTTTTATTCGTCTGTATATGTACATGTTAACTTAAACTACTATTTACAACTATAGACAACATTCGTAGATCTTCCCCTGGTGTTGTGGGGGTGAAGGCATCCAGCTTGCTCAGCCAAAGAGTTGGTGGGCGAAGGGGATGTCTCTGCCTGGTGTTGGGCATTGGGATTGGTAAATACCAGCTTCGGTTTTACAAGGGGGGGAAAATTACCTCGTCTCCTATCTTAGATTTATACGGGTGTTTTAAGGTTGGCTTTTTACGATAATGCTAGATATTTTTATAAATTTGGTACGAAATATTTAATTTTGTTTACCGGGAAAGGCTTATGCAAAAACCCGGCTTTAACCGTTGGGCACCCTGTGCATTTGTCCCTTGGGCAAAGAGTGATTTTGTTTTATCCTTTTCACTGGATTTTCTGTTATTTCCAAAAACTTTATATAAAAGGTGAAAAGTAAAAAGAATCCAGCCCGGTGGCCAGAGTGTGTAGGATATTCAATGTCGTCTGGCGTTGGCGCTTAGCTCCCGACTGACGCCGTTGAGGGCGTTGACCCATGGCCAAGTGACCCGCTTTTGTGTGAGTGCTATTCAAAGTTCATCAGTGTGTTTTTAGAAAAAAAATTCTGTAGGACTGATTTCCTCGTTCAGAAGATTATTTTCGGGCGATATATTTATTTCTAAATTAGACTCAATACAATTCGAAATTTAAAGTGAGGTAACATTATATATTCCTTTCCTCTAGGAATATGTCTGTGTTTCTATGTATCAAACCATGCATGCGGTGCTGGTCGTTAACTCTTATATCCGTTATGTTCTTTAGTCAGTTCGCTGTTCTGGATATGGTACCTATAGAATTTATTAGATATTTTTCGGATATATTCCGTTAATGTTTCTATGTCCGCAAGCTCGTGCAGGTCATCCAATCGAATGTATCGATCACTATTTGTGATGATACGGAGTACCTTGCTTTGCAGCCTCTCCAGTCTCGTGAATTGATACTTGGGGAGACTGCAAAACACCGGGCAAGCGTATGTCACTGCCGGCCTTATAATTTGTTTATATATAAGCATTTTGTTTCTCAGTGAAAGTTTGGAGTTCCTGGCGATGAGAGGGTAGGTGCGTTTTATAGCCGCCGACCCTCTCTGCAGTGCCAATGTAATATGGTTGTGCAGTGTCAGACGCCTGTCCAGAACTACTCCCAGATACCTCGCGGAGCCCTTCTCGGCGACCTCATCGTTCTTAACCCTTAATTTCTCGAAGATTTTCACATTCGTAAATTTCTTCGAGAAATTAATTACCTCGGTTTTATTTGGATTGATGTTGATTTTATTATTCTCCATATATGGCACAACCATCCGATCCAGATGGATCTGGAGCTGTTTCGCAGCCACTGCACTCGCAAACGAATGCGCATATAATGCGGTGTCATCCGCATACATGGCCACATTCGTGCGAGCGAAGGTCGGGAAATCGTACGTATACAGAGAATACAAAATCGGCGACAAGGAGGAACCCTGCGGTATACCTGCTCCGATTGAATATTCTGCCGAACTTGCGTTATTAACTCTGGTTATGAATTTCCTGTTTGTGAGATAAGAATTCAGGAGCTTAACTAAGTATACTGGCATGCCTGCCTCTATCATTTTAACGGATTGAAAGTCCAGAGCTTAAGCTATTTGCTACCGAGGTGCTTGCACATTAAAGTGATATGAAGCTATTCAAGTTCCTAACTAGGTTCTCTCATTTTGTTGAGTGAACTTTTGAAGAAATATCAATTTCTTACCTTTGTCGCAAGATATATTTCGTCAGGTGCTTTGTTTATGAATGAATTTATTTCATCTGGGGTGAATGTTTGAGCCTTTCTCGGTATATAACCATCGGATTTGCGTTTCAAAAACGCACGTAATTTTGAATAACGTTCTATGTTGACGTCGTGGTTGATTAGAATGGTACTTCTTAACATTGAATATTGTGTCCAAAGCGAGGAAGAAGTACATTTTCCGAAAATGAATTCACATCATTTTTCTTTCGCCAATCCATAAAAATTGCATATATCGTCTCATTTTTTTTCTGGATTTATTTGGTAATAGATTTGAAGATGTTATTTTCGCCGCACTACAAATTTCTGGTGGGTACACTCGTTGTCACTTTCCGAATCCATCTTTTTCATCTTGTGTTTCGTTAGAAACTACCTATAATATTTTACAAAATGAACTGTCAATTCAATGATTATGACTTTTGAGAACAAGTTTGAAGTTGTTAAATTCTCAAGGCATACTTGCGAATGGAAACTCAAACACAACTGCACAGTAATGAATATGCTCATCTGTGGTGGCTTCAAAGTGCTGAGTAATGAATCTGGTTCAACTGTGATTGGTTCGAACCTGTTGAGTAATGGATCATTACCTACTCGGGGACGAAACAGGAATTCATTACTTATCAAGAAATGATCATATAAATGACGCTTTTTTCAATAGTCATAGGAAAATAGTATATCCCACGCGCTGGAACCCGATCTGGTGATTGGAAACCACGAATTGAGATATATCACACTTTTTCATTTACTACCATGGTTTTACTGGAAATAAGGATGTTTATATTTATTTGTTTTACTTTTATTTAATTTTTTTGTCGAATATGGTCTCAGAGAAGTATGATTAAACTATGATACAGCCAATCCGAGACTAGAATTAGAAAGAATTAGTATTGTTGCTCACATTTATTGATAAATAATGAACTGTTATCGTTGTACATGAAAATTTATCGATAAAATTGCAAGGACTCATGAAATTACCATTAATAGTATTTATGCCCGCGGTAAAATGACGAAATTATAAATCTTTACAATGTAACATTATTACACACGCACACACAGCTGCCCTTGACTAATATGAAATATTACGGGTATATATTAAAGCAATTCAAACAGTGCTGTACCTAAGAAGCTCAAACTCGTTCTTTGCAGCCATTTTAAACACATGCTCCTTTGAATCGAGGGTTGTTCCACTCGATGAGATACGTTTAAGTGGAGTTCTGAAAACTTCGACGTACTCTTTAGACAAAAGGAATGGGAATAGTGTAGTTCGACATCAAGTTAAATAGTGATTGATATATATATATATATATATATATATATATATATATGATGATGAATTTTGTCTGTCATTGTAAACAATGATTTGCGAAATAATAAAAATATAAGAATTCTGTAGTTGCATGTATTAATCTCTATAAATATTTCTTTAGTTTTTTACCACACATATATTTTCTCCAATTTCTCGGAATAAAGGTCTGATTCAGTCAATTCGTATAATTCTTTTTAATGACGTTTCGACATAGTATTTATCATCTTCAGGTTAAAAACACTAAAATTAAAAACATGCAGTTTGAGACATATCTTACTCAACCCATTGTATGCACCACAATCTTGAAAACATTGAAATATAATACCTTATTCGAAATATAACACCTTATTTAAATTTATAAAAATATCTGGAACTTACAAATTATTTTATTTAAATGTCTGCGTTTGCATTGTACGAACGTTGTTGAAAGTGTCTGACTTCGACGTTATCGGGAATGGTTTGTGTAGCTCTCATGCTTTTTTACCCTCTTCATGAGTAAGTACATTGGATTGTTTAGATTGAGTTGTAGTATATGAGCCTGACTCTACTTTTTTTTGGCAGCATGTGAGCAGTTTCCATTATTATTACAATAAACAAAGTTAAAACATGTTGTTATAAATCTGGCTTAAGAATTGTCGTGTATTGTTGTATTGTCGAGAAAGTTTATTTCTTTTTCTATTGTAAATTTCAATCGGGGGTGATATTTATCAAATTTTTCTATAATTCTATTAACTTTGTCAGTAGGAATACATGTTTGAACAATCGTCAACATATCGCTTGTAGAATATTTTTTCACAGGATTTGATTGGCCTTCTAATCCTGAGTTTAGACAACCTGATTTTTGTTGACTTACCAACTAGGTACAGTTTTTGACATATGTCGATTCTACTACTACCGTAGTAGTTAACAAAAAAATGTGTATCTCGCGAATCGTTTAAAATCAGGAAATCAAATTTTTGGAGCAGTTAGCTGGAACTCCTGATGTACCATCGATCTATTACCGTTAAATCTGGGTCAATACAACATACAAAATCATATCTTTTCGGGCTCTTCTTCTAGTAGTCTCCATTTGAAAATAGTAGTATAACCGTCCATTGACATGACAAAAACAATAATGATACATGGTTAATTAGTAGGGGATATTATGGAACATTTTCTTATTTCTGAAAAAATATTTTACTTTGAATTCCGACTAGAAAAGTCATGATGAAAACCAACAAATCTCCTTCGAAATCCTTGAATTTAAGGGACAGAATGCATGATGGAAAATTAGTAATTAGTTCTTCAAGGGCCACTCTACAGGAATATTTTCTGGTGAATATTTCCCCAATTATGACCTCAAATTCGCTCATATAATCAGGAATTGAAAGGGTCGGTTTATACTTTTTTTTAAATTATCGTACTAGCAAGTAAGAATGAAACCTGTAGGCATGTTTTTGACTCATAAGTCCAAATTCACTTCTTTGTGACTAATCATTTAACTTCAAGAAATCATAATTCAGGTTATAATAACCAACCTTACAATCAACAAATCTCTTTCAATATCCATCAACTCTTTACATAGAATAACACTTTAAAACAAAAAATTAAAACGACGAAAAAAGAAACTGGAAAGCAAAAAATAAAATGAATATTTTCAGTCTTAATAACTGAGCTCCTAAACTAATTTGAATAACTAATTTTGAGTCGGCGCTAAACAAACAAACAAGCAAATTGATTACGTAATGCGTGAAATGATGACAACAAAGTGCGCGGTGGCAGCGCGTCTCTTCGCCGGAAATTGCCGAGCGTTCTCGGAGTCAATATCAGCGTGACAGCTACCCGAATGAGCTCTCACACGTGAGGGCACACGTCGTTGCCAGTGGTCGTGCGGAGAGCGCATTTTTGGAATGTTATTGTTTATCGCTGGAGATTTCACGTTGCATTTTTTTGTTATTTTGTTTTGATCTTTTCTTTGAAGTAATTCAATGATCTTCGTTGATTGTTTGTTTGGCGCCGACTCAAAATTAGTTATTACATTAGTTTAGAAGCTTAATTATTAGGACTAAAAAGGTTTATTTTATTCTTTGCTTTTCAGTTTCTTTTTTCGTCGGTTAAATTTTTTATTAAATTTTTTTATTTTTCAATTTTTTGTGGCTTAAATCTACTAATTGCTACTCACTTAATTTGGATTACTTTCAAAATATTTACTTACCCACCTAACTTCAACTATTAACTGTTATATACTATAACTAGCTGGTACCAGAGTTTAACTTGGTATTTTTTGTGACGACAATTACAAATTCACTGACCCCTTCAGGGAAATAATTTCTGAAAAAACTGAACCACGTATCGCTTTATTTGTAACAGAGTCTCAAAATACTAATTTGTATGCCCCTTACTTCAAAACTAACGAAACTATCAAACAAACTTTCACCCCTCTACGGGTTGCATTTATAAAAACACTGAAACATGTATTTCTTTATCCCTTACACAGACCTCAAATACCAATTTTTATGACCCCGACTTGAAAACTAACGGAACCCCCATACAAACTTTCACCATCCATTTCATCCCTTTATGGGTTGAATTTCTAAAAACACTAAAAATTTTTTACCCCAACTTGAAAACTAACGGAATTCCTTCACAAACTTCCAATCTCAATTTAACCCCAATTTCGCCCCTTTAGGGGTTGAATTTCCAAAAACACCAAAACACTTATTTTTTATTTGTAACAAAAACTCTCAAATACCAATGTTTATGATCCTTACTATAAAACTAACTATACAGACTTTCAACCCCCATATTACCCCTTTAGGGTTTAATTAAAAAATAACATGTAACACATTTATCTTTATTTGTGAAGAAGAGCCCAAGACTTCATTTCACCCCCCTTTTTCACACCTTTAGGGATGGAACACCAAAAAAATATGCTGTAAAAATTTTACTCTCAGGTCAGTTAGTCAGGACATGTAATTATAACTGTACATATTACCGTTGAGGAGATTCCTCGACTGTCTTTCGTCTCCATCATCAGATTAATTCTGGGACTCCATTATGTTGTTGTGTCATCAGAAATACATATGGGTGCCAAGTTTCAACAGAATTGGTTCATAGGTGTAAAATCCTCCCCTATTTTGCCACCTCAGGGGTGTTTTTTTTTCAAATTCAGATGAGACCAACTTTCAAGCATACCCTATACAATAAAAAAAAATCATCTGAATCGGACAACCTATTACAAGTTAAGACGAACAAATTCAGTGGGTGAACCAACAATCATCCCCCATTTTCCTACTCTTAGGGGTGATTTTTTTTTCGAATCCAACTTTGAGGTATACCCTATCCATTAAAACAAATCATCAAAGTCTCACTTCTCTGTAAAAAGTTATGGGTGGTCAAACATAAAAAAAAATACACGCGTCGACTAGAGAACCTCCTCCTTTTTTTCGTCGGTTAAAAATATTACCTATTACAAGTCCAAGTCATATATTATTTATTAGGTGAAATTCACCTAGCAAAATGTCTTCAAAGTCATCCAATAGAACAATTTCCAGTTGATATTCACCCTATTATAAACCCAAATACATTCAAAAAGTCGAGGAATAAACAAGTCGACAAATAGGTCAAATTTATGTACCCCATTCACCAATTTCCATGCCAGTAATTCAGAAAGCAAGTTTTAGACATTTTATCTACTCATAGGTCAATCGTAAACAGACCCTATATTTCTTGGTTAGAACCAATTCCGTCACTGAATGAGAAAATCAATAATTTCCAGAAAACGACCACATTCCAATGGTCCTTTATCGAATAATACACATATGAAGCCTGTGCGAACAAACCTCATATTTCTAATTTGTTCTTGGTGTGTTTCATGGAACAAGTTGAACAAGAAAAGTACATGGAGTTCCATCTGATATTTCTTTTGGGGGTCCTACTTCCAGAAGTACGATAAGTTGTTATTTTCCAAATGCTCTGCAATATACAGGGTGTTACCAAATAAGTGCGAAAGATTTTAGGGAGTGATTCCTTGTCGAAAATTAAAGGGGGTCTTTCATGTAAACAAAAGCTCTTAGGCCTTTCCTAAAATGAGAAAAAAAATGTATTTTTTCTTGAAATTGCTGAAAAATTGAAGGAATGGCATTTTGTGGGCATGTTCTACCAATAAAAAGGCTACCTATGAATATTTTTTAAATTTTGTTTTGATCTTTCAAAGGGGTGAAAAACATGCAACCCCTATTCCATTTTTTACCAAAACTTTTTAACGAAACAAAATATCTCAAAATATGTGTTAAAAAGAATCATTGCAAAACTTTTTCAACTCTTGTGTTGTGTTCGTAAAAGCACTAGTTTCCTAATGAAGAAAAAAAACATAATTGTGCATGAATGGATTTTCTGTAAATGGAATCGAAAAAATCTAGTAGGTGGTTGTCCCGTTTTGTTTGCACAACTTGTGACTTCTATCGTAATATTTCAAAATTATTCCGCTTGCTTTAACTTTTAATGTAGGCATGTACCAGTACCATGTTTTGTTTAAATAGAATATCAAAATAAAAATACAAACAAAACAAAATTATGTGTATTACAACAAAGAAAAAGGCAACAAGACCAAACGGAACGGAGTTATGAAAACTGCTCGAAATGACCACCTCCAACCATTAGACAGGAATCAAGTCTTCGTCCGATAGACTGGCGCAAACGATGAAATATTCCTGGTGTGTTTTGGATTGTCTCGCAGGCTGCAATGTTGCGATTCCTTTGTTGTGCCCATTGAGACTTTTGATCAGCATACCGAATACTATCTTTTTGCAGAGTTTCAGCGAATTTAGCCGAGAGCCAATTTCCATAAGGATTTTGTGGGGGTCCTTTGTATAGGTTGCACCAGTTAGCCTTATCGGTAGAAAATACGATCCAATAATATTTTCGCCAATAATTCTGAATTCTTGAATTGCATGTGGGTTATCTGCGGCCCATAGATGATTGTTATGGAAAAGATGGATTCGTCAGTGATTATTACGTTTTCCAAAAATTGAGCATTTTAGGTAATCATTTGAAGACTCCATTGACAAAAGTCTACTCGATGGGAAAAATCTCGCGGCTAAAGTGCCTGGACTTGTTGAATATGGTGAGGATATAATTGGTGATCCTTTAAAATTTTCTAGATTAGTTTATTGCTAACATTAAGTGTGTAAGCAATTTGTCTTGTACTTAATTCCGGACGATCTTCAATCATATTGAGAACATCTTCTTCCAGTGCCACCGTTCTTATTACTCGTGGGCGACCACAATCAGTTGTACGTTTTTGAAAAGTCCACAGAGACGTTGGTGAAGATGTGGAAAAATTGTCTGATGAGGTATCACGCGCTGAGGATACATTTCTGCATAGAGCCGTCTAGCTTCCAAATAATTTCCATTGGGACGACCATATATATAATGCATATCGGCCATTTCAGCGTTAGTGTAATTATTCATATTGAAGATTCAAAAGACACAATTGAACTTTCAACTACCACATAGAAATCAAAACGACTTGACAGCCACATACTAGATTTTTTCGATTTCAAAATACTACGATTGAAGTCACAAGTTGTGCAAACAAAACGTGACAGTCACCTACTAGATTTTTTCGATTCCATTTACAGAAGATCCGCACAATGTTGTATTTTATTTTTTTATTAGGAAACTATTGCTTTTACGGAAAAAAGTTTTGCAATGAATCGTTCTTCACAAGTCATATTTTCGTTTCGTTGAGAAGTTCTGGTGAAAAATGGAATAGGGGTTGCATGTTTCACCCCTTTAAATGATCACAACAAAATAAAAGAATATTCATAGGTAGCTTTTTTATTGCCAGAACATGCCCATAAAATGCCATTTCTTCAACTCTTCAGCAATTTAAAAAAAAACTCATTTTTGGAACCGTGTAATATTTGAAACACCCCCTTTAATTTTCGACAAGAAATCACCCCTAGAAACTTTCGCACTTATTTGGTTACACCCTGTATACTATGCTTACCTAAAAAATTCAAACTTTTTAACAAAAAATTGAACCGACGGAAAAATAAACTGAAAAGACAAAAAAAAATAACATGTTTGGTCTTAATAACTAAGCTCCAAAACTAATGTAAGTAACTAATTTTGAGTCGTGAGCGTGAAATGAAGGCAGCGGGTTGCGTGGCGGTTCCCTTGGCTGGAAAGTGCTGAGCGTTCTCGAAGTTAATATCAGCGAGACAGCTACCCGAAAGGGCAAACACGTGCGGGCACACATCGTTTCAAGTGGTCGTGTGGAATGTTATTGTTTTTGCTGGAGATTTCACATTGCATTTTTATGTTATTTTGTTTTAATCCTTTCTTCAAAGTAATTTATTAGTTTTGGAGCTTAGTTATTGAGACTAAACATGTTCATTTCATTGTTTGCTTTTCAGTTTCTCTTTTCGTTCTTGTAATTCTTTGTTTAAAAGTAATTTTTCAATTTTTTGTGGCTGAAATCTACGAATTGCTACCTACTTAATTTTTATTACTTTGGAAATATTCACTCACTCACCTTACTTTAACTATTAACTGTTATAACTAGCTGGTACCAGCGACTTCGTCCTCGTTGAACTTTGTATTTTTTATGTCGACTATACGAATAAACCCACCTCTTTAGGGACGGAATTTATAAAAATACTGAAAAACGTATTTCTTTATCCCTTACAAATACCTCAAATGCCAATGTTTCTGACCCTACCTTGAGAACTATCGGAACCCCCATATAAACTTCCACCCCTGTAGGGGTTGAATATCTGAAAACACCGAAATACATATTTCTTCTATTTGTAACAAATTAATTACCGATTTCTATGATCCCAACTAGAAATCTAACGGAATTCCTATACAAACTTCCATTCCCAATTTTACCTCTTTAGGAGATGAATTTCCAAAGACACCGAAACACATATTTTTTAATTGTAACAAAGACTCCCAAATACCAATTTTCACGATCCAAACTTTGAAACTTACTGTACAGACTTTCAACCCTCATTTCACCCCCTTTAGGGTTGAATTTTCAAAAACTCTGGAACACATTTATCTTCATTTGTGAAGAAGAGCCCGAAACTAATTTAAATGACACTTTTATTTGAAAATTAATAAATCATCCCCTATTTTTCTACTCTTAGGGGTTAATTTTTCAATTTCAAATTTGACCCACTTTGAACATATCCTATAAATAAGAAAGGAACCATCTAAATCGGATAATCCAGTACAAAGTTATGGGTGTTAGAATCGGTTAAGAAGTGAAATTTCAGTGGGTGAACCCACAATCATTCCCCATTTTCCTACCGTTAGGAGTGGATTTTTCCTCCAAATCCAAATCGGACCAACTTCGAAGTATACCTTATCCATTAAAAAAAAACAATTATCAAAATCGGACTACTCTGTAAAAAGTTATGCGTGGTCATACATAAAAAAAAATCCTTTTTTTCGACGATTAAAAAGAGACATAATCAGTTTTGCTGATGACACAGTAGTAAATTACGAAGAAAAAACCGTGGAATGCTAAAATCGGCATAAGAGGAAGACTTCGGAATAATAATAGACTGGTTCGACAGTCGTCTATACTCTCAGTAAATTTCGATACAATTGTATTCATACCATCCAAGTCTTACGAGAAATATGTTCCCAAATTCAATGAAATGAACATCACTTGTGGAAAGGGGATAATTAAGTATTTAGTCTGCTGACATATACCTTGATATATATGTCGACCGTCACCTTAAAGGGGTATAGACATATCTAGTATTTGACGAAAAAACTTCGTTTCCTATAAATTAAAGTAGATACTTACGTGAAATAGTCGAAATCAGAAATGTTGAAATCCTGTATAAACATTTCATTGAAATTCACCTCAATTATGGTGTTATTTATTGCATGAGGACCCGCTAATAAAAATCACTTGAAATCATTAGAAATAATTCAGAGAATGATAATATATTCAGTAGTTATATCACAAGTGATGGATATTTTGACATTTTTGTGTCAATATTGTAATAGAAATTTGGTCGAGTGGTATTTTTGTAACAATATTGGGGCAAAATATCAAAGTATACTCTACTCCAAATATCTATCACGAGTTATATGATCAGATTAGGGTAGACTGGGTACGGTTGAAACAAAGGACGGTTGAAACAAAAGCAATATCTCGTGAACGGATACGCGGGGAGTGAGGGTGCAAGGGGAGAACGAAGCAGACGACAGATCCAAACACGAAACTTAGTGTTGCGCCCGCTCTCTCGTGGTGTTGTTGTTTACAGGAGGCCGTATTATATTTTGGTACCCAAAAGTAAGTATTTTTATTCTGAGATTTATTCTAATATCGTGAAATCTATTAAAGTCAAAGTATTGAGTGTGTGTTTCTGATTTTTATGAGGCTTTTAGAATACGGAATAATAACTCGTTTTAATGTGTTATTATTACTACCATTTCTATTAATGGTATTTTCCGAAAGGCGGGGTTGGGGACGGTTGAAACAATTTTAGTGGGTACGGTTGAAACAGTAAATATATTAGTTTTTCTTATTTTCTAGATGCCGAGAGTTCGCGTAAGAAAGACTTCCAGAGGACAAATTGAGTTGTCGAGGTATAGAGATGCATATGAAGAGGTGAAAGCTGGAGATTCACTACGAAATGCGGCGGACAAGCACGGAATAAACCACTGTTCTCTCCTGAGATATATTCGAAAGCGAGATGCATCTGGCGAGGACGATCAAGTTATGGGGTATAGAGCACACAACCGAATTTTCAATGAAGAGCAAGAGCAATAATCATCAAAATATATGATTCGATGTGCAGACATATATTTTGGACTACCTAAGAAAGAGGTGAGAAAATTGGCGTACGAACTTACTATTAAGTATAATTTATCACGACCTCGAACTTGGGAAGACAACCAGATGGCTGGTGAGGAATGGTTTCGGATGTTTATGAGAAGAAACCCTGAACTCTCCGTACGCGCCGCGCAAGCTACAAGCCTGTCAAGGGCTACTAGCTTTAATAAATCTAACGTCGATGTTTTTTATAACAATTTGACCATTGTCATGGACCGTCATAAGTTTGAGCCCCAAGACATATACAACACCGACGAAACAGGCATAACAACGGTGCAAAAACCTGATAGAGTTGTAGCTAAACGTGGTGCTCGTCAAGTAGGTTCAGTAACTTCAGCTGAAAGGGGTATTTTAGTGACAGTAAGCTTTGCAGCAAACGCCATCGGTAATGTAATTCCTCCATTTTTTGTTTTTCCACGAGTGCGTTACCAAGACCATTTTGTTAGGGATGGGCCAATAGGGTCTGCTGGAACTGCAAATCCATCTGGTTGGATGCAGGATGAATCATACATGCATTTTCTGGAACACTTCAAGAAATATACAAATGTTTCACCATCACATAAAGTGTTACTCGTACTTGATAACCACTCAACACACATTCATATTAACGCACTGGACTTTTGCAAGAACAATGGCATTGTCTTACTGTCTTTCCCTCCCCATTGCTCTCACAAACTCCATCCACTTGATAGATCTGCATATGGCCCTTTAAAGAAAGCTGTAAATTCGACCTGTGATGCGTGGATGCGCAGCCATCCAGGAAAAACAATGTCAATTTATGACATTCCGGGAATTGTTGCATCTGCTATGCCCCTTGCTCTGACGCCATCCAACATACAAGCCGGCTTTCGCAAAACAGGAATTTACCCATATAACCGGCATCTGTTTACTGAGATCGATTTTGCTCCTGCATTTGTGACGGATAGACCCAATCCCGAAAATACAACTGAGGTAACAGATAGACCTAATCACGAATATACAACTGAGTCTGCAGTTGTTTCTACATTGAATGCAATTCCATCTGAAGATAAAACGCCACCATATCGCCTTCTCTTTTAACTGAGGAACTACAAATAGAACAATGGTGCAACAACAGGCTATCAATAACTCACCAGTTCCAACAAAAGAGCAAGAAAAGGTTGATGAACGTCAAGAAACTTTGAGTACACCACCTAGACGTTGCAGCAGCATTATCATTCAAGAAACTTCACCGAGACCGTCTACTAGCGTACAAGCAATTTCTAAAAATCCTATTGTATTCACACCGGAAGCAGTACGGCCATTACCAAAAGCTCCCCCGAGGAAATCTAATAAAGGGCGAAAAACTAGAAAATCTACAATTTACACTGATACACCAGAGAAAGAAGCCATAAGAAAGGAACATGAAACAAGATTGGAACGGATTAAAACTAAGCAAGTTAAGAAGAGCTTGGATGGAAGAAAAGGTAGAAAAAATACTTCAAGAGGAAAAAAAAGTAGAACACAGCAGGAAATGTCATCAGAAGAGGAAGAATGCTACTGTATTGTTTGTTTGTCACCATATTCAGAAAGCAGATCCGAGAAAAGTGGATTCAATGCATCACTTGTAAACAGTGGGCTCACGATGAATGCACAGAAGGTGGTCTTAGCTATGTTTGCCACAATTGCGACTCAAATTGATCCCTATGCTAAATTTTGATTTGTTTCATTTTAGTTTATTCTGAAATTATTTTCGTTTAGTTTGCTTTGTTCAAAAGAATACTGTTGATTTTTAGTATTTTTGTTAATTACGTTGATTGTTTATTATTCGTAAAAGGCTGATTAGAAATATCTTTTTGAGGATTAAAACCTTGAAGACTGATTAATGTTGTCATACGGTGCCATAATTATGCTTATAATTAGGATCAATGGTAAATAAAACAAGTTGTAATATCATATTTTTGTTATTTGCATGTGTTTCAACTGACCCCAATCACTGTTTCAACCGCCCCTGGCATGGGGACGATTGAAACAAATCGGATTTTTTTTAAAATTTTGTATACTTCTGAAAATAGCACCCCAGGAAGTAAAATGGTATAGCCCTTTCGAAGTTAGAAAGGCGTTCTTGTATTTGACATATCATCATCGTCGCTTGGTTTATAAACAACAATACTATGAACAATAAAATCCAAATCGTTTCAACCGTACCCAGTTTACCCTATATATCGAGCTATCAGAAACATACTTACACTATGTTTTTCTACGTTTCTTTGAGTTTCTTCTAAGGAAGTGTTTTCGAAGCGGACGAACATCATTTTTCAATTTGACACTGGCTTGGATCTCATCTGACAGTGACTGAATTATTTTGATAGGTTTGGTATAAAAATGGTGAATGCCTACTTGTTTTATAGCAAGTAGCGTGTATATTCGCGGATATACTAACAACATGGTGTATATTCGCTGATATTTGGATTTGATTGGTTAGATAACTCATTTGATTCGCTGAATTCATTTCGAGGTATATAATCACAAAAATCCATCTACTTACAATACAAATGACTTTTTCAAAGAAACTAACTCACTCGACATCACACAAATTTTTTATTACCAGTTGTATAGAGGTGACACATTCATCGTAGTGAACTCAATAAAATAGACAGGACGGATATAAAAATAAAACCGGTTCTGTACCCATTTCAAATTCTGGAAAACATTGTGCTACAGGGGCCTCTCCATTTTCTAGTCCGAAAACTTACAATTCAATTCCGAGTTCTTAGGGCAAAATCAATTGTTCATGAAGAAACTGAAATTGTGGATGAACCAATAACCAATAATACAAATACCTATATCAAAGCATAGATACAAAAAATATAATTTTTAATATTTATATATGTTTTCATTATCAAATTTAAATCGCTTTGTTGAAGTGAGAAAAATTATTGTTCAATTTCATCTTGAAATCACAATTATATATCCAGGCATATAACCTACTTGAACCATATTGCACTTATAGCATCATTATCATTCAATCCTTTTTCCCAAGCACGAGATGTCAACCTTCTGTTGGCTGATCATATTAATTCAATTCACATATATAATTTGTTTCTCCATCTTTGTAAACTATTTTATTGAGAATAAATATTATTATTTTGTTGGTTTTATCGACTGCAATGCTCTCAGGAATAATACTGGAAGTAGAGGTTGAGAGAAATGAAATATAGAGTTGTGTTCTTCTTCCAACCTGCATTTTTTATTCCTCGTATTTAATTCAGTTCAGCTGTTGCATAGGTAGGAAGAAGCACTATCAAGGCAATTTTCGAAGAAAAAATATCTGGTTATGCCAATTCTCGACTTCTAAATACTTACATTTTTCGTAGTGTCAGTAAATCTTACGTAAATATCAGGTTCAATTAACCTTATCCTAATCGGCCGCTGACCTAAATCCAAGCTAGGGATGATGTACGTTTTACATATAAGGTTTCTAGGACACTCACCAAAAAATACATAAATTTGATTCATGTAAATATACTCCACCTCTTGAATATTTTTTTACGTATTTTATAAAAAAAGTTTACAGAGTACGAGGAATTTTATCTGTTTTTTTTTGCAATTGCCCATAAACATTTGTTCCGCCTGTAAAATTATAACTATGTGTGACTATATGCCTTCATTTTTCTCTTTTGTGCGTTAAGATTAACAGATATGTTTAATTATCAACTCCATAGCTCTCAGAAAAAATAGGTAGTAGGTAGATCAATATACACAGTGAATTAGTAAACTTATGAGTTCTCTTGTTAACCTTAATTTTTCCATCCCTTATTTTTTAGTCAAGCTTATATATTGAAGGAAAGGATTACTTACTATAAATACAATTTACCTATTTGTGCCTTCGGCCTATTGGGCGATATGTCTTGATACCCAATTTTTTCCATACTGGCATATCCGACGAAAATACGATGTAAAATTTACTTTCACAAATTGGGTGCCGCGACCAATTCGATGGTCCAAATGGCATAAGTTTTTCATATGGTAGGTATATATACATATTATTAATTATTACCTTCCTCGTCAATTAATGGAATGAGCATTGGATACCTCTAATGTCTGGATCTGAAAAGTTTGATTTCTGGAGGCCCCTGAATACATATTTTCAAATAGAATATCAAAATATTTGATTTGATGAAAATATAAACAGGATGTTCAATTGAGAATGTTTGACATTTTCATCAAAAGTTTTATTTTCGAAATGATAACTCCGTATCTAAATTCACAGTATGGTTGATCTTAAAAACAGCTAAAGTTACATGAACTATCAAACAAGTATTTGTTCCGAAGATAACACAATTATACTCGGTTTCCTAATGTGAGAGAGTAATAAATCATTATTGAACTGTAAAACCGAGTCGTCTTCACCGTATTCCATAGGCGTATGAGGTTGAATCTATAGTTGATGTCATTGGATAGCTTATGAAACACTGAGATAGGAATGTGCAAGTAGATATTGGACATCATGAATGAAACATATCTAGAATTTTCTGGAGAACCCAAAAATGTAATAATATAGTGAGTACCCCATTAGAAAAAACAAAAGTTAATATCATAACTTTTTAATGCGATGTTCAATTGTTTTTCTATTTACATTCACTGGCAGTTCAGAAAAAACGCTATAACTTTCCTGATTTAACCATTTTTCTAGTTCTTCAAATAATGAGGATATCTATTGGTCTAAATATAACAAATAACCCTGTAAAGTTGATTCAAAGATATTTCGTACCAGCTCAGGGACTGTTCATATGATTAGCCCCTAACTGTAATTTCCTGTTCCAGGTACAATAAAAAAATAAATTTACAATCACCTACCTGATTATCTTTTCCTCACTTCACACGTGTTTTTCAACAAATAATATTATGCCGATATAAATCCGTCCCTGCGATAAGAGATAACAATAGGGTCGGATTTGTTTCACAAATGGAGGGTTTTTCTAAGAAAACGAGTATAAGCTTAGGCACTGGTAGTTCACCTACCTGTGCCTCAGTGTTTAAAAAATTTGAGATGTTTAGTTACTTTCCGGCAGTTGTTGGGAAAACTCGTTCTTGAAAATGGCTGGTGTTTGTGAATTTGCTGCTGGGAAACGGATTGGTATTAGTGCGCTTTCTAAATAGTAGGAAATTATTATTCGCAACGTGTTCAACGCTATTCGCCACCAAAACTCAACATTCCGAGTTACAAAAATAGTTGAAATGTGTTCGAATATGGCTGGAGTCGGACAGTCTACAATATACCGACTTCTGCACGAGGTTAAACGCGGCCCCATCAGGTCACCAAAGAGAATTACAGGAAGAAAAGAAACTGAAATAAATGAGGAAGAAAAGACTGCCATTAGAAGAATCATAAACTAGTTTTATAAAAAAAAAGAAATACCTACCTTGAACAAAATAATGTCTGAAATGAAAAAGGATTGTTTCATTCCGCCCATGGGTAGGAAGAAAGCGTGGAAAAGATAGAAGGAAATTACTTTTCGTTATGAAAAAATTCAAAACATAAAATCACTTTTAATAGAGAAAAACGAAATCATCTGCTGGCGACGACGATATTTGAGGGCAGTTTTACAGTTTCGAATGGAAAACAGGAGTATCTATTATATGAACGAAACTTGATTGAATGAAGTATATACTGTTGGTAAAATATGGCAGAATAAAAACATAAAATGCGCCAGGCAAGCTTTCATGGAAGGACGGTCCACTGGAATACAAGCACCCTCGGAAAAAGGTAAAAGATTAATAATTACTCACATTGGCAGCAAAACTGGATTTGTCGATGGTGGCTTACTAGCATTTCAATCAAAATGGACTGGAGACTATTATGAAGACATGAACGCTGATGTTTTGAAGAATACTTCCAGCAAATACTAGATCTTATTCCTCCTGAGTCTGTTATAGTCATGGATAATGCCAGCTACCACACAAGAAAATCCGAAAAACTACCAACGTCTTCTTGCAAAAAAAAAATAACATTATTCATTGGCTTACTTTGAATAAGAAGCCATTTCTCAAATATGTACTGAAAAAAGAGCTACTAGAGATTGTAAAGTTGAAAAAATCTGTTTGTACGATGAAATCGCTTTAAAACGGAATAAAACGGTACTTCACCTTTCGCCATATCACTGTGAATTGAACCCCATAGAATTGGTGTGGGCGCAAGTAAAAGAGTTTGTAGCATAACGCTACATTAAAAATAAGAGACGTTGAAAACATCTTCCGAAAGGGAATAAAGACAGTGGATTGCGGAAAATGGAGTAAGTGCGTGTGATTGGAATAGAAGAAAGAATGTGGGAAGCTGATAACATGCTAGGAAAAACTGTAGAGCTCCTCATTATTTCTCTGGACCCCAACGACGATAGTTCATCGAAATATGATGGCTATTAGATTTTTTTATAAATATTATTATTCATTTCAATTTATCTATTTTCATATTATCATTACGTTTATATAAGTTTTTATCTACTTAATATGAGAATAATTAAATCTCAACTATCTGCCTATCTCTATAATTATAATCATATATAATTATTATTATACTTATAATTCTGATGAACTATCTGTAGTTACGCCGCTTTCACATGAATTTCATTCAGAAAACTCCTCTTTCTATTGTTATGCAACTGAAGGTGACCCTAATTTAGGACCAATTCGGGGTGTGTGAGTCTTAAATAACTGAACTACGGAATTTTTAAAAACTATCATTGCAAGTTTACAAGTTGTCCACCCTGTTTAATGGGCTCTGTCATTGCAAATTTACATTTTACCACTCTCTCTCTAATTAGAAAACAGAGAATAGCTGTAAACGCTTTCAAATATTTTAGAAATTTTATATATTTTAATTTTGTCAAATTCATTCGTTTATATTTTTTATTAGTTTTAGCTATTTGAACTTCATTTATTTCCTTAAGTTATAATATGTGATCATCAGGATCAAGGTGAATATATCAGATACAGGGTGTTAGTGAATAAGTGCGACAAACTTCAGGAGGAGATTCTGCATGAAAAAATAATGATAGTTTACTATACAACTTTTGTCTGCAAATGCTTCGTTTTCCGAGATACGGGGTGTTAAAGTTTTTCTTAAAAACTGACTTTATTTATTGCTCTGAAACCGGTCAAAATATGCGAATGAAATTTGGTGAGTTTCAAGAGGTGGTTATTGCGCATTTTTTGAGATGCAATTGAGATCTTTATGTTCATCAATGGCGCGCATACGGATAATGACCTCAATTTTTTTAAGAAAAAAAATGGTACGCCTCTGAGATATTTCATTTTTGAATTCCTCGTTCAATTTGTGACAAAAAATCTCTCTCTCCTTTTCTTCGTATGGGGCGCCATTTTTATGCAAAAAAATAAAACATCTTAACGAGTATTTTTCATTTCTTTAATGCATTATCAAGAACTATATATTACAATAACGTTAAACCAGAACAATAACACAAAATGACACTAATAAATAAATAGGCGCAAAGCTACAACAAATGTTCAAAATGACCTTCCTCAGACGTGATACAAGATTCAACTCTTCGCCGCATTGATTGTCGTATTCGTGCAAATATTCCTGGTGTATTTCTTATTGTCTCACAGCCGGCTATAATTCGATTCCTCAGGTCTTCAACATTTTCGACGGGAGTGGAATAAACTAATGACTTAAGAAAACCCCAAATGCAAAGATCTAGAGGATTTAAATCTGGAGATCGAGCAGCCAATGTTCCGTACCTCCCCTACCTATCCAACGATTTGGATATACTGTATCTAAGTGACGTACACAAAATGCTGGAGTGGACTGGTGCACCATCATGCATGAACCAGAAGTGTTATCTCAGCTGTGGAGGAATTTCTTCAAGAAAAACAGGTAACTCTTCTTGTAGGAAATTAAAGTGAGAGTCTCCTGTTAGTCGTTGTGGGAGGAAATATGGACCGATTAAATGATCATCAAGAACCCCAAGCCATACATTTACTGAAAACTGATGCTGAAAATGAGCTTCAAAGGTTCCATGTGGATTTTCTTCAGCCCAGAGGTGATTGTTATGGTAATTTCGTATACACTGTCGTCCAAAATTAACCTCGTCAGTAAACAAAACGCCATTTGAAAAATTAGGAATTTGAGCGATTTGATGAAGAATCCAATGGCAAAACACTAGGCGCGGAAAAAAGTCTCTAGTTAGTAGAGCTTGCACAGGTTGAATATGAAACGGATACAATTGCTGTTTTTTAGAATTATAAATACAATTAAGTTGCCTACATTCAGTATGTTGGCAATTTTTCGAGAACTTGTTTCAAGTAACTCCGCAAATAACTCGAGAACTGCTTCTTCCAGTTGCACAGTTCGTTCTCCTCGAGGGCGCTCGCAGTCAGCCGTTTGTTTCTTAAATGTACCATGTTGGCGCAAACGTTGGTGAAGACGAGCAAATATTGTGTGAAGGGGTACCCTACGTCCTGGATACAACTCAGCATACAATCGTCGAGTAAAAGTTTAAAAATGAAGAAACGCTAACTTTACATTTCGTTCAAATATTCGTATTCAACAGAATGTTGACAGTAGCCTACTAGCATCGCTACTAGATAATGTATTAAAGTAATGACAAATACGCGTTGAGATGTTTTATTTTTTTGCATAAAAACGGCGCCCCATACGGAAAAAAGTAAAGAGATATTTTTTGTGACAAATTGGACGAGGAATTCAATTTGACATATCTCAGTATCGTACCATTTTTTTTCTTTAAAAAAATTGAGATCATTACCCGTATGCGCGCCAATGATGAACATAAAATTCTTATTTACATATCAAAAAATGCGCAATAACTACCTCTTGGAACTCAACAAATTTCATTTGCATATCTCAACCGGTTTCAGAGCAATAAATAAATAGTCAGTTTAAAAAAAAAAATTAACACCTCGTATCTCGGAAAACGAAGCATTTGCGGACAAAAGGTATATAGCAAACTGTCATTACTTTTTCATGCAGAATCACCCCCTGAAGTTTGTCGCACTTATTCACTAACACCCTGTATATCCACGCACAGGTTCTCTTTTGTGGGTTATCTGCATTTTTTCAGATTATCATAAATACTTGTACCTATATAATATTACCAATACTTATACTTATATACTTATACTTAAACACTAAATATTGAATAAATACATTATTATTATTATTATATTGTGTCAGTGAACCCTATAACTTTGCTGAGCTTTATTCATTTTTTCTAGTTGAGTAAGAACACTAATAATAGCAGATATTTTGTTTTATTTTTTGAAAGGTATGTATTCGAATGTATTTCGCAGGGCCGAAAAGTTTGATATTGAAAAAAAAACTTTTCATGTCAGCGAAATCGTCTTTTCGAAAATATATTCAATTTATAAATTTTTCCCGATCATATCGCCTGGGAATGCAACCAACGGATCCATTATATACATCAAGTCAATATTTACATGCACTTCTCCGGAGCATTACCGTTCCAATAAACAAGAAATAATGTCCATCAGCAATCCCTCGAGAACTGGCATCCATTCCACTTATCATACAAATCCCAAAATCTCAAGCCCACTCCAATTTGCCGTCTAGCCAGCCATAATAGTTATAAATAAAGCGCATTGCATGCATCATAACGGTTTAGCAATATCGAGTACCTTGATAATAAATATAATTTCCTATCACGCACAGTATTATGATTCAGAGGCCATCATATTCGTAAATTCGAAGGAGGGATGTTCAAGGGACCGTTCAGTGATGGAAAAGGATCAGCTATGGATTTCCTGCCACATAAAACTGTTTCTTATTTCGGGCGCTATTGAGGTCAGATTCGCGTGCGAGCCGTATTGCGCCGAGTCATTTTCTTGCCGTCATAGAATTTTATGTCCCCAGGCAGACTGAGATCATGCTTCAAATATTACCGGGATAGGAATGGAACCGACCAACTATATAGGGTCGATGCTGCATATAAAACGGATCATCACCCCACACAATGGCCAACCATCTGTATATCCGCGATTATGCCATTTCTAGCCACATCGAATTCAAGTATTTTGCAGCACAGGAGATAATCCGTTAGTGTTCTCGTTATTTGTTGTCTGCTTAGGATGCTTCAAAATATCGTCGATCGTGTTTTTTTTCATCATTCTGGAATGCTGTAAGTTGTTGGTTAAGTTAGACGGAAAACTATGTTCCATATTTGAAATGATTTTTGGAATTTTGTCTTCGTTTTCTAGTCATGTTGTGCGACACAAAAATATGAAAAAAAACCGTAAAATTTCAAGGTCACCAAATTCGAAAACGATACAAAGGTTTACAAGGTCCTTTTTATATCCCATGGAGATAAATTTTTTTTTAAATTTGTTCAAGAAAATATTCGATCAAGAGCCAATTCTATTCGACATTTCAGCATGCATTTTGATTTCAGAATAGGATTACGAAATCAGATTCAAGGAATTAATATTTTGTATTTATAATTTTTAATATTATTTTTGTTTTGAAATATTTTAGCCTAATCATTTTTCAAAGAATACCTTTCTAAGATATTTTCATATACGGGCCCCCTATAAATAGTGCATTTTTTTCACATGCTGATATTGTTCAATTTTTACAGTGATTACTTAACTTAACTTAAATTAAAAACTTAAAAACCCCTGACACAAAAAACATATAAAAAGTTAAAAAAATATTATGTATTGTCACTTTTAGTGTAATATGTGTAAAAATTATTGACTCATATAGTAATCCGCTACCCGTCAGCATGGGCAGTAATAGGCCCTATTTTATTTTTGATCTATGTAAACAACATTTTTAATATCAGCAATTTCAAAGGAAAACTATTATCTTACGTCGATGATACTGCTGTAGTATTTGTGGGTCGAACTTGGAATGAAACATACGAAAATGCAAACAAAGGAATGAAAATGATATATAACTGGCTAAGTAACAATCTATTGAGTCTCAACATAGACAAAACTAAATTTATAACTTTCTCTTCAACAAGAAAAGACCAACCTGACGAAAAGTTCATTACGATTCACAAATATACGTGTATAGAAAACCAAAACTGTGGATGTTCCTGAATATGTAAAACAAATACTATCAGATATTTGGGCGTCATGATCGACCACTTTCTACGCTGGAATGATCACATAGATCACATAGTGAAAAAACTCCGCAAACTAATTCGAAAATTTTGCCAACTAAGAAGTATCTTAAGTAGAGATGTCATATTGACAGTGTACGGTGCTTTGGTGGAGTCGATAATTAGATACTGCATCTTAGTATGGGGTGGCTTATTTAAAACATCACTACATAATCTTGACGTAATACAAAACACACTGATCAAAATCGCCTTGAACAAGGATAGGAGATATTCTACAGAACTACTTCACGAACAAAGTGGTTTGTTCAAAGTCAGAAAATTATATGCTTATAACTGTTTATTATGGATTTGCAGTAACCCCATTAACATTATTACACATAAATACAATACGCGAATGACCTCCAATCAGGCAATTACAATACCACGTTATAGATTGAGTCATAACCAGAAATTTGTAACATATTTTGACCCGAAATTATACAATAAGCTACCACTCCATATAAAGAATATCAATAATTACTGTCAATTAAAGAAAGAACTAAAAGTTTTCATCAGAATTTATTATGATCAATTGCAGGATATCTTTGAAAATGTGTGAGCTAACCTGCTCTCTCTCTATCTTCTTATTACCTCCCTCTAGCCATCATTCTCCAACTGCGGTTTTAAACCTAGTAAGGTAGACAGTAGTATATAACTAAACGACCTATTTCAGTTTTTATGTTTTTTTTCTATTATATATTATATAACACAACCAATATCAATCTGTAACAGCCACGACACAAGCCTAGCTTAGGTGGCTACAGATTGTTTAATACATGGTTCTATGATAGGATTATTAATGATAATTAGAATTGTAAATTGCAGGGAAATCATGTAACTGAATGATTGAATGACATGAAATGAATAAATTACTTACTTACTTAATATAAGTAGTCGGGGGACCTACTTTATAATTTTTAGTTGAATTCTGTTTTTATTTCATTTACTCAGCGGTTCCCCGACGCGACGACGCTTGGATACAAATATTAGTATTTCGGAAGTTTGTGAAATTTATAATTTAAGTTCTATTTCTTGCTTTATAAACTTTATATATTACCTACTAGTAGACACGCTACGTTACGATAATTCATTCACGTAATCCCATTTAATCACCTCCCACGTTCGTAGTTCGTACCTTACGCTACCGTACCTTATTATATTCAGCACCTTACCATATCCAATCGTGTTTATTCATTCCCTCAATCCCATTGTCTCATTCATTCTTCCATTCACTGTACACATTAATACGCTAATTCGCAACAAACGGTACTATACCGTATTCCAAAATCTCATATCTACTGAACGAGTGAAAGTACCTTGGATTCCCTCACCAATTCATCCTCATTTCTCTTTCCTGCTCCATCAGCAGACCCTGATCACCATCTATCTATAAGCTATTCGTTGACACCGTTCCAATACGCCCAAACACGATACCTCTGCTGTAAGTTGGTGAGGAGTTGGGTATCCTGCAGATTCCAGGTGATGCTGCAGCATCAGGTCAAGCAAACCATGTTCTTGCAATATCATTGAAGTAACAGAATACCAAATTTCGAATCGATCATACCTGTGGCCCACATTCCTTCATCATCTAGAAAAGAGTTGATGATCTTCAAACGGTTGAACAGATTTTCATGAATCATAGCTAATAAGTCTCTCGATAAAGTCACCTATCCAATACATTGAAATTTATAAAAATCGGTTCATCCGTTTGGCAGCTACGATGCCACAGACAGATACACACGTGAAACTCATCTCCCCCTCTATTTACGCTGTGAGTTGAAAAAAACCTTATATCGAAAAATAAAATAATTTCAATGAGTATCATATGAAATCCGAAGAAATTTCCAACCGCTGGCATTACCCCCAAGTGTAAGTTTCTTATTTATGAGGAATGGTTTCTTGTGTAGAGCGTGTTCATTGAGCAAATGATTGCTCCAAGTGTATGGGGCAATGTAGAACAGCTAAATCAGACATTTGCAACTACCGCCCTATAGTAATTATAAATAATTTCTCGAAAACCTTTGAGATCCTGCTTTATTGAAAGATAAACGCCATGTGAAGTGGAATAAATAGAAAAATCGAATTAAACGGTTTTCTTCACATAAAAGATTCAATATAAATTGAACCAGAAAATGGTAGATCTCAGGTGAAAAACAACTACTTTCCTAGCAAATACCACGCAGAACGTTGAATGATATTCACCTGAAAATCCATGCATACCTCCATATAAATGGACATTGAATGCAAATGTTTCTTTCTGATAAGCTCGATTATGTTTAATTTATGTCGTGTTCACACGTAATGGTAGATCTCAGGTATGCATGGATTTTCAGGTGAATATCATTCAACGTTCTGCGTGGTATTTGCTAGGAAAGTAGTTGTTTTTCACCTGAGATCTACCATTTTCTGGTTCAATTTAAATTGAATCTTTTATGTGAAGAAAACCGTTTAATTCGATTTTTTTCTATCCTACTTTATGATGACATTTATACGCATGTAAAGAATCAAATCACCCCTAGTCAACATGTTTTTTTTAAAGGAAGGTCAACTATAACAAATTTGATTTGTATCACGGAGCAATTATCTGATACTATCGATGGAAGCTCTCAATGTGTTATAATTTATACGGATTTTTCGAAGGCCTTCGATAGGCTTGATCAAGGAATTCTTCTTGACAATCTGTCAAATTTCGGACTAACCCCAAATCTCACATCTTTATTTCAATCCCACCTTCATAATCGTAAGCAGTATGTCAGTTTCCAGAGTCAAAAGTCTATTGAAGTCCTCCCCACGTCAGGTGTCCCCAAGGGTCTAACCTCGGGCCATTATTTTTCATAATGTTAATTAATGGCATTGTAACTACTCTCTCCGTCGCTTACTTACTGTATGCCGATGATCTTAAGATATTCCATCAAATTATCACCTAAGAAGACTGTACTCTTCTCCAAGATAATCAAGATCGCCTCAATCTCTGGTAAATCGAGAATAGCTTATTCCTTAATGTTTCTAAATTCCAGGTTATGTCTTTCACCGCCAAGCTGAATCCAATTCTTTACCATTATGAACTGAAAGATCAAGGAGTAACATTCGACAAAAAACTCTCTTTTGCAAAACATATCGAGCTAGTAACCAAAAAAAACATAGATCATTGGGATCAATAATCAGAGTGTCACAAGATTTTGGAAGGAATGAGAAAACTCTTTGCAATTATGTTTAACATTTGTTAGATCAAATTCAGAGTTTGCATCAATTGTTTGGGAACCATATTATCAGGTATATATATCTAATTTAGAAAATATCCAACGAAAATTTTTGAAGTATCTATGTTTCAAACTTGATGGCAACCACCCAGACGTAAGGTATCCAAATGAACAACTAAGTTCTAGATTTTCAGTCGATTCACTTGAATCTCATCGAAATAGGTCACATGTTATATTCCTTTTCAATCTCATTCACAACAATTTGGACTGCAGCTGCATCTTGGATATATTAAAGTTCCATATTCCTAGACTTACATCTCGGAGAAACAATACTTTTTATCTTCCACCTGTTTATAAGATATGCAATACATATGATAAGATGAATGAAACCATTGACATTTTTTATTGCAGTGTGGCTTCCATAAAAAAACTGCACGTCCAATGATTTATATTAATGCATAGCAATTTGAATGGTTCATACTGTATATTCCTATTCTGTAATTGGATCTTGTATCTGTTGAATAGTGTAATAAAAAAAACAGAAAGCAACTTTGCGTTAATTACCTCAGTTTCCAAGCGGAGTAAAAATCTAAAGTATAGTTGATGTTTTTGTCTCGAAGAATACCACATGGAATTGTCATTAATATTATAAGAAAAGCAACTATAGCGATCCATCTACCTTGATAAACGGATGAAAACAGAAAAAAATTACATTCAGTTTGTACAAATTGAAAGTACGGCACAAAGGAAATATCAATTAATTTAAACAAAATGTTCGATGTCCTTCATTCGCACGCACACATGCATTTATTCCATGAATCCAATTATAATGAATATCATATTCTTTTAAATTATGACGTACAATCTCGACATCTTCAAGAATTCGCTGTCGTATGTATGTCGTGAGGATTTTTTTTTTCATTGAAAACTCCATATTGCATAAAATATTAATCTCCACACAACACCATTGACAGGAAATCAGGTTTTTTGCCATTTTATTTTGGGGTCACTTGAATCTCTCTTTGTACACTATAAGGTTAGGTTAGGTTAATTTTACTCGAATGTTTGTGGACTAACATATCATTTCGCAGGGGAACTTTAGGTAAAACTTCACCTAATGAATAACTATAGAGCTCAGAGGACTATGACAGTTGAGGATGAGTTATTTTCAACCACGAATTTTGACTATGGAGTTGATGGATTTTGAGAGAGATTAGTTTGTCTAAATCATGAATCTGAATTATGACTTTGAAGCTATGCGAAGTTGAAAATACAAAGATTCATCAGAAATGAGTGGACTTGGACTTCCTGAAGACATTTTGCTATCTATAGTGCATGCGAACAGATCATTATTTAACTCAAACAAAATCAAATAAACACGTCACCAAATAATGAAATAACAACTTCAATGTTACTACGAACAATATTATCAGTCCTCTGAGACATTTCCATTTCATGATTGCAAAATGAAGGTTTTCATTATGGAAAATAATAAGTCTCAAAGAATCATCGCCATGGTTTTTTCTTTTCGGGAGCATTGTTAAAAACCCTGTATTTTCAAAATTTTATCTCTGGTAGTTTCTGTGATACAGGGGGAAAGAACCTTTGGAATTAATGATCTCAAAATTTTGAAAAAATAGTAGATGAAGAGTTGAACAACTAGTTACGAAGGCGTGGAAGGGCCACTGAATTTTTATTTATAATTCCGACTTAGTATCTCGGAATTCCGACTTGACATTTCGGAATTATATCATTTTGACTTAGTATCTCAGAATCTCGACTTAATAACTCGCAATTATATAATTCCGACTTAGTATCTCGGAATTCCGACTTAATAACTCGGAATTATATAATTCAGACTCATTATCTCGGAATTTCGACTTAACATCTCGGAATTCTATAATTCCGACTTAGTATTTCGGAATTCCGGCTTAATAACTCGCAATTATATCATTTCGACTTAGTATCTCGGAATTATATAATTCCGACTTAGTGTTGAAAAGGGGAACATTCTCAATTGAATATTGATAGAAAGATTTTTCTGTGAATTGAAAAATCCACGATTAAAATGAACTTCATTTTAATCGTGGATTTTTCAATTCACAGAAAAATCTTTCTATCAATATTCAATTGAGAATGTTCCCCTTTTCAACATGAATACCCCACAAGAGGTTATCTTGACGATGGAAGATAGTGACTAAAGTTTATCTTTCAGTCGCAGATGATTCCACATCTGATTTTATGAACATCCTGTTTATATTTTCAACAAATCAATCCGACTTAGTATCTCGGAATTCCGACTCAATAATTCGGAATTATATAATTCCGAGATGTTAAGTCGGAATTCCGAGATGTTAAGTCGGAATTATATAATTCCGAAATGTTAAGTCGGAATTCCGAGATACCAAGTCGGAATTATATAATTCCGAGATGTTAAGTCGAAATTCCGAGATATTAGGTCGGAATTATGAAAAAAAATTCAGTGGCCTTTCTACGTCTTCGCACCTAGTGATCGCATAACGGATCTTGTTTGTCTTTCGAGGTGCAAAACCCAAAGAAGAAGAGAACATTATATTTCATCTACTCTAGATACGGTTTAAGAGAGCCTCTTGAACATTCTACTGTACTGTGGCATTCCCTTCAGGTGGAAAATAATAAATAAAATTAAATATAATCTAAGAGTCAATTAAAAATGAAGGTACAAGGGACATTTTCACTTAGAAACCTTCCTTACCTTCTCACAAGTGTGTAGCTCTGCAGTCAGAAGTCAATCCCGGGGCTGGAAGCGGGGCGGTCAAATAATCTTCCAGAGCGCCGCCCTGCGCTCAGATAACTCCAAACTCTTTTTAATTCACCAAGGCTTCGAAGCCCATTTGAATGAACGCTCGCTTCCAAAGTGCAAGGACCTGGGTTCGATCTCGAGGTGGGTCACGCTTTTTTTTTCTATCACACTCAAATCAACCACAAAACTTCTACAAGTCTCCAAAAATATATTACTTCAGAACATTCATCCTCACAATACCTCATATACATGTATATATATATATATATATATATATATATATATATATATATATATATATATATATATATATATATATGTATATATGTATATATATATATATATATATATTATATTTATACTTATCCACCGTTTCGTCTACTCGTATTTAATTCATAATTCATTGAACATTTAAATAATACAAAAAATTGCCAGAACTGCACATTGTCATTAAAATGTGAACAGTGTTCTTACAACTTTACCGACTTCTGGCAACGTTTGATCTCCGACCTAGACTTCTGGCAATAATTTTACGCAATTTCTACAGTTGAAATCTATAACTACACAAAATTTCAGAGCTGCACTCAAAGATTTAATTTTCATTAAAAATCAACGCGTTTGACCAAATTCAAATTTAATTCAAATTATATATATAAAATATTTTTATTATCCATTTAGTTTGGTACATCTCGTAATTTATTATTTACAATGCATTTAATTCTGTATTTCAAGTATAAAATGGGGAAATGCTCCTGTGAAGAGGCAGTTAGAGGTCGCCTCGCGATGTTTTGCGATACCCTATGTAAAAATGAATTATTTCAAGTATATATATATATATATATATATATATATATATATATATATATATATATAAAATAAGGGGATATTTTCGTGACTGTTCGATAATTTATGTAGAAATTAGTGGGAAGCAAGACCAATTAATACGATTTCCTCGTTTTTATGTCGAGCTTTCGGAAAATTTTATTTTCTTCTTCAAGACGTAGTTAAAAGTTAATACATAAATATGTGATGGTCTTACATTATTAGAGGGTACTTATTAACATGAAATTCAGAGAAAATAATACACAAAAAGAAACATCGGTGTTACAATTTAAAATGACAAGATTAGGGCAAATTATGATTACTCAGTCACATGCCTAAATAATCAGAATACCAAATGAAAGAGATACAGAGAGAAAATATAAAAATGTAAAAGTATGTATAAATATAAAAAATAATAATCATTTCAAAGAGGATTAGGTGAGATATTTTTTTTATGTTTTTTCAATAGATATGTATATATTGTAATGAGGTCATTATTATCTGTTCTTCTATTCATTGTTTTTTCATTATTGTGTATATGAACCATCTCAAGAAAGAGACGCTTATTGATATTTTGTTCATTATCGAGAATTTTGGGATTATTATAGTAAATTACATGATCTTTATCTATTACATGTTCAGCAATGCAACTGGATCTCACATACATTCTACAGTCGCTTTTATGAGAGGTTATTCTATCTTTGAGCATTCTACTTGTCTGACCAATGTATACTTCATCACAGCTGGTACAAGGAATTTCATAAATTATATTGGATTTGTTTTTGATTGGTATAGGAGTTTTCAATTTTGAATGTATTTGTGATATAGTTTTCGAACTGGTTTTAGCTATTTTAACATTGTCTTTATTTTTGAACAATTGTATGAGTTTTGGTGTCAAATTATCTATATGTGATCAGTTAGTGCTTCTATTTTAAAATAACAAAATCATTACTAGATGGTACAGAAAACCAATAAATAGTAATCGTTTCTTAAATTTTCACTCACACCATCCCATAAAAATCAAACTCAATTTAATTAATGACCTCAAAAATAGAGCTGTTGAGGTCACTCATCCATCCCTGAGGGATGAGTGTCTGAAAAAACGTTCTTTTAGAAAATTCATATCCGAAATCATTAGTTAATAAAATTATATTTAGCTCCTCTGCTTCTATTTTAAATTCAAACCAATTCACCAAGAACTGATCAAATTGCAATTTATGAATCTTTACCGCAAATAGATAATTTGACACCAAAACTCATACAATTGTTAAAAATAAAAACAATGTTAGAATAGCTAAAACCAGTTTGAAAACTATATCACAAATACATTCAAAATTGAAAACTCCTATACCAATCAGAAATAAATCCAATATAATTTATGAAATTCCTTGCAGCAGCTGTGATGAAGTATACATTGGTCAGACAAGTAGAATGCTCAAAGATAGAATAACCTCTCACAAAAGTGACTGTAGAAGAAACGTAAGATCTTGTTGCCTTGCTGACCATGTAATAGATAAAGATCATGTAATTGACTATAATAATGCCTAAAATCTCCATAATGAACAAAATCTCGATAATGAACAAAATCTCGATAAGCGTCACTTTCTTGAAATGGTTCATATAAACAATAATGAAAAAACAATGAATAGAAGAACAGATATTAATGACCTCAGTGCAATTTATACATGTCTATTGAAAAAACATAAAGAAAATATCTCACCTAATCTTCTTTGAAATGATTATTATTTTTTATATTTATACATACTTTCACATTTTTATATTCTCTTTCATTTGATATTTTGATCATTTAGGCATGTGACTGAGTAATCATAATTTGCTGTCATCTTGTCATTTTAAATTGTAACACCGATGTTTCTTTTTGTGTATAATTTTTTCTGAATTTCATGTTAGTAAGTATCCTCTAATTATGTGATACCATCACATATTTATGTATTAACTTTTAGTTACGTCTTGAAGAAGAAAATAATTTTTTTCGAAAGCTCGACATAAAAACGAAGGAATCGTATTAATTGGTCTACCATTGACTGCTTCCCACTAATTTCTACATATATATATATATATATATATATATATATATATATATATATATATATATATAAAAAATATATATATATATAAAAATATATATATATATATTTATATATATATATATATATATATATATATCCCTTTCTGCTATTCACTTATGAGAAAGATCTGTAATTTCATCATTGAACAATTGAAATTTACGGATAATACTTCCGTTGAACAAATTAGAGCTATTTCTTGGAAAGTAAACCGAAAAACAAGGTTCAGAGAAATTTTCAGCAGCCTTCGGCAGCTACGGAGCAAGTAATGCTCTGTGAAAATGCTGTTTTGTGTCTTGTGGGGTTGTGATGGTGAATCAATCAATGTTGTGTCATCTGCGAATAGTACACTTTCGTTTGGATATAGAAAAGGACTTAGGTCATTGATGTAGATTATGAACAGTAGTGGGCCCAAAACTCAACCCTGTGGGACACCATATCTCACGTCTCTGGAGTCTCATAGTGCATAGTTGAAGTAAACAGCCTGGAAGCGATTTGATAGCTAGGATTGAATGAGTTTGAGATTGATACCCGTATGAAGACCTTGTTCCAGGCCGTCGATTATTTTCTCAAGCACGGTTGTAGCTGCTATAGGCGTTGAGCAATTTGACCGAAAGAGGTCAGATAGAGGCTCTGCAATTATATCGATTCGTGATTTTATAATTCTTCCATATCTCAACATGTGGAGTTTTTCAAGGAAAAAAATAGCTTCGTACACATCAGATGTGGTAACGGGTTGCATAAAAAATGAGATAGAGGGAACAGGAAAGTTTCTGAATTTCAACAGTTCCATGTCTGACAAAATAGACGGTGTAATATAAAAAAATAAATAAATAGCGTGACTCAGGTCGGGATCGAACCCAGGTCCTTGCACTTTGAAAGCGAGCGTTCATTCAAATGGGCTACGAGGCCTTGTGTTTGGAGTTATCTGAGCGCCGGGCAAATCAGAGGCATTCTCTGTATCAATAGCCTAAGCATACAGAATCGACAAAAATGTCAAGTGAATCTAGAAATCTGAACTTAAATAATTAATAGTACTTTTTGTTGTTTCCAACTGTTCAAGTAATATAATCACTAATTATATTTGTTTCATCATGTTCAACTGTTTGTTTATTTCGTTTCAGGCTTCCATACGGCTGCCTGGGGAGTTTCACCAATTTTCAGGCAGTTACATTTATGAATTATTTGACGAGGAGTAATAATATTCCTGGAATTAAGACTGAAGGAGGGTGGCTGGCTAACGAATGCGATGTAACTCCGTCTGAAAACTTAATTACAAGAATCATGATGGGGCAGGGCAACGGCTGTAAGTAATTATAATATAGATATAAATTGAAGAGAACCCACAAAATGTGCAGGGGCGAACTCGATATAATAGAAATTGGACTGAATGCGTTAGAACATCCCGAACTGAATACGTCAGAAATTTACTGAATAACTAATTAAATTCATTGAGAATATATCAAAAGTATTTTGAAGTGGCATTCAATCCCAAACGTATTTACTCGTTTCGTTTTTGCTGCCATTTGTAGGATATATATGACATTGAATCGTCACCTTTCTGTTGCAACAAAAGGTTAATGCTTGGACTTATTGAGAAAATGAAGAACTGAAACACTTTCGGAATGTTTTATTTAATTTTGAAATTATGAAAATAATACATAACATCTGAGTAACCAAGTTCAAATAAAGCAAAACAATAATATAATATCTGGAAAGGTTACGGACTTGTAAGTGGCGCCGCTGTGGTGGAATCGGGCGACTTACTCCAGATTATCTGTATTTGCCCCTGTGATAGAGTGTTTCTAAAGTGCAACAGTTCAAATTTGTTTGTTACAAACGTGAAAACTGCGGTTGCATTGTGATTCGGCATGTATAACCTTTCAATTAAATTGAGCCCCGGTTTCGGAAATTGCCCTAGTAATGGACAAAATGCAGATTGAGACGAGTTGTCTGCGAACCGCATTTAACCGGCTGAACACGTGCACTGCGAATACGTAATTCGCCTGCCATCGTAGTGGTTACATGTTTATTGTCAAGTTGAGAAGAGTTTTATATTCGTGGTGGATCAAGTGGTGGTTGCAATTAGGTTGTTGCCCATTTCAAGTCACATCGTTTTCAAGAATCAGTCTGTGAAAAAAGGAGCAGCATTTGTGCGTCGGGGCATGTGTGTCAGGAGCGGGAAGTAAAAATAATTGATTATTCCAGCGTACATGCGAAAGTGATTAGCCAAGCACCAGCGACAACAAATCAGTACTCTGTCGAATTAGAGGTGAATAAATATTTTCACAAATAATTGATAAAATTTAATCAAAACTTACATGTATGATGTAGGAATGAATTACACGAATAAACAAAAATAATAAAGAGATATTAATAAATATGGAAAAAATATATTGAAAATATTGTTTTCTCTCCTACATACATACATTCTCATATATTTTTCATATTGTTCGTTTACTGTCAGAATTTGACTGAAAAAATTATTTTGAATGTGTATTACATGAATAAAAATATGTTTCATGCATGTTTTTAGATCACTGTAATTATTAGTATATAAATAAAATTTTCATATCATTGTGAAATTGAACTTGCAAAATTTGTCGATTGACTTTTTTCCTTTCGCCTACTCGGTTGCCATGGACTTCCGTCAGAACTACATAAATAATTTTTCATTTATATTTTTCCACCCAAATATGTGCAAAGAAATTATGAAATATTTCATATTTCCAAGTAGGTATATACCATACAAAGTGAATATCAATACTGCATTTAATGCAATTTGTCAATAATTTTTAACAAAAAAGTAATAAGTACTAGTTGTTTATTAGTGTACAATAATAACAGGCATCCCACCCACTTTACTCTTCGTACTGCCAGTATCCATTTTCCCTTTGGTCACGTTTGTAGCTCACGTTAGAAAAACCATAAAATTTCGTATTCGCGGGTGTAATTGAACGCGTGTTTGTGCACCCTACAACACAGCAGGGGTCACCCAACCTCTTCTTTTTTAACCGACGAAAAAAAAGGAGAAGGTTCTCTAGTCGACGCGTGTAATTTTTCTCATGTATGACCTCGCATAACTTTTCACAGAGTGGTGCGATTCCTAAATGAGGGATATTTATCGTTCACCCACTGAATTTTTACCCGTTTTGAATTTGAAAAAGAGTAATCCACCCCTAAGGGTAGAAAAATGGGCGATGATTCATTTTTCATGTATTGAAATTTGACACGTATATGTAGTTCTGATGACATTACAACATAATGGATACATGGAGTCAATTGAGTAGGTAGTTATAAGTGGATTTTAGCCACAAAAAAATAAAAACTTTTCAACAAAGTATGGAAGCGACGAAAAAAGAAACTGAAAAGCAAAAAATAAAATAAACCTTCTTAGTCTTAATAATAACTGAGCTCCTAAACTAATGTGAGTAACTAATTTTGAGTCGACGCCAAACAATCAACGAAGATCATTAAATTTCTTAAAAAAATTATCAAAACGCCACCGTGCATCCCGGTGCCATCATTTTACGCTTTACCTAATTCAATTACTAGTTGAGGAGCTTAGTTATTATTAAGACTAAGGCCCGGTATTTCAACCTCCGGTTGTACTAGGAGTGAATTAACCAATGGTTAGAATGTGCCTTTCCTTTATCAATAAACGTTGAACAAAAGCATATTCTAACTGTTGGTTAATTTATTCCTAGTATAAGCGGAGGTAAAAATATGAAAATATCGGGCCTTAGGAGGTTTATTTTATTTTTTGCTTTTCAGTTTCTTTTTTCGTCGGTTTCATTTTATGTTAAAAAGTTTTTATTTCCTTTACGTCATTTACATTTGATTCGAAGTTATTTGCGGCCGACTCTTTCATTGCCATTCATTTATTGTAGGCGCGCTTTTGACACTGTGCCTCTCTTCGATATTAAGCTTTTACCCGTCGAATCACAATACAAATACCCTGTTGACATTTGCGACCGAAAAATTTGAACTATCGCACTTTATAGACTACCTTTTTATCACAGCGGTAAATGGGGATAAGTGATACTTTCTGGATCAGTTTTTTCGATTCCGCCACTGCGGCGCTGCACGTTGAACTCTTCCCCCCTGCTCCAAGTCCATAGGAACAGTAGCCAATTTTGTTGCACAGTTATAATCAATTTGAAATGAGTTGTAATATACTTCTTGATGTATTTAATTAATTTATAAAAGTATTGGAATTTGTCCAAGCCTATGGGGTACTTTGTCTTGTTATTATCAGCTCTAAATGAGCCAAACGATAAATTCAGAGTAATAAACTTTTCTGCAATGATTTTGTCGATTCCAGGGATAAAATCATAACGAAAATGCGTCTGCATCAATGTTTGGCAGTATTTATCATTTTCAGTCAATCATATATATGTTTTTTAAGCTGACAGATGTGGAAAAAAAAATGTTTATTTTCATCACTAATGGTACTACGTTTTTAAATTCAGCTCTATGTTCAACTCTTACTTTTGTGTCGTTTTCCAGCTGGTTATCACAATAGTAAATTCGAGATTCAGTCAGGATGTTCATCATCTTACTTCTGCTGGTTTTCCTATGAAATAAAATAATAAAAAAACCTTTTCAAAAACAAGCTTTTATTCAAATACCCTAAAAAGTACAAAATAATTGCTTTGGATATGTGACGTAGGTTATTCCGTGAGTTATAGATTCAAGAGCTTGTCGCGCAAAGTTTTCATTTCGAATACAGATGCGACAAGCTTTTGAATCTATAACTCACGGAATAACCTACGTCACATATTCAAAGCGATTATTTTTAGGGTATTTGAATGAAAGCTTGTTTTTAAAAAGGTTTTTTATAATTATTTTATTTTGTGCTTTTTAGTACGTACGCCTTAATCTATGCATTTTTGTTAAAGTCGTTTTTATGAGGCCTTTTTCCTGTAAGTTCTGAGCTATCTAGTTCTTCAACGAGGAGACCATCTAAAGATTTACTCGTCCGTCATCCTGGAGCTGCCATCTTCAATTTATGAATTTTGACAAAAAATCAATAATCTTCGACTAAATTCATAATCTCCGACCCCAAAAACCCCTAACACCCACATACCAAGCTCGTTCGCCATCTTGGAGCCGCCATCTTGAAGTTGTGAATTTTGGCAAAATATTTATGTCCGACCCCGAAAACCCCACATACCAATTTTGAATAGAATCGGACCATAATCACAGAAATCGTCAGACATCTTGAAGCCGCCGTTTTGATTTTATGAATTTTGTCAGAAAATTCATAATTTTCGGCCCTGAAAACCCCCGCATACCAATTTTGAATCGAATCCGACCACAAACACAAATCTCGTCCGCCATCTTGGAGCCGCCATTTTGTTTTTTGCCTCTCTAACAAATGCATAATGCATTGTCACGGGAACTATGAACACCTGCTAAATTTCATGTTAATCGAACAACTAGAAGTGGATCAAATTTAACTTGCAAGATTTGATGATAAACATCGGGACAGGTGAAACTAAATAAAAGCTTGTAAAAAGATTTGTGTCAGTATTTTACTATTTGTAAATCTACTCATTAGAAAAAAAATTAGTCTAGTTTCCTGTAAATCTTGTCTATTGATTGATTTGATCCATTTTTGTTATCGTTTTATAGATAATGCATTAAGATTCGATTTATATCTGTAATGAAAATAGACCAGGGCTAAAGCCTTTGAAAATGGTAAAAAGTGAAAAAAAATAATAGTAGGATGATGATTGGGAAAGGAAGAGAATATAACAAAAATGAAAGGTAAATAAAAGCTTGTAAAAATATTTGTGTCAGTATTTTACTATTTGTAAATCTACTCATTAGAAAAAAAATGAGTCTAGTTTCCTGTAAATCTTGTCTATTGATTGTAATAGTAGGATGATGATTGGAAAAGGAAGAGAATATGACAAAAATGAAAGGTAAAATAATTTACGGGCGATCTGAAGTCGGGAAGTGGAAGGGGGTGAGTTTTTAAGGGTAAAAACCGGTTTATCTCGATTTCCGGCAAAACTACGAGTCCTATGGAAAAAAGTTGGAGGGCGAAGTTGTAGGTAATAAGAAGATCTACAACTTTTGTATCAACACTTTTTTCACATAACCCCAAAATTTATGTGAGAAATTCAAATAACCAAGTTTTTGTTTTTTTATTTTTATCTTTTACAAAAAAAAAAATTTTTTTCACGAAATTTGGTGAAAATTCATTTTTTCATGTCTCGAACACACTGTAATTTTTTTTATTTAATATATTTATTTTTTCACCTTATTTTGACTTAATATCGAAAAAACACCCTAATTTTCAATCGAAAATTCTCCCGTCAAAATATCAGCTTTTTTAAAAAAGTCGGTGGTCTTTTTGTTCGTTGAAATCTTTACTTTCTGATGGTGTAAAAAAATAGACATTACCATGGTAAATGTTCTGAGAAAATGCAAAAAACGAAAAAAACTCGAATCCGAAAATTTAATAAGAATCTACAATATTTTGAGAAAGTTGTAGAATCTTCTTTAAATTATATGCGTAGATGCCTATTTATTGCTATTTTAAGATAACTTATATACCTGAGTGACCTACGGAAAATTTTAGACCATCAAAAGGTATTTCATAGAGAAGTGGGGAAGGAGCTAGGAGGGTCTGGGCCTTACTACCTGTTATTTCTTTGCATTTTCTGAGAACATTTAAGATAGTAATGTATATTTTATTTACACCATCAGAAAGTAGAGATTTCAACGGACAAAAAGCCCACCGCATTTTAAAAAAAAGCTGATATTTAGACGGAAGAATTTTTGATTGAAAATTAGGGTACTTTTTCGATATTAAGTCAAAATAGGGTGAAAAAATAAATATTTTAAATTAAAAAAATTACAGTGTGTTCGGGACATAAAAAGGTGAGTTTTCAGCAAATTTCGTGAAAATTTTTTTTTTTGTAAAAGATAAAAATAAAAAACCAAACACTTGGTTATTTGAATTTTTCACATAAATTTTGAGATTATGTGAAAAAAGTGTGGATACGAACGTTGTAGATCTTTTTATTACCTACAACTTTGCCATTTAACTTTTTTCCATAGGACTTGTAGTTTTGCCGGAAATCGAGATAAACCGTTTTTTACCCTTAAAACTCACCCCCTTCCACTTCCTGACCTCAGATCGCCCGTAAATTATTTTTCCTTTCATTTTTGTTATATTCCCTTCCTTTCCCAATGGGTTTCATCCTACTATTTTTTTTTTTGTTCCAAAAATTATCGACCCTGGTCTAAAACGCGTACAAGTCTATACTGTACTTTGTTGTGTTATTTTCAGCTCGAAATGACAAAATAAATTCAAAGTATATAAATTCTTTCTACGATGATTTTGTCAATTCCAGGAATAAGATCATATGGGAAAATGCTTCTACTTCGATATCTGTCTGGCAGTATTTGTGATTATCTGATTCAACACTGTTGGTATTATCTTGGTCAATCACTAGCGATATCCTAGAAGTAAAATTTACCTTTGTCATATGCTGAGAGAAAAATACCTTTCCAATCAGACAGGCCCAAACCAATAATTTTCATTATAACAACTACATTTTAATTATCATTTATCAACCAATCAGAAAATGTTCTACAGTTTTCCATTTTAGTCCGTTCCTGGAGTCGCAATCGTGTCTCCCAGTATTCCTCGTTTAAATAACATTTTACATAATTCCAGTATGAATTTCTGTTGCTGCCCATCATCTGTGAATAAACGCCAGACTGTTTTAGTACTAAAAGCTTTGTTGCATTCGCCAACTCGTAAATGAACTAATAGATTTAACTCTTCATCGGAGGATGAACAGTTCTTGGATATAACTGATATCCACCTATTTCATCGCTGAAAAAGTAGATGGTAAATTTTCGGCAGTAACATATTGAACTATTTCATCTATTACTCTGTACATTAGATTTTACCAGATATACAGTTAATTAATATTATGACGCTTATATAATATCTGAAATTATGAAATGTTCTTTGTAGTCTAGTTCAGTGACGATAGTTTTTGTACCCCAGTCATCTTAGTCAAAATCAGGTAAGAATCTCGGAATTTGAGATACCCAGCTGAATATTTGTATGAACTCGTATTTTGGCAATCCAAAAGTTGTCTCAAAACCTACATATGGTAGGGTGTACGCGTATATTAAAATTTGAGGTCACAGGTCACAATAATCGATTTTTTGCATATTTTTTGCAAATATCTCATTTCCTATTGGTTTTTCGCCATTTGAATTCATTATCAATATTGTGGAAAATTTAATTCCCTACAACTTTTTGTCAATTTTTTTTTTATATATTGATCCGTTTTCGCGATAGAAGGCGGAGATAGCGCGGTTAAAGCATAATGTAAGGTCCACCGGTATAGTCCCGGTCAAAACACGCTATATAAAGTTTATTAATTATTGATAAATAAATCATTGATAATAATTCTCATTTGTTATCAACTATTACATTATATTTAATAATTTTTTTCATCAATTGAATATATCTATTCAATAATACTTTTCCTAAAATTAAAAAATAATTAAGGGACAAACTTCAATCACATTTTAATTATATTCTCATTTCCACTAATTATAATTTAAGTAGACAATAATGGAGTACATATTCTTCAAACTCCGTGAACTCTTAAATTCTTTAATTGAGCGTACACTGTCTCATCAACAAGAAATTTTATTTAAAAAAGTTGGCAAAGGAAATGTAAAAACAAACATATACTCTTCCAAAAGTTTTGATAAATATACTCGTTCGAAGAAACATACTTTGTTTCTGCACGCATTAAGTGGCTGTGATACGACTTCTGCACTTTTTAAAAAAGGAAAAAAAACGTTTCTTAAAGCATTTGAGAAACTGCCGAATTTGGAGCAACTTGCAGCAGCATTTGAAGAAGAAAACTGTCCGGTTCAAAAATTATTCGAGACTGGAATTCAAATCTTGTTGGCAGTCTATAATGCTCCAAAATCTGTGGACAGTATTGATCATCTTCGTTATGCATAATACGTCAAGTCTACGAAACTGAATGAACCTGTGTAGTTATAAAAAATTCCACCAACAAGTGCAGCAGCTCACCAACATTTCAATCGTGATTATTATCAAGTTCAAACTTGGTTAGGGCATGATTTGGAACCCCGGGAGTAGGGTTGGACAATGCGTAACGGATTCCTGAAACCTATCACGACCATTTCAGCACCTGCTTCAGAGGAATTGCTCAACAATCTTCTGCAACTGCAAGAGTGGTTGTGGTTCGCGTTGTGGATGCAGGAAATCGTGGTTGCATTGCTCTTCAGCTTGTGGCCAGTGTAATGGGCAAGCTTGTCTCAATTCTTCACCATGGCAGAGCGATGTAAATGAAGACAGAACCCTTGACCCCGAAATCATGGAAGACCTGGAGATAAATGTCGCCGAAGATGATATAGAAGAAGACTTCTAAACACCACAGCGGTTGAGAGACGACGATGAATGAGAAGATAATTAAAATTATAAAGAGTTGCAGTTCATGTAATTTTTATTCTATTCAGAATGAAATGGCATTTTTAATAAAATCATAAATCAAGAATTTCTTCCTTTCTTTTTTTTCAATTATTTAAGGAGTGATTAATATAAATAACATTAGAATTAAAATATAATTTAAGTATTTTCCTTAACCTTTCTATAACTACACGGGCAGGTAAGTGTTATTAAATAAATTAATACTTAATTGAAAATAGATACGAGAGTAAAGGAATACGAGAGTAAAGGATTGAATTCAATGTAATATTTGATTACAAATGAATTTTTCTATCAATTATTCATTTATCAATAATTGATAAACTTTATATAGCGTGTTTTGACCGGGACTATATCGGTTGACCTTACATTATGCTCTAACCGCGCGCTCTCCGCCCCCTATCCCGAAAACGAATCAACGTATGAAAATATTTTCGAGACAAAAGTTGTAGGGAATTCCATTTTCTACAATATTCATAATGATTACAAATAGCGAAAAACCCATAGGAAATGAGTTGTTCGCAAAAAATATGCAAAAAATCGATTTTTGTGACCTTTGACCTCAAATTTTAATAGACGCGTACACCCTACCATATGTAGGTTTTGAGACAACTTCTAAAACTTCGAAATACAAGTTTACACAAATATTCAGCTGGGTATCTCAAATTCCGAGGTGAACTCACTAAGCTGACTGGACTATTGGGTCCAATTCCAACGAACTTCATGAGATGGTTTATAATGGTTTATTTTCTAATTTGTCGACATGTTTCGTGTCACGTTCGACACATCTTCAGGACATCGAGATAACGAAAGTATTATTTTTTTTACAAATGTGTTGAGGTTTGTACATGAAAAATGAAAGAAAAACCCTTACTGGATTGATATGATTACAATTATTATGAAACCATGAGGTTCATGTCTGACGAGGGACATGTCCCTAGAATATAATTGGGAGACGAAGATGTAAGATTAAGAAGGAATGAGACTATAATGAAGATGAATTCATCTTGATTTTAGTCTGAAGAACTTACTCGGAGTTTATTTTTAACTGTCCATTGAAAAACTATACCTAAAAGGAAATAATAAAACAACTTTAGGAACAGTCGTAGTCCTTTATATAAAATAGTGAAAGGCATAGTACCCTCAAAGCGCGAGTCGTACTTACTCTCAACCCCTCTTTTATTATTCGTATTATTTATTGTATTAGTATCTTATAGATAAGAATAGAATAGAATGGAAGTTTATTCATCATTAAACATTTCATACGAGCTGGATTCCAGGCAGACTTTCAGAAAAATCATATGGATCATAGTGTAGAGGCGTTTAATTCGATTTCGATTTTTCCTCATCATAATTGTTGTTACCTATGTCGCATTAAGCAGGCGTAGTAGTAACAAAATAAAAAAGAACAATTCCTATGACGTAAGATGACCTGCCTACAATTCACTGAAAGACTACCTGTCGAATTGCAGAAAATAGTTGAAATTGAATGAATTAGAAGTGATTTACGGAGTACCACAGGGAAAGGCTCTCGGGACACTTTTATTCGCAATTTATATAAACAGCCTAGTGACATTTGGATCTGACGGTAAACTCATCAGCTTCGCAGATGATAGGTCCATTTTGAATTGAGAGTAAACCTGGGCAGATCTGAAGACAATTGCGAACAAAACTTGAAACGAATATGGGACTGTTTCAGATTTAAGATGTTAACTATGAACAATCAAAAAAGGTATTATCTTCACTTCTTATTACAATCACTTACCCAATAGTGGACACCAACACGATGCATACAAATATAATACTTCATCAGATTAGCCATAGTATACAAAAGCAAACAATGGTAAGACTATTTGTAGGTTTAGGACATACATGGTGTTCCAAATCAAGTCGGAACCATTGCCAACTCCGTTATTATTGATGCTACGATTTCGGTTGAATGAACAAACTGGTAGCATTTTTAGTGGCCTTCACGATGCCGAAAACAAAAAAAAATTGACAGTCGCGTTGTCATAATATTTCATAAAATGATCTTTTCAATGGAACACCCTATATTTTTTCATCCATTTCGATTCGTAATAACATTCTCAACAACAAAGCTCATATCACTTTTCTTCCTAAAGTGGAAAATGAGCGCCTTATGTGTATATATTTATTTCTTTCACTAGTACCAAAAATTTCTTTGTTTTGGCGAATAAAACCTCATGATTGTCCAAACACCCATTTTTTGTACTTATACGATTGACAATATTTTGTTACTAATAGCAAAATAAAACAGTAAAAAGAAAAAAATGCGCTGGGATGTGAACTCGTGAAACCCGTGATCATCATGTCGCACCACTCAATTGACACCACTAAGCTATTTGGTATTAATGTACAAAACGATAAATGTTTTCTATTAATACAACTGTCTTATTTTCACCTTTACGAAAAAAAGTCAAATGAGCTTTGTTGTTGAAAATGTTATTGCGAATCGAAATGCATGAAAAAATATAGGGTGTTCCATTGAAAAAAATGTCATTTTATGAAATATTATGACAACGCGAATGTCATTTTTTTTTTGTTTTCGGCATCGAGAAGGCCACTAAAAATGCTACCAGTTTGCCCATTTAACCGAAATCGTAGCATCAATAATAACGGAGTTGGCAATGGTGCCGACTTAATTTGGAACACCCTGTATATGAAACATATATTAATTTTGTATACCTAAATATTAACGAAAAAACGCAAGGGAAATCGTGTAGGTAATGCACTATATACTCAGTGAAGTTTGTACAGTAAGAAATATAATAATTATGAGTTATCATTCAATATTGCAGAAATTCGTGAACAGAGTGAAATGCGTTTTTTGAGGAGAACCGTTTTGAAGTACACAAAAGACCCTTACTTCACTAAATGATTTTCACTAAACTGGGTTTACAGAACCACGACGCGTGTTTGGCTATACAATAGCTTTTTCAAGTGGAGATAATACTAACTCATCAATCACGATGTATCATGTTAAATAGTCAAGGCAGGTAGTAGCAGGTATACCGGGTGACAATGGGACTGGGGCCATGCCTATATCTCCTTCACTTATCGAACGATTTGAAAGAAATTTTGTAAATAGATATGAGATACAAAAACAAATTGACAGACATATGAAAACAAGATGGCCAACAACTCTCGGTTTCGCCAGAATAGCCACCAACTTCAATTTTTCAAATGGAACACCCTCTATGTTTTTCGGATTCTACGGATCAAATTACATACGACAATGTTGCCAAATTTTCATTTTACTATTGAAATAAAATAATTTCTCAATTTTTGTTATCCTTGATCAGGTTAAAATCTATACTGATTTACATCAGTAACTCACAGTGATAGTCATTTCATCGATAAGATCAATAACAAATCCTACAGCAGGAATTTAAATTTTCTGAACGCATTTCCAACGGAAAAATCGTTTTTACCTACCGGGGGCATCTTGCATTCGATAGAGAATTCAATTACCAATTCAACGATATACATTATGCTCCACTTTCTTTTTGTTCAAAACGTAGAGAGCCATCTAACAAAATGAAATCAATGTGAAAAAATAGGTAACATGACATCTATTCATACTTTCAAACTTTACTTCAGAATGGTAACAATTAATTACCAAAAATAATCGTCTTGACAATATGTGATGATCCGATTACAGAAAAGATAACTTTATATAATCGAACTGTTTGAATAAATCTAACGACTGAAACAGTGAAACATTCAACGCTCAAATTATTACTCACAATACCATTATCCTGTTTTCAATAGAAGAGTTTCCCAACCATCGGAAAGTCATTTCATTTATTAATGACGAATGATATGTTCGAAGTGTTGCCCGTTTTCCCTAACACATATACTAGTTCTATTTATTGTACACCACATTTATCAGTTCGTGAGTAGGAATTTTCTGAGATGCGCGCTCAACTCTATCTCTCAAGACCTCCAAAGAAGTTGGTCTCCTTGAGTGTACTTTGGATTTTATTTGACCCTATAAATAAAAATCAATAGCGGTCGAATCGGGCGATTTGGCTGGCCATCTGATTGGACCATTTGTTCCATTCCATCTCTGACCATAGGTATCACTAATATATTGCCGAACAATATTAGCATTATGTGGTCCCACACCATGCTGCTGAAAAAACATATTTTCCCTGATGTTTTCAGGTAAATCGTTGATATTATTTTGAATATCGTTCTCTAAGAATTGTAGATATATTTGGCCCGTCAAAGGCCCGTCGAAAAGAATTGGTCCAGTGATTCTTGTCCCTATGATTCCTACCCAGACGGTGAATCCAAATCTTTCTTGAAAATTACCTACTCTCAGCATCCTAGGATTTTCTTGAGCCCAATACCTTGTATTATTCCTATTGAACATAACAATATTCGTAAACCTAGACTCAGTAAACAGTATCTTCGAGACAAAACCTTTATTCAAATCATGACGCAAAAGCCAATTACAATAAGTTTTGATGCAAACTGTATTTATAGGAGCGATATTTATGTTTTTACAATACTTTTCTGGCACTTTCCCTGCTGATCCCACATTCAATTTCCAATTCTCGCACTGAGGCAGATGGAGAAAAATGAACATATGCTTAAAACATTAGTTTCCGCTTCTTCACTGACGATGAAGTGGATGTGGTTTTGATCAGCTGGTTATTTCCTTAGCATCATTTCCAATTTCCTTAAATAGATCCTCGATGGGTGCCGTCTCAACGGAAAACGAACAGCGTATAGCATACTAGCATTGACAGCGTTCTTCTGACATTCTCCGTTTATCAATATCGTATCGATTTGTTCGTTTCGAGAAAAACGATTATTATTTTCAATTTCAAAAAAACTTTTACAAATGAAACGACGAGACAAGTAAAATTGGTATTTAACTTTTGACATGACATTAATCACCTACTGTTTTCCATGATTCCATTTCATCCAACCTAAACGGATAACTCATTGGAATTTGTAGGCATCGTATAAAATATTGTACAAATTCAATAATTGATCGTTTTTAGTTTTGAACAAAAAGAAAGTGGTACATAATGTATATCGTTGAATTGGTAATTAGATTCTCTATCGAATGGCAAGATGGCCCTCGGTAGGTACCATTTTAAAAAAACCATTTTTTCGTTAAAATAGCGTTTAGAAAATTTCAATTCCTGCTGTAGGATTTCTTATTGCTCTTATCAATGAAATGACTATTACTATGAGTTACTGATTTAAATTAGTATATATTGTAACCTGATCAATGCCTCCTGGGCTAAAAAAATTTGATTTTTTTTTTAATTACAAAATGAAAATTTGGCAACACTGTCGTCTATAATTTGAGCAGTAGAATTCGAAAAACATCAAACATACAAGGTGTTCTATTTGGAAAATCGAAGTTGGTGACTATTCTGGCGAAACCAGAAGTCAGCCATTTCGTTTTCGTATGTCTGTCATTCCGAAATTGTGTCTCATATCCATGCACAAAATTTCATTCAAATCGGTTGATAAGTGAAGGAGATATAGGCAAACACCCGGTATTTGAATCTAATTAGGAATATTAAGGATATTAAGGATTACCCATTAGGTATTTATTGGAAATGGGGCTAAGTACAAGATTATATACATGTTCAATCTTAAGTAAAACAACCGTCTTGAATTTGCTGAGGTTACGTATATTTAGAAAAAACTGAATTGTTATATTGTAGCAGATGATAGCTACCTTGATAACTTAAGGAGAACTTACCAAGAGCCAATAGGGAATAGATTGAAGACGGTCGGTATGGTTCTCCAGCATCTCCGTACCTCGACGTATAAAGTCTTTTTCTCATTCAATACCCGGGATTCCGAGACTCCTTGCGAAGCGTATCTGTTTCCTGGAAGCTAAGTTCTTGATGTCTGAGGGCGTTAATAGAGCCCCTTCGAGGAGCTTAAGCGTTTTGAAAAACAGCGCTTGGCAGTCGCAAAGCAAGTGTTCTGCAGTACCAGCGAAGTTCTCGCCTCCATTTTTTCGATGTTAGGACAATGTCCAATAGCAGTTCCGTTACCAGTTTCAAGTCTTTCTTGTCTAACTCGAGAAAGTGTTTAGCTTTCTTTGGCGAAGGGCTCAGGAGCCTTGTTGCTTGTCTCTGCCCTGGCAATTTATTCCGGTAGGTTTTAATTTGGTCAGCTTTTCAGTGCCGAAACTCTTCCTTGGTGTGGGCTTTGAAAGGACCAGAGAAGGGTTCTGGGCCAGAAAATTGAGTGTTCGCCCCTTTCGTAACAATCCTGTCCGCTTCATCATTGCCTTTTATTCCCTTGTGACCTGGCACCCACATCCCAGTTGTCTTAGGGAGGAGTTTGCATTCCCAAGTCAGTCTAGATTCACAAGTGTAGGACTTTAGAACTTTAAGTGCTGCTTGGCTGTCTGACAGGATATAGATCTTTGCCCCCATGTAGCCTCTTTCAAGGCATCCTTAGACACAAATTTATTCAGGTTTCTACTTGAAAAATTGTTCCGTTACTCCCACTCCAGCCCTTCCGTCAATATTGGAACCATTAGTATACCATACTGATGCATTCCTTCCTTTTTGAGACCCGTTTGTTGTGAATATATGGTGGTTGTTTACAACAACTTCCTTATTGACTTCGAAGTCGTGTATAGCTGGCATAATATTTTATGCCTTGTACCTGAATTCTAGAAGAATATTTTCGTGAATCATCAGGTGTCCAATCAGATTTCCAACTTTCAAGTTCGATGCCTGGCGCAGTCTGTAAGCACTCATTGTCGCTTTCTTCATTACACACAAGTGCAGTGGCGGAAGGTTCAGCATAACCTCTAATGCTGCGGTGGACCACGTGAATATTGCTCCTGTGCTGCCTAGACAACCTAACCGCTGCACTTTCTGCAACTTGATTTGTGCTGAGTACTGTTTGGTTTTTGGCCAGTGTGTAAATGTTAATTTTTCGGTTACTGTTTGGTGATACACCATGAAAGCATGATATCACACATGAAAATTAAGAAAAATAATGGCAGCAGTTACAGATAACAATGATTATAAAGAAAATAAGGATTTTTTTAATACGGTGCCGTTTTATTCTTAGTTTTTTTCATCTTTGAAGTAAATTATGCTTCTTCCGAAAAATACAGAAATATACATATTTGATGTTGATATTTGGACAGAATATTTTTTTTTTAATTTTAATTGATGCGGCTGATACTTGATGGAAATCCATAATCAAAAAAACAAAATACACTTCACTTAATGACTTCCACTGAACTGGGTTTACAAAACCCGTGTTTCGCTACACCTGAAAAAGCTTTTGTGGGGCAACACACGTGTTGCGATTTTGTAAACCCAGTTCAAATCATTCATCTTTTTTTTTATTTATAATTTGTTATTTCGACTAGAAACATATCAAACTCTTCCATCATATCAATGGGTTGAGTGAATATAAATTATTGTTTATGAGCAAACTGTCAATATAAGATATAACTACCACTTTGATCACATAACTTTTCATTTAGTATGAGCTGATTTCGTAAAACTGCAGTATTCTCGACAGAAATAAAAATAGGCCAATGTATCTGTAATTTTAAATTCCATCATAAATAAAAATTGTGAACAACATTGCTCGAATACATTTTTGGAATCGTAAAAGTTCTATGATTAATTTTTCATGAAATTTGTTCAACGTGGCATTAGAGAAGTCGAACGTAATGAATGAAAATATGAAGAAATCCATTTCATCACACTAACCTCCACATTTTCAAAAATGAAATGAGGTCATTGAGGAATTATGAAAAAATGCATTGCATATGCAAGCGATTTCACTTTTTTGTCATTCTATCAGGAATATTATAAAACAGAAAAAAAGCGAATGGTTATTCTTTCCACGAAAAAGTCAAATTGAAATGAAATTGTATTTGGAATGACATGTAAAAAATTTACTGGACATTATCAGGTTTGATACACGAATAAAAAATCAGAAGCTATAGAATATGAATATTTTTATGTATACTGTGCGTACCTCTGTGAGGTGGAAAATCCTTTTTTTCTGCTCTGGGAAAACTCTTATGGGAGTATTTACAAAATTAACAAATCTGAATAAAACTGCAAACACAGGAGAAATTTTTTGCAGAAAAATTACCAATAAATAGCAAATCGTACGAGTAACTGATTTTCTATGTGACTATATTTGTAATCTTTTCTAGAGGTGTTGCTAATCATAGAGAAAACACTTTCCATATTCATTCAGTCAAACGTCACATTGGAACCATAGTATTCACTCGTTTGATGCATTTTTGTCAAGGAATTCTTGAAATCTGGTTCATTGGAGGAAATGATAATTATTTTCCAACGTGAAAAAATATGCCAGTTACTCTCTCGGACTAATGTGATGGTATTTAGTTCTATCCTATTCTGTTCTCTGTTTCATTTCCGTTCTATTATATTCTATACTAAACAGCGGAGGATACAAAATATTATTTTAAATCTGTTAACGACATTCAAGAAGATGTCGACAAGGTAGAAATATCTTGTACACTAACACGAACCATCTGATACCAAAACAACATAGATAGGTAGTTATTATGATAAAATAATAATTTCTTATTGGAATATATTCATTGGGACTATAACGGGGCTATATGCTACCGCATAATGTCCCATCAATAGCTTATGAATAAGCATATTCAATTGATTCCATGCTGAGTAGTGGAGAACATGATTTCCACTATTTAAAACCTAGACACGTTCGTGTTTTTGAATATTAAGTGTTACCACGAATGTATGTATAAAAATTTGTCATATTTCTATTATAGCTCAGTAAAATTTGAAAATGAAAGGGAATTATATATTTTTAAGCTCGAATTTGATATTCACCTTCATTTTTACGTTTTAAAGAAATGGATATACGGAATTTCAGTTTCTTGTAGTGATCTCGGAAACTATTAATTTTCTCGAGAGAAAAGTTTAAAATCTAAATTGTAACTCATAACATCAACAATTTCAAAGTTATTATTCAAGTTCTTGAAGTTACTAATAAAATCCACAATATTTTGTAGGATATATTGAAACAATATATATTTTACTGAAAAATTTTACGATACCGTAAAATGTTCTGTAGATGTATTGCATATTAGTTCCTATGCCGCAAGTAATGTCGCTTTGTATTGTGTAGATCAAAGTTGTTTTGCACTTTATCACAATTTCGGTAATCTTCAAAGAGTAACAGAAAAGCCAGTTGTTTGCCTATCTGTATTGTATCCATGAACCTTAAATGAAATGTGAGTCAGCAAATTGAAAAAATGTGTTTACAGGGCAAGGTAATCAAGCGTGGCTATAGCATCATCTCTGTCGCTGGTTTTAAATCAATTTTCATAAGTTCGTTTGTAGAAACAAGCCGGCGGAAGTCAACACTGCAACTGAAATATAAACGATGCAAAATAACCTTGATCAACAATATACTACAACTAATATGCTTGAGTTGATAACAGAAAAATCACTCGTTGAATATACTACATTCATATATCACAAATCGCTCCCAAGTAAAAAAAAGTTATTTTCTATGCGGAACAGGATTTCAAGTATTAATTACAGAAATTTATTTTCCGTTTTCAAACGAATTGAACTTTGGAGAAGAAATATATTTTAGTCAAAACTGGTATCGACTCATTTAACAAGCCATTCAAAAAATTATAATCTTCGATATTGAATTAAGTAAGCTATATGGATTTCCGATTAAATAAATCTTGAAGTGGCCAATAAATATGAATTGATGAATGAATTATCAAGGAATGGGAAAGAGTATAGAGATCCTACAGGCCGCACGAATAATAAAAATAGCTAAATAGGATTTGATCGAACTTTTATTAACAGAGAAGAATGAAAAATTAGACGTCGAGGGCGTTTAATGAGCTAATAATCAAAAACATTCAGTCATAAATATAATAGATAACGCTATTAAGAGTGATTAATTAATTATTGAATTATTAATTAATAAAATTTACATAAATCTTTTATTTCACTTAGAGAGTTCACCCATTATTTTCATCTAATAGTTTGTTTATCAGTTGAAATAGCCACAACTAATTATTAATTGATAAATTGTCATAGTGGAAGCTGCGAATTGTATCGAGTAGTTGATGCGAATTTTGAAGAATGCTCAACTTCAGAAAGTCTTGTACTTGCTTAGAAATTTCATCACGCCGAGAAGATTCGGCGGCGGAGGAATCCTCCATTGCAGGGCTCTGCTCCCTGAAAAAAGCAGATCTAGAACTATTGAATGTTATCTCCTCCTAGTTAGGAGATGAAATCACCTAAATCCCAGCACTATACAAAGTCGTTGGTGATGTAGATCCTTCTGGAAAGCAAACAAAAAGTAAGTTATTGCACTCACGCTTCCAAATAGCAGCAGTGGAGAATTCAGCCGCTAAGATAGCATATAATGTTGAACTTCAAATAAGTCTTTGAATATTGCGTCTGTCGCTGACAGTGACATGCACGTAGACGATAGAATTATTAGTACAGTAGCCAATATAGAGTACCGATCCGGCCATAGTGTGGCAACCAGCCTGATCGCGCAAATATTACTACTAAAGATCCAGAAAAGGAGACAATGGAGGAGATGACCTACACGTGTTTCACTTAAATGTACAATGTTTGACTTGAAAAATTCAAAAGTTAGAACATTTCTTATCAAGTATAGATCATCCAGATACTCTATGTTTAAGTGAGCATTGGATGAACAGTATTCAAACCCAGGTTACAACAATTGAAAATTATGTAAATGTGGGTACATTCCACAGACGAAAACACATACATGGAGGGGGGGTAACAATCTGGTGCAGAGATAAGTACATCGATGGCTGTATAGAGTATTACACAGATAAATACATCATAGAAGTAGATTTTGAAATAGTAGCTGTGATATTGAATAAACATACTTGCATAGCATGTATTTATCGCTCACCAGACGGTAATATTGACAATTTTCTTTTAAAAACCACATTACTTTCAAATGATATAACAGAGCAGTTTCATAATATAATTGCAATGGGCGACTTGAATATTGATCAACTATCAGATAGCAAAGACCACAAATCTCTACAAAATATCATTCATTCTCTCAATCTTCATTCCCACATCCGTGAACCAACTAGAATTGACACTAGGAGAGGTTTCTACTCCAAACCAGCAATAAATTACGTATTTACTACAACAAACCTGCACGATCACATTAATTGTAACGTTATAGAACCGCATGTTCCAGACCATAAAGGACAATTAGTGACTGAAGGAATTGAATGAATTTGGGAATAACACAAAATCTGAGATTTTAACTTTACGCTGACGTTTCTCAGAACAAAATATGCTGAATTTTTCGAACTGTGATCTATTTTCTGAGAACTATGAAAACAATAATTCATATTACAATGAATTTCTCGAGTATTTAGATGTCCAAAGAAAACCATACAGATAAAAACGTACAAAAAAGAAAAAAATTCAAGGATTGACGAATAAATCGATAAAATGAATTTTTTATATTATGTAGCAAAAAATTCAAATGATGCAAATCTGATGACGAGCTATGAAAACTATAAGAAATCTATTAATAAAAAAATAGTCAATATAAAAATCGAGGAAAATACAAAAAAAATACAGAATCCGATAACAAAAATAAAGCAATGTGGAGAATTGGCAGAAATGTATTTCTCATTAATTAAAACAAATGTCCTGCCAAAGATAAGACATGTTGGATCCAGCGACCATGTAAAATTTTTGACAACCATAGATAGTAATGTAACGTTCCATCGAGAAATAGACTCATTATGTTCTAAGCTTGCTCAAAATAAGTTTGCCATTCTACGCTTAAAGAAAGAAATTAATCAATATGATTTGACAACATGTTATCATTCACTTGTTTGTCAATATTGAGTTATAATATAACCAACCGGAATTGACAGAATTTTTGTAGTACAAAAGAGGATCATTAGAATTATATACAATTTACAATACAGAGAATCTTGTAGAGAAACTTTCAAGAAACAGAGAATACTAACTGTTACTGGAACATACATCTTCAAAATATCCTGCTCCATTCATAAAAATACAAATAAATTGAAACTCAACCAGGACGTACATAGGTATCAAACGAGGAGAGCACAAGAAATCCACATCTTGAACTTTAGCAAGTACATTCAGAAAATCACCATATTGTGCTGGAAGCTTGATTTATAATAAACTGCCTTTAGAAATCAGATCTGCTGCAACTTTGAATATTTTCAGAAAAAAATACAAACTCTTCTAGATGAAAGAAGTTTTCACAACCTGAATGAATTTTTCGAAAAATAACGATATCACTAAGTATATTAAAGAAAGTCTTATCAATAAATATATTGTGTTCTCACTTTATACTGTCTGTGTGCATGTCTGTTGGTCATGAAAAATGTACTAAAATAATTATATTATACGTAGATATATATATATATATATATATATATATATAAATTTTTGTTTTTTCAGTTCATATTTTTAAATTTTTAGTGTTAGTGACAAAACCTTTGTTCTTTAATATATATATATGATGTATATATATATATATAAACTAATTTGCTGGAGATTAGGCTATCAAGTCATTTGGATAACTAGTCAAATGAGTTAGTGGGTTCGAATTTATTCCATCTTCACAGTCGCATAATATGGTAGAAAGATCTTCCTTATATAACGAGGTACGGTCAAGTACCTTGCGTAACAATTTCTTCAAAATACCAAAGAGCCGTTCCCAAAATCCACCCTGGTGGATTGAAATGCCAATTAATGAGTTGTATAAAAGTAAAATTAGAAATATATTCCCAGTCCAGCCGTTTGAGCGCATTTTTGGTACCTATAAAGGTTGTCGCGGTATCACTGTATATAAACTTAGGTCAACCACGTCTCGCTATGAATCGGCGAATGGCATATATGAAACTATGTGTAGATAAGGATGTGGAAAGTTCTAAGTGCACTGCCCGATAAACCGCACACGTGAAAAGGCATACCCACACTTTTTCGCCATTTTCAACTATAGTGGTGCTGCGAAGTCGACACCGATGACTTCAAAGGCCACAGCTTCCCGAACACGATCCATTGGAAGAGTTGGTGAATCCATATCAAATCGTTTAGAACAATACCTATTGCAAGTAATGAGTAAATAATGTAGCATACTATACGACGACCTCCAATAACCCAAAATATCTCCCTCACTAGACTCAAAATTTCTCGTGTACATGAGAGACAAAAATCTCGCGCTTTACTACAGGGTGTTTAGGTGACGAAACAATCGAGAAACGAAAATATCTCATATCTCCGTGTTTTCAATCTAACCCAGCATCTTCATCTTTGAAGGGATCTGGAGAGTTTATATTTTGATAATTTCCATCTCAGAAATATTCCTGCTAGACAATTTTGTAGATGATCTTCTATGCAAATTCAATTCTCTTGGTATTGTTACTGCCTCGACGTTTTACTGTGGATTCTTCAAAATTGAACGTAAATCTTAAATTCCATTCCATCACGTGGATGTTTTTACTAATTTTCGAAAAATAATTCGAATGCCAATAATCAGAGCTGTAGATCATCATCGAAGGACTGCAACTTACATACCACTCTCCTATGATGGTATATTTTTTCTTTGTCATCTGCATCTACCCAAAGAAATTGGAGAAAGTCAACTTTGTGCAAACCAATCCGCAAAAATGCTTTACGAGTATCTGATATTACTCCGAATATTTCTTTTCTGAATCTTTGCAGAATTAATGTGATGAGCTCTATGAGTTTTGACCTTCTTGTGAGCAAACGTTCGGTGCAGTTTTGTTCTTTTACCTTGCAGAGGCATAGAACAAAGGTCTAAGTTAAGCAGTAGTCTCTTTGATGATCGGACTATGTAGTAGGTAATGTACTTGACTTGAGGAGTCGGAAGACGTTACTTCTTCAATAATTTCTTCTCGCAGCCATTCAACAAAATAGCATTCTATGATCGTTAGAGATTTCCATTCTGCAACTTTTTCATAGTTGATGTTAGTATTTTTTCAGCAAGAGCATAGTTATTGGGTATAGGTGGGTGCCCTCCCTACCCTGGCATTCTCACATCATATCGGCCTTCACGTCGATGGTGATAGTTTGAAAAAAAAGTTTTTTTGTAGCTTCCTCCTACTCTTCTCGAGATCTTTTTTTTGCCGGTTTACTAATACCCAGAACACCGAGTTTTCATAAGTCCGCTATGCTGGCATTCTTCACAAAAAGTAACGAAGAAGTCATTGCAAAAGTGGAATCGTGATTATTATTAGGTATATTTTCCATCAGAGTCCAACCAAGAAGTGTTTCAACAGCCACTACAAAAAATTCCTTCTCCCAGTGTACGAAACAGACGCTCCGTCATGCACATCAACTTGCTTGCGCCAACTTCAATTGTACGGCAAGACTGAATCATCATTTTGCCACATTAGTATTCAGTCTTGTTGTACAATTTATCGTTCAGTTATAAAAATCAATATGGCTGTTGGGCCGTTATTGTGTGGTGCTGCTCTAGCAAAAAAAAAAGAAAATTAAATAAGAGAAAACGTTCCAAATGGTCAAAAAAATGGTTACTTAATCGACACCAATTATCACACGTCAGTTTGCTGAATGAATTGCGATTAGAACCTGAGGATTGGTTCAATTATTTACGGATGAACAAAGAAACTCATATAGAATTGCTTCAGATAGTAACGCCGCAAATCGAAAGGATGGCTATAGTTATGAGAGAAGCAATATCAATATATTAGTATGCCATATACTGCATTTTTTTTGGTTGTCCGATTACTCTTTGGATTTTACCTTCCAAAGGCACGGATTTTCCCATACAGTATGGGAAAGTATTTATCTTGGGTATGGTGGTTTCATGAGAGCGCAAAGAATAGCTTGCTATATGTTGAGAGAGCTTTACAATTTCTCCTCGACTCGCTCGAGGAAGGGATATCGACGTCACGACACAGAGTTAGGAGAGTCAGAGCGGTCAGCTCAGGACGTCAGTATCATACCAGCAGCAGTCGGGAGAATGTGTGCGCTGCAATGAAGAAGAATAATTGACGATAATTTCACATCAGATAATTTGAACAAATTAAACTGAATCATTGATTCAATTTAATCTGTCGGACGACAGGTAGATCAAAATATCTTTGGTGCCGTGGTGGCCGCGAAAACAAAAGAAAATTCTCAAACATAAACAAAAGCAAACGATATTTCTTTACGACAATAAAAACAAAAAACTTATTTCTAACAGAAAAACAATTATTTCTTGAATGGAGAGAAAAAAATATTTACAGGAAAAGACAAACCAAATTGTACGGAATTATTTTATTAAATGTTTGAACAAACCACCATTTTGGGCCAAACAATTCTGTTCTGGTAGCCGCAAGGGTAACTGGTGTTACCTGAGCACACAACTGAATAATTTTTGCCCTCAGTTCATCTAAATTGGTGGAACGTTCGAACTCATGCCGATATACCTCCGATTTTAGCATGCCCCAGAAATAAAAACCGAGAGGTGCTATATCTGGTGATCGAGGTGGCCAGTTGATTGTACCTCGCGTACAAATAAACCGATCGGGAAATAATTGATTCAAAAATGTAACCAACGTGCCTGCATTGTGGGCAAGACAACCACTTTGTTGAAACCACACGTCGTTAAAGTAAATCGAAAGAGCGCGAACTGCAGGAATAATTTGATTTTGCAAAAGTTGCAAATATTTTGCTAAATTTAAATTCCCTTCAATAAAAATGGGCCTATGACGTGATTGCCTAAAAGTCCCGTCCACACATTCAATTTGCTTGGGTACTGTGTCCTCACAGCAATACTCAAATGTTTATTTTTACGAGACCAATAACGTACTACGGATGGGTTGTGTTTTCGATGAATTGAGAAGGACGATTCATCGGTAAATAACACCTTTTTTAGGAAGTCATCATTTACACGAAATGCCCCATTGCATTTTTCGACTACCAGCAATTGATATTGAAGCTTCGTTTGATATCTGTTAATTTGATGTTTCATGCCGACTCTCACCTGAACTCAAACCAAGGAAAAGCGCTCTTCGTTCCCGACTCCTGACTTCACGAAACCCATAAGGTTTTCCAGGTAGATGGTAATTATAGATTCACCCCGCCGATCTGATTAAATCTATATTTCCCACCTTTTGTTTTTTTAGGGATTCCTTATTAGGCACATCCTCGCAACCCCAGATCCCTGAGGGATTTTGAAGGGATAAGTGGTATTACTTCTACTATCGACTGGTGTTATCTGCCCCTCTCTCATTCCGTCAGGATGTGATGGGGTGTTTTCGGTTCGTAAGAAATACCGTTATTGAATTAAGGTTTCTCTTGTTGAGGTTTGCTAGAATCATATGAGTTTTCTCATTCTGCTTTCCTTTCCGTCGAGTTTTTCCTGGAAGCATAATTCTTCTATTCGGCAAAATTCTGAACAGATCAGTGGCCATGATTTTCCTTCTCGTGCCAGTTTATCATCTTGTCTATTTCCTCCACTCCGATATAGTCTGGCAACTGAAAAATTATTACCTTATTCATCTTGTCTAGCTCGTTCAGTGTTTGTATACATTTTCAAAACAAAATTGATGCCAGAAGAGCTCAAGGCTTTCGTGACTGCTTCGCTGTTGGAAAGAACTGGTATGTTCTTGTTCCGGTATCTTTGGATAGCGTGAGTTTGCCCAGAGAGTATCTATTTCGTGTGAGGACCAAACATTTCGGCTCCAATCTCTAAGGATTCCATGCTGCATTCTTTTTTTTTTTTGCTCAGTTCATCGCGAAAACTTGACATGTTTATGAGTTTTAGGCCATTGGGAAAGGGATAGATCTCTTGGATTGCGCATATACTTTTTGAGACCGACCTTAGCCAGCCTAAGCTGCGCTCACCACGTTTTGAGGAGACCTGAGGTCCAGTATGATCTCTACTGCCAATGTTGGTGTCGATCTCATTGCTCCTGTTGTGAAGTTTTCCTTGTTATAGCCAAACTTGATTCTGCCGTGCCCCACTGAAAATATGAAAGGTTTGTGAATTATACAACGATTAGACTAGTCGAGAAGTGAGTTTCCTGCGGAAAATAGTTCCAAGTCTCCAAGAAATATGGACAGAAGCTCATTTGATTCCGGATGCAATTTTGAGAAAATTGTTATTTTGTTTTTTTCTGCTGGCGAAAATTGAAGTTGTTATTAAAAAAACAATAACAAAAAACGGTGATCAGTTTATTGGGAATAACTCAAAAAGTATAACAGATATCGGATTAGGACACGAGATTCTTATAGAAGAGGAAATTTCCAATAAAAAAGTTCAGACTTCCGGAACTCTATCTCCATTATTTATAATTTTAATTGAGGGCTGAAAATAGGGCTCCTGGCGACCGCTACGGCATGCGCGCGTTGTCTCTAAAATGAGTACACTACACAAAATAATTTTTTTATAGTATTAAATATCAATTGAAAAAAATTGAATGAATCATGGTGTGTTTTTTATACTTGAAAGAACAGGGTCACGTTGGAAAAAAAAATTAAGTTTATTTTTCATCAAGCTAGGCATTTCTCATTTAGTCCTTATTTTTCGGATCTCGGTTTTCATAATATATTTATATATTTTAAAAGTTGTTTATTTTGTTATTATAATTTCTTAAAGTTAACAAAAAATAAAAAATTGAAATTATTGCTGGTTTTGCATCAAACGAAGGCATTTAATAACATTTGAAAGAACTTTTTTAGATTTGTTTATAGATTGTTTATAAACAAATTGATTAGTTTAATATTTTAGTTTTTTTTGCGATTTTGTTGTCTAGAGAATATACTTTTTTTACAGAAACAAATGTTTTCTTAAAAAAAACTTATTGATTATAATCTTTTTTTATATATTTCCATTATTTAAATAATGAGTTGGGAATTATTTTTTTTAAATCATAATTGGCACTTCTCAATAGAATAACAAAATATAAAAAAAAATATATCAAAAATTCAATTGTTTATTAACAAATTCCATATATTTTTTCTGAAGCTACTAAAAATTTCAAAAACAACCATATGCAACAAAGTGTCGAAAATATTTTTTTAATTTTTTATAGTTTTTTCTTAAAATACGGTATATAATTTTTCATAAAAATGGTTGAAAAAACAGATAATGAATGATTTCACAAGAAAACTATATCTCGAGTTTTTATTAACAAATATGTGATTAAACACAACTAGAATACATGATAAAGTTGACATTATTTAAATAATTCCGTGTATTTCATGAACAATTAATGTTAATGACTGAAACCAAAATTTTTTATTCAAATAGCCTACAAAATTGTCTTTAAGTACAGAAGAGCTAACTTCCGTAGTTTAAAAGATATAAACACTGTAGCTAACGGACATTTTTATAAACAAATTCATATAAACAGGAAACCATGACAGATACAGATGAAAAGTTTATTTAAGAGATCAACTAATACTCTATAAAATCATCTGGAAAGTTGATAACTGTATCTTTGATGGTTCAAAAGTTACAGCGGTATGTCACTTAAGAAATCAAGTGGCTGCTGCAACTGTTATATACCGTAATTTTAGAGAAATCTATGAAAAATATTTAAAAAAATTATCGACACTGAGATTTGGAATTTGTGTATAACAAATTGTTAACTTAATAAACAAAACAAAAATATATTTTTATTTGTTGTTATTCAATTGGCAAATGCCTTACGACTTCTAGAGAAAAATAAAATTATCAACTAATTATTTAAGGGAAATATAAAAAAAGATTATAAACATTAAGATTTTTTTTTCATTTTTTTTTGTTGAATAATTATATTTCTTTCTCTCTAGACAACAAAATGGCGAAAAAAAAATTAAACTAATCAATTTGTTTATGAACAATTTATAACAAATGTTCTATACATTTTATTTCGAATGTAATTAAATGCCTTCGTTTGATAGAAAAACAGCAATATCAAAACATATGGTTAAAAAAAATTACAATATTTTTAATTTTTAAATTTTAAGTTTGAAAAATTATAATAAACAGAATAAACAACTTTTGAAAACTTTTATAACGTGATCTTTTTGTGTATATATATATATATATATATATATATATATATATATATATATATATATATATATATATATATATATATATATATATATATATATATATATATATATATATATATATATATATATATATATCGAGAATGAGAGAAATCTGTTACGAATCCAAAAAGACACACCATCCGTCTACAGCCTGTTTCATGGTTTCTCAATCATCAGGACGGCTTGTGGTCTCCCTCAAATTCGCATCAGATTTCTCGTTGGTTCATAGCCTTAGGCCAATACAAACATGTGAATTGCATCAGATTATTGATAGTGACATCTATAATCTGTGCGGTGAAGCTTGGACCTAATATCGTGGAATTTTAAAATCACGAGATTTCGTGCACTTTAACAGGTCACTAACAAATTGTTAGAAAGGCCTACCCACGATATCAATAGTCGTACTTCTCATGCGTTTAACGCAAACATCGATATCGAGAATGAGAGAAATCTGTTACGAATCCAAAAAGACACACCATCCGTCTACAGCCTGTTTCATGGTTTCCCAATCATCAGGACGGCTTGTGGTCTCCCTCAAATTCGCATCAGATTTCTCGTTGGTTCATAGCCTTAGGCCAATACAAACATGTGAATTGCATCAGATTATTGAATGCTTATATTACTTATTTTTTTTCCAACGTGACCTTGTTCTTTCAAGTGTATGGTGTACTCTCTTTAGAAACGGCGCATGCTGCAGCGGTCGCGCGGAGCCCTATTTTCAGCGTTAAATTAAAATTATAAATAATGGAGATAGAGTACCGGGAGTCCAGACTTTTTTATTGAAAATTTCCAGTTCTTTGAGAATTTTTTTCCTATTTTCGCTATAGTTTTTGAGTGATTCCCAAAAAACTGACCCTTTTTTTTGTTATTGTTTTTTGTTAATAACAATTGTAATTTTCGTAAGCAGAAAAAAAACATCTTCCTCAGAATTGCATGCCGAATCGAATGGGCTATTGTTCATATTTCTCGTAGACGTGGATCTAATTTTCGCAGGAAACTCACTTCTCGACTAGTCTAGATGTGTGTCCAGCACATGTACCGACCATCTGAATTTTACTTGACTGGTGGAGGTCAGGCTACACTTGGCCCAAATGCTAATTCACGCTCAGACATGAAATGATCGAACCCATGCCCCTAGTATAGTGCTCTATTCACTAAGTCATTCTGTATCCTGAGTGTTTAGGTATTTCACGGCCTCTAAAGCCACAATGTGGGCCCTAGGCGGTTTTTTCTTATCATAGACTTGATTTTCAAAAATCATATTCAGAAAAAGTAATTATTTTGGGACAAAAAGACTCTCACAGTCAAATGTCAGTGTTATTTATAATCGATTTGAAGTTCCGGTCGCCATTTCCTAGACTATAAAAATCGAAGAATATGTTAAAACCAGTGACAAAAAATTTAATCCGCCCTGCAATCCCTGTATTCGATTTACCATTCTGAGCAGACGGCGTTTAGTTTGCATATCAGATGGGATTGAAGAGCGCCGCCGTGCTTATTAAAACTCCAAGAAAAAACTGCTGTTTCCAAGCTATTCCAAAGTTAACTAGGTAACTTTTATTACTCAGTTGGAAACGAAGTTAGCAGATTCTAATGGTGGCGGTGGTGTATCGGGGAATAACTTATTAGGATCTTTTCGGGTACACTGTAATGATTTTTGCAATTAAAAAAGTTTTTTCCTGTGAATTTGAATAATGTTTGCTCGTTTCATTCCTCTCAATATCCAGAACTATTAATGTTTTTGCTCATATTGTGCTACAGTTTCTTAGAGGTTTTCGCTGGACAGAAGTATTTTGTAATTGTAAAGTTTTGAATAAAATATTGACTAAACTAGTTCATTAAGTTGGTCAGTTGTGATGAAGCAAAAATATTCAATAGAGCACTCTCTGTTCATTAGAGCACGTGTGTCTTTCTTGTGAATTTTCTCCGGAAAACGATATCCTATAAAAATATTCTTGACATTATTGTGATTCTTAGTTCATAGTGAATATTGTGAAGTAAGTGCAAAAGTCTATAGAAATGTTATAAACATGGATTTTCCAGTTTAAAAATAGATTGTCATCATAACAACATACCAAAATAGTTTGGTTTTTAGATTTCATGAGGTTCATTATGAAATTTTGTGTTGCTATGGGTTGTACCTACTGACCGATCCAATCAGGACGAGAACGTGAGATTTTGAATCCAAATAATTCAACAAAAAATTATTAGATCATTGTCAAAGATGACTTACACATATTCTATACGTCTTAGTACAGGCTTGAATAAAAGCTTGTATTTAAAAAGTTTTTTTATTAGTTATTTTATTTTTTGCTTTTTAGTTAGTTGGCCTCAATCTGTTCATTACAACTAGAGCATTGTTATTACAAGGTCTCCTACCTGTAAGTTTTGAGCTGAAAGAAGTCATCATCTCCGACCCCAAAAACTCCCACACTCCAATTTCAAATAGAATCTGACCATAATCACAAAACTTGTCCGCCATCTTGAAGTCATAGATTTTGACAAGGAATACATAATCTCCGAACCTGAAAACCCCCACATAACAATTTTGAATGTAATATGACCATAATCAGAAAACTCGTCCTCCATCTTCGTTCCGCCGTCTTGAATCTATAAATTTTGACAAACAATTCATAATCTCCGACCCCGAAAATCCTTGCATACCAGTTTTGAATGGAATTGGACCATAATCACAAAACTCATCCTCCATCTTCGCCGCCATCTTGAATTTATGAATTTTGAGAAAAAATTCACAATCTCCGACCCCGAAAACCCCCACGTACCAATGTTCAATCGAATCGGACCATAATCACAAAACTCGTCCGCTATTTTGGAGCCGCCATATTGAATTTATGAATTTTGACAGAAAATTCATAATCTTCGACACCGAAATCCCTCGCATACCAATTTTGAATCGAATCGGATCATAATCACCAAACTCGTCCGATATCTTGAATTTATGAATTTTCTCGGAATAAAAGTCTGATTCAGTCAATTTGTAGAATTCCTTCTAACGACGTTTCGACATATTTTTTTGTCATCTTCAGGTTGAAACACAAATATTCTATTTATATTTCTGCTTTCGTATTATACGAATGTTGTTGAAGATGTGTGATTTCGTTGTTAACGGGAATGGTTTATCTTTCATGTTTCCCCCCTTCATGAATACAATGGATTATTTAGAAAACTAAATTATATGAGCCTCACTCTATCTTTATGGCAACATGCCGAAATCATTTCTATTGTTAAAACTGTTGGGGTCTTTTTTCTATGTATTTTTCTTCGGTCGAAATGTCGAACTTATCTATACTATTATGAAATTGTAATTGCCTGTTTGTTTGTTCGAGCATCACGCGAAAACTACTTGACCAATTCGATTAACCATTTTTTGTTCGAAAGCTTATGATCAGACTGTTATATATTTTATTCTGAATTTATAATAGTATATATATATATATATATATATATATATATATATACTATTATAAATTCATGATTTACTGTTTATTCATTGATGAAAACTCAATAAAGCTATGTCAATTTTTAGCTAGAAAACTATCAATTTAAAAAAATCGGCATAATGCGTCAATTCTATTTCATTTTTTTGCTGAGATTAATTTCATGTCATGCCCCTACCCCTATATCACGAAGATTGTCGCTAATAGGTTAATTTAATTTTGCATAAAGGTAACATTGCAGGGGTAGGGCATACCAAAAGAGAATTTAACAAAATTCGAATCCTGACGGGTTGAAACTATCCCTGATAATATTCATATCATTTTTATGTCTGGACTTTGCAACTTAGTCGGTAAAATATACCCCTGTTATAAAACAGGTTATATCTCGAGGAGTATCAGTAAAAGAAAAATGAAATTTCACAAGAGTATCATTCCAAGGGCGTAATGGGTTTTTTCCAAAATTCAAATCGTTAAAATTACTTTCGACATATTAGAATAATTTTCAAATTTGAAACTATTAGGTTTTTTCTTCATCCTGTAGTATTTTGTTTTTTTCCATGCTTCAATTTGAACCTAAAGATAGTTGTGAAATAATCATAAAGTTAACATTATCCCAACCTAAATTATGGTTGGCAAAATTGATGTAATTTTACCCTGGAATAGGTTGGCGCTGAATTTAGCGAAGGGAATTTTTTGTCATATTTTCGTCAGATTCACCAGGAAAATCTAAGGTGATTTGGAAGTCGAGATTTGGCATTTCAATCTATTCATCACCTAAAATCAGCTATATGGAAAAATAAAATTGAGGAAAGATTTTTTTTAATTCTATCCGCACTATTATGATATATTTCAAATTAACTTACGTAAGGGAATGTTAGCAAATTTATCAAAATTATATTTTGCATCAAACCAAAAAGTTGTATAATCCTGAAATTCACGCGGGCAAAGATGCGGGTATAAGCTAGTTATTATAAAAAGTCATTCGTCGACCTAATATATATTTGATAGTCAATGTTAGCGGGACTTTACCCTATTATGTACTATAACAAACTAGGTCGGTTAGGTAAGGGATTTTCTATCATGCATTCTACCAATGGATTTAGCAGGATATTTGTTGTTATAATCATAGTTATACAACCTGAATAATGAATTCGGTTTATGAGGAATTGAAAGTAAAATAGTTTGGTTCTGCCACGTATACGCAGATCAACTACTCCTACTAGAAATAGGTGAATCAGGATTTCTTGATGTCATTTTGCCTCTTTGCTTGGTAACATTTTCCTATAATGGTATTTGGGGTCAAAACAAAAAGACGAATATCCTCTTCAATTTTTGATCGGGGACAATATTAGGATTATTAGAATACAGTTGACGGTAACATTTCATGATATTGTGCCCTCAGGATCAGCCATTGTTATCGTTCTGCATTTTGGAAAGTTATATTAATAACGCCAGCATTATTTTGTTTTCTACTAACTAGAAATTATAATCATCATAATGTGACTGGAGGGTTTCTTAGTCGTTATTTCTACTTATTGGAAGCATTAGAGTTTCCAAGCTATGAATGATTTCTGTCAATCCGGCAACACAGCAGTCAAGAGGCTTCTTTTAAGTCTTCAGCATGAATTAATTTTCTGGATGAATGTAAAGACTCAGTTGTTTCGTATTTATTGGTTGTGTATTTGTATTTTATCAATAGTGGAGCAATGTGGGATTTGCAAAAGACAATTCAGAAGTTGTGATCAAACGATAATATTTCACAGGAGGGCGTTAATTGGGTGCATTTATAATTGATTATTCTAATCCAGATGTTACATACAGATCCAAATTCTTTGGTTGGGGTGCTTCGCTCTTCATTGGAAATTATCAATATGCATACATCCATGAACAGTTTCCCATATTGTGACGTTATATAAGTTTCATTTTTATTTTAGAGTATATCTACCCGCTGAAGAAATATGCAATTTTCAATTTTTATAAAATTATGTCTTTTTGGAAACATGTGAGCTATATGGAGACTTAATAGTTCCCGAACTATTTTGAATCTACTATACCACGTAAAACGGCAACATAAGAACGAAACGAATAATTTCACAACATTTACCGGCTTTTATTAAGCGTAACACGTAGCTATGAACTTCCATTAATAATTTATAATACAGGTGCCGGAGGAAAATGAAGAGGTTCGAATTTTCCCAATCTTCCTCACGAAAGAACTCCAACTCGCGAACGGGAGATAAGTATCTGAATTACGCAAACTCATGCATTCTAAAACAAGCGGAATCCCTACTTCCGTGTATTACTTTGCATCATTCAACATTCGTGTGTAAGAAACTGCTTATTTCCCCATAGCCCAGTTTATTCTCCAATGTGAAGTTTTCTCGTAAATAATATTTCTTTGCATATGAAGTCAAATTGGGAACTTGCTCGTACCAACAATGTATTCAGTCCTTACCGGATATTCTAGAATCAATACTTTTTCACGATCTGTTATCCCAATGTCTGATTCCATTAAAAAAACCTCACCAAAATAATTCACAGTCAATTTTTTAAAATATTTGGCCTTATGCTTCAGAAATCAGTTGTACTCTTACGAACGTAGGGTTCGTGTCTATTAAAATACCGAAATAATAATTGTTCATTTATTTACACTTCAGGAAAAATAACAAAATAAATCACAGTCCACTGTTGAAATATAGCACACAACAGCGCATTTCTAATCTGAAACAATCCTCCAATAAACTCAGACTTATATATGAGGAGTCAGCAGAATCCGAAATTTGCTGCACCTGTTTCGAGATCATTCGCGCTCGTCCGGTGGGAGAGTCCGGTAACGTCAACAAACCACATTGTGAAAAAGAGGCAGTGGCGTAGTGGGTTTGTAACAATACACATTGGAAATAATATTCCGCATATATTTCCCTGAAAAAAAAGTTTGTTGTTTTATTCATTTCAATCACACCTCCTCAGTCATATTTTCAAAGCTCATTAGATATATTGAAAATTTTTAATGAATTTCAACATTACGAGAAATTCATGAATAAGATAACTTGCAATATAAAGTATTTAATACCACAAACTGTTGAATAAATATAACATAAATGATTAAGAGTTGTTAACAAATAACATTACTTAAAAATCGGCACGGAGGAAACTTCCCAGTAAAACAAGAAACACAATAAGTATATCAACTATAACATAAAACTTTTTAACAAAAAATTAAACCGACGAAATACGGAACTGAAAAGTAAAAAATAAAATAAACCTTCTTAGTCTCAATAACTAAGCTCCTAAACTAATGTAAGTAACTGATTTTGAGTCGGCGCCAAACAAACAAGCAAATGAATTAGGTAAGTCGTAAAATGATGGCATCGAGTTGGGCGGTGACATTCTGATAATTTTTTTGAAGTAATTTAATGATCTTCGTTGATTGTTTGTTTGGCGCCGACTCAAAATTAGTTACTTACATTAGTTTAGGAGCTTAGTTATTGAGACTAAGAAGGTTTATTTTATTTTTTACTTTTCAGTTCCGTATTTCGTCGGTTTAATTTTTTGTTAAAAAGTTTTTATTTTTCAATTTTTTGTGGCTGAAATCTACTAACTACTAACTGCTTGTTTTTTGATTACTTCCAAAATGCTTACTTACCCACCTTACTTCAACTATTACCAGTTGAATAATATGATTACCTACTTTTACTATTTGTTGTAATATAAATTATTTTTGTTGTTCTGGTTAGTTTCTTTCATTACTTTGTATATCATTCCATTCTCTCATAGAATATAATAATTGTGATAATGACACTAGCGATCTGTCATTGTCTACCCGTAAGGGTGGATAATTCCATTCCAAATCCAAATATGATCAACTATGAGGTATATTCTATCTGATAAAAGAAGAATAATCCAAATCGAAGATCCCAGTACAAAGTTATGCCTGATAAAATCCGTTAACGGACCAGAATTCAGAGGGTGAGTGATAAATATCCTTCATTTTGCTACCCTTAGGGGTGGATTTCATCTTTTAAATTCAAATGGGACCAACTTCGGAGCATACTCTATCCACTGAAAAAAGAATGATCGGAATCGGACGCATCAGTAAAAAGTTATGCGTGATCATACATAAAAAAATTATTAAAAAAAATATACGCGTCGACTATAGAACCTCCTCCTTTTTGGTTTCGTCGGTTAAAAATTAGATTTCCTGGCAGATTTCCAGTAGTCCTTGATGAAGAAGAGTCCAAACTGCTTTTGCTTGAAAGATACATTACCCACAAATTATTATTTTCTTAGTATATCTTTGAATCTAGTAACATTTCGGAGCAAATTTATTTAAGAGAAAACTGATATTTTAGGTAGATTGTATAAGAACACTACCTATTGCGGACGTCATCATTAAAAAAAAATTATATATCTTCGCCGATCATGGTAGCCAGAACTCAAAATATTATCAGTTCGAAAGTTATATGTGTATTCGGATAGGTTTCCACGGCCATGATAATTCTGAATATTGAACCACGTCTAGAAATTTGATAATTTCGACATTTCGGCTCCCATTTTAGAGCATTTTTTAAGAAAAGTGGAAAAAATATATAAATATAAGTTATTGACAAGAGTAGAAGAGGAAAGTGGTGTACAACCGATCTGCCTACTCCTAGGTTGTAGTCATGAGGAATGTGATTTTCCTGAATTTGCCTACTCCTCAAGTGATGATAGAATATAACTTTATTTAGCATCAATAGCTATTATATAACAGTCCATAAATGTTACAATTGATATCATTACACATAAACAATACAACCTATACATTGAAATACATTTTTATTAACCTTGTTTTAAATTTTTTTACATTTGCTGATGTCTTAACCAACAGAGGTAGATCATTATATATTCTCAAACCTTCGATGAAGAGGGTTTTTTCCAAAGCATTTGTATTGAAGCCTTGTATGTGGAACTGGTCATTGAACCTTAAATTATAATGTATCATATCTGCCCTTTTGATAATATATTCTTGCAAGTAAGAAGGAGTTTGCTTATTAACAATTTTAAAAATTAATACTAATGCAGACTCTATAATCAGTTGGGAAATATTTAAAAATTTAAGCTTCATTAACATATCATTTATCGCTGTGATGGCACTCAGGAAAGAAAATGATTTCCAACCGTGGTCTCAAATTGCCTACTCCTCATTTGCAGTCACTTAGGTAGGGTTCAGAATTTTGAGATTCGACACCAGGGACTCAATTTGCCAACTCACCAGATCTCGCCACTATTTTCCTCCAAGGTCTCCTACTGAGGGCTTGGCTTGGTTTGGCAGGAAAGCGAAAAAGGAGAGATTTCCATGTATTTGGTAGTCTGCTTCCATCATGACTCTCGCTTGCAGTGTTCTCTCAGGGCAATGGTCCTGGTGTGGTCGAAATAAACTATATGGCCCCTCTCTTTATAGTGCTTAGATAGTGCCGAAGAAGAGTCTAGGTACCGGACAGCAAGTTGATGTTCCTCAATTCGCCTGTTTGTCCTATGTATGTCCTAGGACATTCGGAGCATGGTATTTCATATACTTCTTGGGACCCATAAGCTGTTATATTCAGGAGTTCTGAGGCAATTAGAGATTTCATGATATGCTGTAAAAATCGTTTTAATGTCGTGTTTCTCTAAAATTCTGCCAATTTTGTCGGTGACACCTTTGATACAGGGAAGGAAAGCTTTGTGTGATTGATTATCTGCTGGGTTTCGGGAATTTGGAGAACGGGTTTGGTTATGGTGGATTATTCTGCAAGTTATTGTGTTATTTTAACCGTTTTGAAGAAGAGTGGTTTTGAGTATGTTCAACTCTTGCGGTCTGTTGTCATTATTGATGAGTTGATTAGATACTGGTTAGGGTAGGTTAGCTTTCTGTTTATTCTGTGGGTGAAAGAGTCGTTAGTTTTTGTGATAAGGATGTCTAGGAACAGAAGTGAGTTATCGGTTTCGGTTTACATTGGGAATTTATTGTTGGAGTGGATGTTGTTCAGATGATCTAGGAATCCATGTAGAGCCTTATGACGAATATGTCTTCAACGTATTTGAACCAAAACTTAAATTATTATTCACCAAATCTTCGTTAATTCACGAATTTCAACATTTGGACAAATTTTACAAAAAAAAAAAAAAATATTATTTTTAACCACTGTAATTCACTCTTTGGAAAGTTTTACTTGTCCCACATTTATATTTATATAATTTTAAACAATGTTAATGTGTTTGTATTAACTTTGAACTTCGTAACTTAGTTCTATTCCTTGAGCTATGTTTTTTCTTTTGTATCACTATGTTTGATGAATATGTTTAACATCATTGAAACCAACCTCAACAAAGTTTTCCCTGATGATGGAAATACACATTTCCGAAAGTTTGGATGAACCTCAAAGAGTTCCAACTTCATTTCGTTTGACGAAACTTCATCAAACTTCCTTCTACTTTGCACAAACAACTTCTGTATTATAATTGTTGTTTCTCTCCTGTTTGATTTTTCTTTTAACTGAGTGTTTGATAACATACCTTCGTAAATTGTCTGTTATAATGTGACAACGTAACCACATCTCAACATTCTTTCAACTAGCAATTAAGATTTCGCAAAAGCAATAACATCTCAGTTTTATTTTCTCTGATTATCCAATTCCCAATGTTTCAGCGGAGACTAATGCAACGCTTAAATTATTACATTTCACTGTTATTGAAAATATATTATAATATTGTTGTGATATTAGAAAATTTCTCAAACCTTGTATAAATTATATTCCTATAGATGAGTAAATGATAGTCTCATAATGAAAAATACCTTTGTTAAAATTTGTAATCTTTACCGTGAAAGGTGGAATCTACATTTTGAAATGGAATTCAATTGCTGAAACTCCGTTGGTTCGCATTATTAATTATTTACTGATCTCCATAAATACACCATATTAATATTAACAAAACAGCCAAGTTTCAAGAATTAACTTCTAATTCAAAATATAGAATAAATAAATATTTAATTTCTTTTAATAAACAATACATCAATTGTGAATTAGGTATTAAGTTTTTTCGCAACCATTTTTCCAACCTCTGAAGGCGTGAAATTGGGGGTAGAAAATTTTGATGGGGGTCCGGTTATTTTTTAAGTTAGGGTCATGAAAATTGTTGTTTTGGCTCTCTATTACAAATAATTAATTGGTGATTAACCTTATCTGAAAATTCCGTCTTTAAAGGAGTCAAAAGGGGTTGAATTTGTAATAGTCATCATAAAGCATTAATTTTGCTGTCAAATAACGGGATAACGTATACAGGGATAACGGGAAGCGTCAAAGCCAGAGGCATAAGCTATATGGGACAATACAAAAAAAACATAGAAAAATATAAAAATTCTACGCGGACGAAGTCACGGGTACCAGTACCAGTACTATATAAACCATATTAAATGACTTCAAGAATTTTTACTCGGGAAAACTGGCTACGAACAATCAGGTTACCCTGATGTGGGTGCCAGGTCACAAGGGAATCAAAGGCAATGGAGAAGCAGATAGCCTTGCCAAGGAAGGCGCAAACACTCAATTTTCTGGCCCTGAACCCTTCTGTGGTCTCTCCAAAGCCCACATTGAAGAAGAGGCTTGGCGCTGGGAAACTGACAAAATTAAAAACCACGGGAATGAGGTTTCAGGAAAAAGACAAGCGAAAAGGCTTCTGTTCCTCGAAGGAGTTTCGATAACGCCCTCAGACATCAGGAACCTAGCTCCCAGGAAATTGATGAACTTCGTAAGGAGTCTCGGAATCATGGGCCTCGAATGGATGAAGGGTAACGTACAAAAGATCTTATAGATCGAGGTACGGAGAAGCCGAATAGCCATTCCGACTCCCATACAATCCATAATCTACTCTGGGAAAAACAAAAACTACCTTTAAAACTCTAGTCATGGATTCAGATCAGTACCTGCGAGTGATTGAAGTAAATACACCAATAATTATTTAAATATTTTTTTATAATACACCACACGTTTTCAAATCTTACTGAAGAGTATAGAATGATTTCTCCTAGCCACATACAGATTTATATCCCCATATAGATTCCTAAGCCCGTAGAGATTGTCCTGAAAATTCGTGATGGTGAATTTTTGATAAATATGAAAATAGCTGTAAAATTCAAAACGAGACACGTGGGGCACATGCAATAGATAATAGTGAAGAGTGTAGGGAGTAGCTCTCGTTGAGAGAACTTTATATCATTTTCATTGCAATAAAATTGTTAGTGACTATCCATGCTTCAATTAATAGTTGCATGTGTTCCACGCTTTTCGTTTCAGATCTCACTATTTTCATAACTATTAAAAATTCACAATCACAAATGTTCAAGACAATCTCTATGGGGTTAAGAATCTGTATGGGGATATGAATATGGCTAGTAGAAATTATTTCATATTTTTAGTCCGTTTTAAAAACGAGATATTTTTTTTTTCAATTAAATAATTATTTTATACTTTTTAGTCCATTTTATAAACGTGGTATATCCAAAAAAATATATTTACATATTTATTTTATAATTTTCATTCCGTTTTATTACGGGGCTGTTCATAATATATGTCACGCTAAATTTTGCCTTTTTGGACCCCTCCCCCTTTCGTCACGCTGCGTCACACTTTCTGTGACCCCCCTATAAATATCACCTCACGAAAGCTAGAATCCCCTTCCTCCTGTACATGATTCATTGCGATTAATAGAATACAAATATTTATATTTTAAAATATTCATTTTTCCAATCATAACATTTAAATAAACCAATAAATAACTAAAATAACCAACAAATAAATATTTTTTTATTTGTCAGAATTCCAGGAATTTTTTAAATGCAATGCCTTTGATTGACATTGAAGTATTCTCTCCTTTATCCTCGAAACTACTATTTACTTCATCTATCTATACCAATGTTATTTACTACTCTTTTAAACATATACTGATTTATGATGACTTGTGTTATCGATTCATTGATATCATGCATGCATTAATATACGTGAAAAACTCAACTTACCTTGACACTGGAGAAAAAGGATAAATTTCTTATTTTATTTCGAGTTATTTCTTGACTTAATGATCCAATTTTATTTAGAATAGCCAGTTCAAATTGTTTGCCATCACTCTTGTACTCTTATTTCAAGTCGTTCCATATTTGTTTACATTTTCTTGTGCAATCATTGTTTTTTTTTTCTGGACGACACTTTTTATAAGTGTTAAATAATTTTTGATATAACTCACTTCTCGCAGATGTGATTTTTTACACGCTTTATATTAACTTCACTTGTATGTTTGTTGTAACCGTATGTTTGTTTGTAACCGACTCCTTTGGGCGCGATTTTGACCCACTTCCAGACGTACGAATGATTTGAAATTTGGCAGGTATACATAATTCCGGTGACAATGCATCAAAAAATGTTTGTTCGTGATTATGGTCCAATTCTATTCAAAATTGGTATGTGGGGGTTTTTGGGGTCGGAGATTATGATTATTTTGTCAAAATTGAAGGATTCAAGATGGCGGTTCTAAAATGGCGGACGAGTTTTGTGATTATGTTCCGATTCTTTTCAAAATTGGAGAATAATAGTTAAAAAAATTAAATCATAATAATAATAGTTTGAAAAACTAAAAATCACGCTTTAATAGAAAACGAAACTAAAAAGTTGAAAATAAATGATAGTTTAAAAACTAAAGAACACGCTTTAATAGAAAACTAAACTCAAAAGTAGAAAATAATTTTAAATGAGTTTGAAATAAGAATACAGTGATTAACAACAAATGTATTTCATCGTAAAAAAAGCGTGGGGTGCTTTTTAAGATATTTTCATAATGACTCTACTTTTTCCAATATCTGTTCATGAAATATTAACAACAATTGACATCAAGCACCCCACGCTTTTTTACGATGAAATAAATTTGTTGTCAATCACTGTATTCTCATTTCAAACTCATTTAAAATTATTTTCTACTTTTTAGTTTACTTTTCTATTAAAGCGTGTTCTTTGGTTTCCAAACTATCATCTATTTCTAATATCTTATCTATTAAATCTAAAGAATATTAACAAAATAAGCGAGCATAAAATTAACAAATGTAAAGAGCGTCTGTATGTATTGATTGCTAAATGACAAATGAAACAAATATTGTAACGCCCAGGAGACGGTCTGGTTATTTACAAGTTCCGCAACTAACCTTTAACGAACGTTGACCCAATTATACAGAAGTCTGACGGGTGACGTCATAGGACTTCCAGAAAAAGCGAGACGGAAATGTTTATAAAAAATGTAAAAATATTTATATATTCACAAAAACGAAACGATTGACTTTCTATCGTGACAGAAAAATAAAAAAAAGTCGAGAAAAAAATTAAAGTAGAATTGTGAGATGAAATGCAAACGTCACGTTTCCTTAGACCCTCCCGTCCCCCATTGTCACATTTTGTCACACCAAGCGATACTCCACCCTCCCCCTTGTATGCGAAGGTAATTTATAATCGGCCCCTAACTGGTATATTGAAAAAATAATAATTTAAATAATTTGTTTATACTTCTCAGTACGTTTTATGAACGTAGCATATACAAAAAAATCTAAATAATTATTAATTTCATTCAACTCTGTGTCGCTCATTGTCCCTATTGAAATTTCTCTTCTGGTTAACCGGATTTTTTTGGGAGTGTTCTGCCGTTCTATGTTCGGGTTTTTTATATGCTCGTTCCTCTTTTTTTGGTTTTTTATATGCTCTCCCTTGCGCGATGCCTGTAAGGTCGAGAATCGCAATACGGTTCACTATCGCGGAGCACACTCCAGATCGCAAAACAACGTCCGCTCGTCACCGGTATGGAGAGATTGTGTGATCCTATCCTCACTTTTTGTGGCCCGTAAAAAACCGAACAGATAGACAAGAAAACGAGTTGATATTGTATTTTCATCCAGTTGTGAGCCATTTACGAAGTTTCAGGTCTCTAGCTCAACTAGAAGTTAGTTTAAATTCGTTTGCAAGATTTGTACCGGACATAAAAACGTGGTAAAATAAAGAATGATCCCATATCAGGAATTGAAAAGAAATTCAGAGAAGTATTGTAACTCCATACAAAAACCTCACGCGTTATGAGAAAAAACATCTAGTAATCATTACAGTACACACCTTCACTTGTATGGTCTTCCAAAGATTCAAATAAAAAATTCCATTGAGAACAATTGTTCAATTGGATCACCTTCAGAATATTTGGCAAAATATCATCTGAAATTTAATAATCCATTGGCTGGCATCAGACAAGCTATTATCGAAATACAAAAAAATTCCTTTAAAAATTAAATAAAACAAATTTTAGTGAAAACGACATTATGGCGAGTTTTGATGTTGAGAGTTCATTTTCAAATGTGCCTGTCATTAAAATACTTGAAAGAATAACAAAATTCGGAAATGATAATATACTCATTACCAGATCCTGAACTGAATGTGAAGTATATAATAGATATATTGAATGTATGTTTGAATACAACTTATTTTTAGTAAGGAAATTATGATGCCTGTAAAAAATATCCTAAAGTTTTCGTCGATTTCATTTTTATAATATGGTCACATGGCAGAAAAGAATTCAAAACTTCTTCGGTTATATCAATAAAAAGAACCCCGATGAAAGTTTCCAAAGAACTAGAATAAAACTACCACCTTATTAATAGATGTTTCAATTAATAAATATCCAATTGATTTTGATACTTCCTTCTCAGGAAGCACACAAACTAACAGGTATAGTTCATCCATTATCAATTGTAGAAGCATAAAAAACAAGTTTCCCAGTCTTGAGGCGGAATCATTTGAGCAGCAGAGGCGGAGATCACTAATTTTATTTGGATATTTAAATATTTTAAAAATACGTTAAAATAAAAAAAATGCCATAATTGAGGAAGTATGCATTAATAGGCAATCATCATAATTTCATTTTCCCATGGTCGAAAAAAGCCATATTGTCCAACAAAACACATCACAACTATAGAATATTTTAAAACCTATTTCGATCCCAGACCAAAGACGCTACAGGCTTTTATGTATTCAGTCTTCCTGAAACACGTATATAACTGGTCATTTATCAGTCTCAACGTATAGACACACCTACAAGCATTATCATTTGCTTGTGGTCCGTTTTAATTGGCTGCTGAAGAACTAGACAGCTGTCACTCAAACCCACGTTGACTATCGGCTCTTTTAATCTCCTTTTGATCTTTCCGTTGCCGACGGAGAATGTTTACGAGTAGTACACATTATTTTTCGTTCCATTTCTTCGCATATACGCTCGTGTTAGCAAAGTGAGTTCTTGATTTGCTCCCTATAGAAATAGCTTCTGCAATTGAAAATGGTTAACCTATACATCAATTTCAATTCCAATCACCAAATGAGTCATCAAAACTTTTTATGACAGAGCCAACGTTATTTCATCACATTTTACAGATGAGATGGTTTTTATGTAAAATATTCTTCAAAATGCATATTCAAAAAGTTTTGTCAATAGAGCGATTCAACAAATTGAAATTAAAAAACAACAACAATCTTCAGTGAAAAATATATATCTGGTATTTTCGAAAAATTCAAAAGAATCAGCAACAAATCCAACGTAAGAACAATATTCAATATCTTGAGATAGGAATTAAGCGAATAAAACCGATAAACGAAGAACAAAATATATGTATAAAGTGTTCCGTTTGTTTGTGGTAAAATTTAAATAGGAGAAACGACAAGACCTTCAAGAATAAGAAAATCTGAACACAAGAATAATATAAAAAATTGGGAAATTTGAAGATCAAAATTAGCTGAACATATATTAACACAAACAGGGACACAATGGCGGAATAGGATACCACGAAAATTATCATGCACGAACCAAATGACGAGAAAATAAAATCAAAAGAAGATTCCCATATTTTATTGAACGAAAATGATAATATAGCTGCAAGTTGTTTCCTCACTATGGAACTAGAGAACTTCCGTACCAAATAGATCACGTTAAATTACACATGCTGCTTACCTGAGTGTTTGTCAGATTAAGACAAGTAATTGTCAAGATAAGTAGCAAATTTCAATAAGAAATTTAAATTGCAATGGTGAAAAATGAAAAGTTGGATTTGAGAAAGGGAACACAGAAGTGTTTCCCGAAAGGTCATCCAAGTATATTTTGTATTAGTTATTTTTGTTATTATTGATTAGTAATAAAATATATTTTCAAGCTTATTTTATTTTTTGTTGCATTTTTAATTCATGCCAGATGAAAAAATTTCGTATCACACTCATAATGGAACATAGGTACGGTGATATATTCCTGGCTAGTACCATTATGACTGACATTTTCAGCAAAACATGTCCAGAATCAAGTGAATCTGTCAATTATTATTATAATGCGAATAAACACTTGATATGTCAAAAACTAATATCACATTGTGTGCTCGTCTGGGTGGAAATATTTAATGATTCTTTATATGCACACAGTGGTATCTAAGACAATGACTACGTGTTTCCTTGTCATCAGATTGGATCACAAATGAAAATACAAATAGTTTTAATAAATTTTTGTCGAACAATAAGTTTTAATTCCTGCATAAATCGTGTTCTGACAAATCGTCCCCAAGTAAGGGGAGTGGTGGCAATAATCGTTCATGATCGTACATCCTTAACAAGAATAGGTACGCCACTTGTTTCAAACTGTTAATTTATTTTTATTTTTCGTATTATTATAATATGTCTTAAATGCGATAAATACCAATGACACAATTTCATATTTTTATAATTTTTCTCCCAGTTCCTAGGAAACGGAAATACGTATATATTCGTTAAATACTTTTCATATGCCTAGCAATTCAATTAAAATTAGAAGTAGGTAGGTTGATATTTGGTATGGTAATAAAGCTCACGCATATTCCCAAAAGTTAAATATTTTTATTAAGGTCGGTCATGTGACGTATCATTTGAAATAGCTTTTTAAGGAGATTCCCATACGATATTTTCTCTAAATTTTGTGACAGATGTTCCCGAAAATGTGCCTCAAAATTATTGAAAACGAAGAAACAGTATTACCAGTGATTTATCCAATTCAATATATTAACCTAGGTACGCCACTTGTTTCAAACGTTAATTTATTTTTATTTTACGTATTATTATAATATGCCCTAAATGCGATAAATACCAATGACACAATTTCATATTTTTATAATTTTTCTCCCAGTTCCTAGGAAACGGAAATACGTATATATTCGTTAAAGACTTCATATGCCTAGCAATTCAATTAAAATTAGAAGTGGGTAGGTTGATATTTGGTATGGTAATAAAGCTCACGCATTTTTCCAAAAGTTAAATATTTTTATTAAGGTCGGTCATGTGACATATCATTTGAAATAGCTTTTTAAGGGGATTCCCATACGATATTTTCTCTAAATTTTGTGACAGATGTTCCCGAAAATGTTCCTCAAAATTATTGAAAACGAAGAAACAGTATTACCAGCGATTTATCCAAAGTTAACTATACCAGTCATTAAAGTCTAATGTTTTTTGAGAAAACTATAATTATTTATTACCGAAAAACCTTAACTTTTCAGCCATCGACTCCATAGTGGGAATATCTCCCTTCGTTGATGATACGCTACTTATTTCCATAACCGAATGAAGATTTTTTGGATTTTTTACAAAATTGTATTATAATTTCACTAATGAAAATAGTATGTATTTGAGCATTGACCCAATATACAGAGCGTAATACAAATGTACGTTTCGAATATGCCGTTCTCTTCTATCTCATTTCAATATTCGGATTCTGCTTTCGATGAAGCGTCTTTCCATTCGTGCAATGATAATAATTATATAGCGACAAATTACGAACCCCAACTAACATTATACAAAATGTATTCCAAAAAGAGTGTTCACATGCTAGTAGTCCAAATCAACTTATTTCTGACAAAAGCATTTACATAACTCACAAGATAATCAAGGTTCAACCAACGAAACTCATCAGCACCATATACATGGTGGAAAATAACTCATGAATAATTTCGAACATACTGGGGGATTCTTGAGGAGGGATAATTTAACGTGTTTTTAAATTAACTTCGAATTAAAATATGAACGAAAACAAAAGATCATTGACTATATTCTAAAATATTTTTAATATGTAAAATAATATTGAATAGAACAAACTTCTTTATATCAAATAGAACATCCAGTATATTATAACATTTTCTGGATTTACCATTCATTGAAAATAATTCACCATCGACATTTCGAAATCATTATAAAAGGTGTTCAGAAATTAATAAACATTTAGGATATTTGGAAAAGACCATAACTATTTCTTTAAAAACATGGATTTTGTGAACAATTCACAATATCTGGAATGCATGTTTCCGGAGATATTCGGTGTTAAAAAACAGATTTCCCAATAAACTGTGATCTCCATAAATTTTGACAAGGCTGTAATGGAATAAATGAGAATTGCTGGATCAGACATATGTGATTTCTTGCTTTTGATAAATGATCGCATGTAAAGTCGTTCATTTAGACAATACCAATGAAGATTGTATTAATTTGATTGTGATTTATGGAGAATGTAATAGAATGATTTCTCGGACATGTCGCACTTTTGCCGAACGATAACCCGAGAGACGATGTATGGTCGTCGTCTTGGGACAGTCTACTTGAACTTTCAAACCAAAAATTAACAAATAGAAAAAACTTTTTAACAAAAAATTGAACCGACGAAAAAATGAACTGAAAAGCAAAAAATAAAATGAACCTGTATAGTCTTAATAACTTTTTGGGATGTTATTGTTTTCGCTGGAGATTTCACATTGCATTTTCATGTTATTTTGTTTTGATCATTTCTTCAAAGTAATTTAATGTTCTTCGTTAATTGTTTGTTTGGCGCCGACTCAAAACTAGTTACTTACATTAGTTTTGGAGCTAAGTTATAACAGGTTCATTTTATTTATTGCTTTTCAGTTTCTTTTTTCGTCGGTTCAATTTTTTGTTGAAGTTTTTATTTTTTATCACCCTTGCTGTGCCATATTACCAGGAAATATATTAATTACTCAGAAAGGACATACCCGAAAGCACGTTTCAATATTATCTTATCAAAAGTCTATCCCAAATGCATGACTCCGGAAAATATCATACTTGGATTTAAAGCTCCTGTTGTTAACCACTTCAACCCCTCGGTAATACCAGATTCTGCGTTTGCTCCGGCACAACTATTGGAGTGGCCTCAAAATGTTCCGGTAAGTCCAAACGAACGACAAGATGCAGAATATTCTTTTGAAGATGAAATTACACTTGCCATCATCAATCTTCGGAAGAATAAAGAGATTGGTAGGATTAATGAAAAGCCTCTGAAGACTGCCAACAATGCAAAAGGCCATTCAAAGCTATGAATAACGTACATAACCAAATGAACAAGACTGGCATGTCTAGATTTAGTCCCCAAAATAGTCCTAAATTATCGAATCTAGACAAATCCTTCAAGGATAGGATTTTTCCTACTCCCGAGGGTACCAAACCAGTCAACGAAAAAGCCGGAAGGCTATTAATTATAAAGCCCAAAAGGTAACGAAACAATCAACAATAGATATGTCCGCACGGAGAGGTGTAGAGGAAGAATACCAGGCAAAAATTAAACTGTGACAAAAAATTGAAATTTACCAGTCGCAAATTCCAACCCTACCCAATGACTGATATCTGAGATAATATTTTCAGGTGAAATGCAAAATACTCCGGTCACAAGTAGAGATGGGTGTACTCGTATGTTGTTCATTTCAGATTTCAAACTGAAATTTAGTGTATGAAACATCACTCTTTTTGAATATGGTGAATTTATTGAGATTAGGTAGGTACCTATTTTTCTTCAATTAATAATATAAATATTTAGATTTTTTTTACATCAGGACTGAAGAGTCTTTACGTGAAGACTGAAAAGTCTTTGATCACCTCCGGAGGCCCTTTCCTCAGTAACTTAGGTATTGAATTCGTGAAATATAATTCTTTGCCAAATTCAGATGATAGAAAATGATGAGATCTGTTCAAAGTGGATGACACTTGATAACTTTTATGTTTCGAACTCAAAGACTCATTTGTAGGGTACTGTAGGTACTCATGATAAAAACGAAACACTAATTATCATTCCGTGGTGTCTGTCGGATTGCCTGTTGCTGTCTTCTAAAATCTGAAACTTGCATCTTAGAGCCTTGTTATAGAAACTGACGACCCAAGATTATTTCCGAAACTGAACATATAGGTAATAGGCTTCGTTTCCGAATGAAAATTTTGGAGTGTAAATTGACGAACATAATGAAATGCGATATTAAAAAAATGATATTATGAGGAATTCATTCATTAATAAAAGTCGAAATGAAAATAAGTCTAGAATAATACACGCATGTCAATATTTAAAATCATTATATTCAGGAAGGCTTTCACTCAGTTATACAATATCACTATTATTTTTTTTAATTCAACAATATTGTACAATAAACATATGTGTACTCCCTCAATCAAACGCTTGATAGCTACTCGTTGATTTCCAATATTTCGAATATTTGAAGTCGATGCCGGGATAAAAGTCGGACTCACGAGTTAAAAAAAATGCTCGTCGCCCTTCTTATGCTATCGTACTTTTCCAAAAAAGGCTTTCATTGAAATATTTATATTCTCATTGAGTTATTCGCTGAGCACAATAGCTAAGATACTTAGCAATTACAGAAAATAACTTCGATTTCACATTGGTACTTCAAAGAACCCACTTGTACTGAAAGCCTTAATTGTTTTTATTTCCTCTTTTAGGGTCTTTCGGCATGACACTGAGTAACTACTCGTATTTCAAACTGTTGACATGTTTATGAAACTTCATTACAAAGCGCATACGTTATCTGGAGTGATGTTTTATCTTGTATCTCAATGAAGTATGAAAATAAATTGAAAGTATCACGAATCCAAGGAAAATACTCGGAGAATTGACAACTTCGAAGAAGACCGTACACAAAACATAATTGATGAAAAACTTTCATATTGGATATATTCAAGATATATTTACCTTGGCTTTTGCAACTATCGAAAAATTGAATATTCCGTTTCAAAAAAGTTCGAGTTTGACATATAATAGGAATCCTTTTTAAAGACAAGATTTTATTCAAATGCCCTAAAAAGTAAAAGAATAATTGCTTTGGATGTGTGACGTAGGTTATTTCGTGAGTTACAGATTCAAGAGTTCGTCACTTTCAGTGAGAATACAAAAGCGACAAGTTTTTGAATCTGTACCTCACGAAATAACCTACGTCACATATCCAAAGCAATTATGTCTTTACTTTTTACAGCATTTGGATAAAAGCTTGTCTTTAAAAAAGTTTTTTATTAATGATTTTATTTTGTGCTTTTTGGTTAGAACGCCTCAATCTATGCCTTTTTGTTGAAGCATCGTTATTATGAGGCCCTTATCTTGAAAATATTGAGCTATCTAGTTCTTCAATGAGGAGACCATCTAAAGATTAACTCATCCACGATCCCAGAGCTGCCATCTTCAATTTATAAATTTTGGTGAAAAATCAAAAAAATTCCACTATATTCATGATTTCCGATCCCAAAAACCCCGGGATACCAATTTTGAATAGAAACGGTCCATAGTCTCGTCCACCATCCTCCAATTCAATTTGTGAATTTTGACAATAAATTCATAACGTCTGACCCCGAAAACCCCCACATACCGATTTTGAATAGAATCGGACCATAATCACAAAGATCTTCCGCCATCTTGAAGTCGCCATTTTGATTTTATGAATTGACAAAAAATTCATGATCTTCGATCCCAGAAACCCAATTTTCCCAATTCCACCCAATTCCAATTTTGAATCGAATCGGGCCATAAACACAAATCTTGTCCGCCATCTTAGAGCCATCATTTTGTTTTTTTCCATAACAAAATTTTTATAATGTGTTGTAACCGGAATTATAAGCACCTGCCAAATTGCACGTTAATCGGAAAACTAAAATTTGGTCAAAATTCAATTGCAAGATGTTCACAAACATAGGTACTAATTAACAAACTAATAAGTGAAGTTAAATAAAAGCTTGTGAATAAAAATAAACGAGTGAAATTGAATAAAACCTTGTAGAAAATTTAATATTTGAATTTAGTAGTTTGATTTATTTTATTAAATATTTTGAGTATTTCAACTCCTTTATCGTTAATATTTATTTATAAATTTAGAAACATTTACATAGTTGCACAATAATCATTGTGGACAATTTCAAGATATCTAAAATCAAAATAATTATGTGTAAAAAATTATTTAAAAATTACATTTCAGCCTGAATTACGGATCTATATCTGTGCTGTACACAAACTAAAAATAACGAATTTCGCATCTCGTTATTTGTACCTACTTCCGAAAAAATGGAAATAGAAAAATGTGAGTTATTTTCATAAGAAGTTTTGAAAAATTGAATTTCAAAATATCATTATGCTTCAGATAACACCATTTGATGAATATATATATATATATGTATATATATATATATATATATATATATATGATTAGCAAAAATTATAGATGTGACATCTATAATTTGCGGAGTGAAGCTCAGACCTAGTGAAGTGGAGTTCAATGCCAGGAAATTTCGTGCAACATTGATAGTTCACCAACAGCTGTCAGTATAGGCCAATCCACGACACCAAAAGTCAAGCTTCTAGTGCGTTCCGAGTAACGCGAACAAATAACAAAGGAGATTTGTTTCATATCCAAGAAAGCCGTTAAGTTCGAGAAAGACCGTCCTGATGATTGAGAAACCATGAAACAGCTGAAGGCGGAAGGTGGCTTTCTTGGACATGAAACATATCTCTCATTCTTTTTATATATATACATATATGTATATATATATATATATATATATATATACATATATATATATATATACAGTAAAAAACGGATATAACGACATTGAAGGGACCGTATACTTCGGACGTTATGTCCGATAGTTGTTATAAGCAATGTACACAAGTATGTATGTATATATTATGTCTGTAGTATGGGGATAGGTTATGCATATGAACTTGTTTTCAAATAACTTTATGTTCAGATGTCCTCGATCGTTTAATTTTCAAAGAGTTGTTTTCGAAAAGAGCCTTTATTTTATCTCTATCCTTCCAAATCGTTGATATCGTAGAGTGTGAGACTCCACATTCCTTTGCAATTTCACTATTTGACTCGCCATTTTCTAATCTCCATATAATATGTAATTTTCTTCAATATTAAACACTTTCCTATTTCTTCTTTGCGACATAGTAACGCGTGAACACACGATCTAAACCAAAATTTTAAAATCCACCTGTAATTCACGCGGTCAACTATCGCACTGAATAAGTCGTAAAACATGCAAGGTCAAATGGCAAAGAGCGGGAAAAGAGGTTCTATAGCAAAATATTCCTTCATATTATTAGTATAAAGGTGAAAATTGTTCGTAATGTTTTGTTTTGCTGGAATAGGTAAACGGTTGGTCGTTATAGCCGATGAATATCGATAAAGTTTCGTCGTTTTAAGCGATATGTCGCTGTATCCGATGTCGTTATAGGCGGTATGTGTACTTATTAGTTTATATAGATTCGGCCGGGACCTTGCCATTCGGTTGTTATAACCGATCTGTCGTTATAAACGATGTCGTTATATTCGGTTTTGAGTTTCTTGAACCAGGAATATACAATGGAGTTTGAGTTTCTTGGGGATTTGGTTCTTTTTGTGAATGTCTTCTTCTAGGAAATGAACATTTAATTTGTCGACGTTTCGACCGTGTCCACGGTCTTCTTCAGGGACCACAAATATATTTTTCTTTGACACAAAGATACAATATTGATGATGAAATGGACCTAAGAATAATTAGCAGGACCATTATTTTGAAAAAAAAACAAAGTTCAAAAGCAGCAAAAGATTCATTTTTCATAATTATATAATTTTTTCCCTCCTCTTTGTTGTGTTGTCGGTATAAATATGTTTTTTTTCTTCTTTATCAGTGTGTCAGCCACAAAAACCCTGTCGACTAATTTGTCAAAACTGAAACCCCAAATTCCACAAAATAAAAAGACACATAATTTAACAAATTTCATGCAAAGAACCAACATGTATAGGTTTCCCAATATCAATTGCAGAAGCATAAAAAAGTCTTGCGGCGAAATCGTGTGAGCAGCAGTGGCGAAGATAACTAATATTATTAAGATATTTTAAGATTTTAAAAATACTTCATAAATAATGAAAAATGAAAAAAAATTTAAGACAATCTTTTATTTATACAAATACATTAAGAAAGAAAAATAATTTCTTTCATTGTTTGATGTAGGTTATTATTATATCCTAAAACGTATTTCGATCGGCACACACCAAGACCATAGACGCTACTGGTTTTTAATCTTTCAGAGCTAATGAAATACAAATATAACGCGTGATTTATGACCTCCCATCGTAGAGACACAGCTGCCAGCATTATGTCCAACTTGATTTGTCCAGACGAATCGGTTGTACAACTGACAGCCCTCACTCGAGTTCACGTTGACTATAGGCTCTTTTGTGTTAGCGTGTTAGCGAAGTGAGTTTTCATTTGCTCTCTATAGAAACAGCTTCTGCAATTGATATTGGATGGACTATAACAAAGTCTATATCGGCCAGACCCTTCAGTATCTTGAAAATCGCCTGAAATCACACAAATATGCAAAAACCGCATCAAATCATGATTTCAACTACAACCAAACAGAAATACTTGCTACCGAATATAACACCAAAAAACGTGAATTCCTCGAAATGATTCATATAAAGAAAAATACAAACAGCATAATTAATAGAACCGACATACAAAATATATCACAATCTACTTTCAAAAATACTAGCACCTACATTCACCTTCCATCACGCCATCTATAACAGAATCGACAAACACCAAATCTCCAGAAAAGCAAGAAATCATCAATTTAAACAACCGAAGTAGATTCCCACAAACTTCCGTTGACTGACAATCCAAGTCGCTTCACGGTACTATTCCAACGATATTTCACATCTATATCAACTCTCCTTAGCGGATTGCTCACGTGTTTTTAATAAGGAAGAAAACGAACTACAACAAAGTATCGCGGTTTATTTATACCGACAACACAATGAAAAGGAGGAAAAAAAAAGATATAATTATGAAAAATAAATCATCTGCTGCTTTTGAACTTTGCTTCTTGTCAAAATAATGGTCCAGCTAATTATTCTTAGCTTAGTCCAATTCAATGAATATTGCATCTTTGTATAAACGAAAAATATATTTGTAGTCCCTGAAGGAGACCGTGGACACGGTCGAAACGTCGACAAATTGAATGTTTATCTCCTAAACGAAGAGTGTCATTCACAAAAAGAACCAGAACCCCTAGAAGCTCAAACTCCATTATATATATATATATATATATATATATACATATAATATATATATATATAAATATATATATATATATATATATATATATATAATATATATAAATATATATATATATATATATATATAATATATATATATACAGATATATATATAATATATATATATATATATATTTAAATATATATATATATATATATTTTTTTTTTTATATATAAACAGTGGGGAATAACGGCGATCTTCAGTCAGCATAAGTGTTGAATTATGAAAAACTCTTTAATACGTTGGACGAGCTTTCGTTTCAATTTTGAAACCTCTTCAGGGTTCTAAAATATGTAAATTACATTATTGAGAAAATACTTAGAATGAAGGAAGTACTTACAGTAATCTGAGTGGTTGATTAATGAACATGAACTTACAAAAAAACGTAAAATATATGTAAATATTGAAGGATTTGAAATTACTACCTATGATTAATCGTCAGAAAAATATAAAATATGTAGTGGGTGTTTAAATTTTTATATTATATTAAGATTTTCGATATCTGTTTTTTTGTTCATATTTTGATTGGATTTATGAATTTCAATCATTTCAAGAAATAATCTTTTACAGATTTTTTTTTTCTGAATATAAAACTTGTGCTTCCTCGAATGATATTTTATGGCCTGTTTCAATAGCATGTTGAGCTAATGCACATGACTTCTTGTTGAGTCTTATATCACTTCTGTGAGAGATACTACGGTTATTTAAAGTTCTTGAACTTGTACCAATATAGTTCAAATCACAGTTGTTACATGGTATGCTGTAGACAACATTTGATTTCTTCAAATCTGGTGTGGGATCTTTCAACCTCGTATTTAAATTTTCAATAGTCTTGATATTCTGTTTTGAGATTTTTATGTTAATTTCATTTTTGAATAATTTAATTATATTTGATGATATAATTCCTATATTAGTTATCGAAAATCTCAGCAAAATCCACACTTATCTTTTACAAATGGATTAAAACTGATGATTCTCAAAGAATATAATATAAAAATTAACACACCCACTACATATTTTATATTTTTCTGACGATTAATCATAGGTAGTAATTTCAAATCCTCCTATGTCACTTGAAACGTCAAAGCTATAACACCATTCCGAGAAATGTTTACATATATTTTACGTTTTTTTTTTAAGTTAATGTTCATCAATCAACCAATCAGATTACTGTAAGTACTTCCTTCATTTTAAGTATTTTTTCTCAATAATGTAATTTACATATTTTAGGACCCTGAAGTTTCAAAATTGAAACGAAAGCTCGGTCCAACGTATTTAAGAGTTTTTCATAATTCAACACTTGTGCTGACTGAAGATCCCCGTTATTCCCCCGTTATTCCCCACTGTTTATATATTTAAATGTATACCGGGTGCCCCACATTTAATGTGACAGGCAATATCTGGCTTCCTGAAGAAGACCGATGAAAATGTTTTTCTCGAAAGTTTCAGGATTTCATAGGAGCTAAATTTTGAAATATACCCAATTCGGTTCCGGCGTTGTTGAGTTTTTGCACCTTTCCCTAAAATGTTTGGTGAAAGACCATTTCCGAAGATACGTTATACACGAATCCTCTGTGTATCCTAATGAAATTATGGGAGAAACTCTCAGAAATGCATCAGATCACATGAAAAATTACCAAAATATACTGGGTGTTCAAAACAATGGTTGCAGTTTTGTGTAATTTTTCTGGAATTCCGTGACTGAGAAATCATTTTGAATATGAAACAACTTCGGAATTGAAATATGTGTATTCAGCAACAATTCATCAATAATAATGTAATATAGTTTGATGTATCTATTGATAAGAATAGTACCTAGATATAAGTCATAAACATTGTTAAAAGTGACGTCCATTAGACATGAGACAGGCTTCGAAACGGCGATTCAGTTCTCTCGAACAAGTCGCTCATATAAAATTAGACGTAATATTACTGCAGGCTAGTCGAATCTCCAGTTTCAGGTCATCCAAATCAAAAGGAAGAGTAGTGAAAATAATATCTTTTAAATAACCCCCTGAAAAAACAAGTGGTGATATCTGAGGAAAAAACCGGCCACCAAATTGGACTATTATTACCAATCCATCTATTTGGATAAGTTCTATCCAGATATTCATTAACAACCTGTAAATATTGAGCAGGAGCCAAATTTTTGCACCAAATTCATCCTCCATCAATTAGATAGAGTAGAAGTTAGGTCCCATAAAATTATGCACCATAAGTTAATACCCCACATGGTTTGAAAATTACTTTCGCGGACCCAGTCCAATAGTGACCGTTATGTCGATTTGCAACTCCATCGCTCCACAAAATTAAATTATTGTGTGCAACGTTTTCATTTAAAGTTTCAAACAAAACACATATGACCCGAAAAGGACGGAAAATAAGTACTTGGCCAGAGAGAGAGAAAACAAAGGGAACTATGCTATATGCATTTCTAGGCTCGTTTTCGTTATCCTATTTATGCCATCATTCGTTGCCCCACTCATGAACGTTTTTCTGGAAATAGATAAAGAGGTCCTACACAGTTAGCAGTGCGTGTCTTGCATTTTGTAGTGGAAGTGTATATATATATATATATATATATATATATCAATTTGTTTATGTGCTGTTCGTATTCCAGCAGTGAGTAATATCTATTGTTAATTTATTTTATTTTTTTATTGTTCTCATTACAAACACCAATTGGTAATTATAAGTCACAAGTCACAAGAAAAATATATCAATTAATTAATAATTGTTTATATACTGAGCGGTTATTTTGATTTCAGTAATATTTCTGTTGATTAATATTTATTTATTTTTATTTTAAACAAATTAAACCTATGCCATGCTATCCTGTTATTAAATAGCATACATGATTTTGCTGAGTAATATTAAGTAGTAGTTACCATAAAGTAATTAATAAATGTTTATATACTGAGCGGTTATTTTGATTTCAGTAATATTTCTGTTGATTAATATTTATTTATTTTTATTTTAAACAAATTAAACCTTACCATGCTAAACTGCTATTAAATTGCATAAATGATTTTGCTGAGTAATATTGAGTAGTAGTTACGCTAGTGCAATAGTGTCAACATCACCAACACTGTTAAGGTTTCCCCTTATTCCTGACCCATCTTTTGTTAAAAACTATTATTTTTATTTTTTTTATTCTTTATATATAAGTATTTTCATATGGTCGAAGCAATTCCCCTTAATTTTCAAATATATATATCATTTCGCGTTCATGAAAGCATACTTCCACTTTACGCATGCGCGCGAAGAAAATCAAGCAAGAATTCAGTTTTCTTTCGACTCCGCTTTGAAACACTCCGCTTTCAAGATATACGTCTCGCCAGTTTAGTTAAAAACGGAAAACATTTTGGTTCTTCAAGTTTCCGTCTCACCGCTATAGTGTTAAAAGGAAGACATTGTCACGTGTGTGATAACTCACTTTTCGTAGTTTAAACACAAGATTCCTGAAGGAAGGAGGAAGATCCATCCATCTAGGCACCAGAGGTAGGTGGAAGTTCTTTCTCGATTTTAAATCGTTCAATAATCCATTTGAACCAGCAAATTTCATATTTTTCATATTTTTCATATTTTCATTTTACCGCCACATTTTTGGTCCTTCTGGCCAAGAATCCCTGGATTATTGGTTTTTCATTATTCATTTAAATACGAAGAATTGCTTCGACCATTTTTTTCAAAATATAAATTCAAGGTCACCGGTATTCAGCTGGTGAAACAATTGTAGGTAGGAATTTGTATCCTTTTTTGCGATAAAAGTTGCCAGGTCCGTTCTTGGGTACAGTGGTTTTTGTGTATTTATTTCAATTTATCAGTTATTTGATTAGTTTCACAAAATGGCTGATAAGATCAAAAAATTGAAAGCTCTTCGAAATACTGAAATAAAGAGAATGTCAGAACTGAAAGAGGTAGCTGAAATAGCCGTTATAAATAGTAAAGCTCATTCTGAGTTTCGGCAACGATTCAAAGTTTTAAAGGAAATTGAATCGAATTTCAATGATCATCAGTCTAACATTATCAGTAACTTAAGTTCGTTGAAGATCTAACCACAGATATGTTGGATACTGAAGAATCTGTCCGCACCGCATTTGATAAGGATTTATTTTCAGTTCAAGCAATTCATGCTGATTTATTTGAAGAGGTTCCACAAACTCAGGTTGGACAAATTATTGCTCCCTCCGCACCCAGAGTAAAACTTCCTGAAATGAAGTTGCCAACTTTCAATGGGGACATAAAGGCGTTCACTCCATTCATTGATCTTTATAACGTTCTTGTGCACAATAATGTGTCTCTTTCTAGCATTGAAAAGTTTGCCCACTTGCATTCTGTATTGGAGGGCCGCCAAAACGTTGATTTCGTGCACACCGCTTATTTCAAGCAATTATTTAGTAGCTTATAATGCAATCACAAAAGATATTCAAACCCGCGTCTTTTAGCAAATGCTCACTGGAGCGAAATTGAGTGTAGTCCGCGCATGTCAATTGAAAACCCGCCTTTGCTTAGGAAAATTATTGATACATTTTCGGAAAACGTTGCCGCTCTCCGCAATTTATCCTATCCTGTAGATCAATGGATTTCATCCTTTGTCATATGCTTTTGAAAAGACTCGACTCCACTACTGTGGCCCGCTATGAATTAGAACTCAGTTCAAAATCGATTACCAATCCTAATTTCACTGACATGATAGATTATTTAACAAATCAGTGTAATGCGTTCGAATCACTTTCATTGAATTCTATCCGTATGAAACCCAAAACTCATAATACTTGTAATATATCTAACATGAACCGCACGAATCCTAATCTTTCTAGTTTTCGAAATACCACTTTGTTTGCCGCAAATCCGCAGGCATATGCGAGTAAAAGGCTATGTCCACTCTGTAAATCTGAACATGCTTTATATAAATGTCCTTCATTCCTGGGAAAATCTCCTAGAGAAAGATATAATATTGTTAAACAAAACCATTGGTGCACAAATTGCTTAAGTCATACTCATTCCAAGTCAAAATGTTCTTCATCTCGTACTTGCAATTATTGCCAATCTACTTATCACCACTCAACTTTACATTTTGACAGACCGCAAAATATTTCAGCTTCATCATCAAATTCTAATAATGATGGTTCTTCCGATTCAGTCCTTCGAATTGAAGAAACTCCGCAAACTTATATTCCTGAAACCGGCCCTGCAGCACTTAGTGCGAATCTTTCACAGCAACACAATGTCTTATTGGCTACCGTTAAATTGAGAATTTTAGATTGTCGTGGTAATTTCCAGGTGGTAAGAGCATTAGTGGATAGTGGATCGCAAGCAAATTTTATTTCCAAACGATTCCTGCATCGTTTAGGTTTGAAACGTTCAAATCAGCTGTTGCTGTACAAGGGCTCGGAAATATGACCGCTCAGGCATCGCTTGGCAAGGTTAGCTGTACTGTTCAGCCGACCGGAGCGACGCATCCGATTTTAACTTTGAAGCAATAATTCTTGATCACATTTGTTCAGATATGCCTACTTTTAAGTTTGATACATTTACTTGGAGTCACATAAAAAACATTACTTTGGCTGACCCACAGTTCTCGAAACCCGCACCGATTGATCTACTTTTAGGCGCTGAAATATTTCAGAAAATTCTTTTGGACGGCCGTAGTGTTGGTAATGAAAATTTACCCAGTGCGTTTAATACCACTTTTGGTTGGATTTTATTTGGAAAAGTTGCAGCTACACATCAAAAAGTAATCAATTCATTTTTTGAACATTGTAGAAATATCTCAACTAGAGAATACGCTGAAGCGATTTTGGGAAATCGAAGAGATACCTTGTGAAGAAACGATTTCTGTCGAGGAAAAAAAATGTGAACAATTATTTTTGGACACTACAACTCGCACGGAGACCGGACGATACATGGTGTCCCTCCCATTCAAAGAATCCGCAGTCGTGAATTTTGAGAATTCTAGAGATATAGCTCTTCGACGTTTTACAGCCTCGAAAGGAGATTGGCCCGCAATCGAAATTTATATAATGAATATTCCAAAATTTTCAAGGAATACATAGAGTGCAATTACATGGAAACGATTCCGGAATCGAATTATCTAAAGTTCCTTCTTATTATATACCACATACTTGTGTTTTCAAACCAGACAGTACTACAACAAAATTCGAATAGTTTTCGATGCAAGCGCAAAATGTTCTAATAATATTTCACTGAATGACGTGTTGATGACAGGACCTAAATTACAAAAGGATATTTTGGCAATACTTTTGAATTTTCGACTACATCTCATTGCATTTACCGCAGATATTAGCCGTATGTATCTTCAAATTTTGCTCCGAACCGCTGATAGAGATTTTCAAAGAATTTTTTGGAGATTTTCTCCAAATGAACCGCTGCTTGAATATCGTTTACGTACGGTGTCTTTTGGGGTAGCCAGTAGTCCTTGGCTTTCCCTCCGCACGTTGGCAAATTGGCTGACGATGAAAAACAAACTATCCACTAGCGTCGCAACTTTTGCTGTCCCATAATATTTATGTAGATGACGTCATTGGTGGATGTGATTCTTTGGACGAATCACTTGCAGTACAAAGTCAATTGATTTCATTATGTAAAAGTGGTGGTTTTCATCTCAAGAAGTGGTCGAGTAATAATGTTGAGTTTTTAGAAAATTTACCTAAAGATTATTTGTATGATCAATCATATTCGATGGATAAAGAAAATGAGTCAACCATTAAAGTCTTGGGGTTAAAATGGACTCCTTCTTCAGATGTTTTCTTTTTTTCTGTTAATTTATTAGAGGAACCGCTTACTAAACGTAATATATTATCCGAACTTAGTCGAATATTCGACCCTCTTGGGTTTCTATCACCAATCACATTGTTTGCAAAACTGATAATGAAAGAATTATGGTTACAGGGTGTTGGTTGGGATGAGCTCCCTCCCAACCAAATTATAAAAAAATGGACATTATATAAAGTCAACTACCAGAAATATCGAAGATTGGAATTCCCGTCTCATTCCATTCCAAGATTTCACCGTTGTGAATTACATGCCTTTTGTGATGGCTCACAGAACGCATATGCGTCTTGTCTGTACGTCAGAGTAATAAAAATAACCGCATTTTTGTATCTCTTTTGAGTGCAAAATCTAAAGTTACTCCTACCAAATTATTATCTATTCCTAGGATAGAGTTATCTGCTGCCCTTTTGTTGTCAAGGTTAGTCTCTTACGTTTTGGAGATTTATTCCGAAAGAGTCAGATTCGATCAAATATATACTTGGACGGATTCGTCAATTGTTTTACATTGGGTAAAGTCAGATCCAAACAAGTTCAAAACTTTTATTGCTAATCGTATATCTATGATACAAAATAAAGTTTCTCCTGAGTGGTGGCGTCATGTATCTTCCAAAGATAATCCCGCTGATTGTTCCTCCGCGGCCTCCTTCCCGGAGAATTAGTTAATCATCCGCTATGGTGGGGAGGCCCATTTTGGTTACAGAAACCCGAAACCGATTGGCCCATCCAAAATTCAAATTAGAATCTCACAGCTTCGATTGTCAAGAGCGCAGAACGGTGCTTGTAGCATTCACTGATGTAGATTCATTGCAGAATATTCTATACAAAATTTTCTTCTCTAGAGAAAATCCAGAGAATCATAGCATACATCAGAAGATTTTATTTTAATTTGAGACATCCGCTGAATAAACTAATTGGTTCTTGTTTCAGTGATACTGAGTTACACGAGGCTTTACTTGTTCTTGTTAAATTCACTCAGTATTCTGTATTCGAAGATGAAATTTCTAGATTAAAAAATAATAAACCGCTTCCTAAGTATTTGAGAAAACTCAGTATTTTTATAGACCACAAAGGTTTATTGCGAGTGGGTGGAAGGTTACACAACTCGCTTTTAGAATATGATAAAAACACCCTCTTCTTCTACCACGTTCGAATAGACTCACTGATTTAATAATAGAATATACTCATAAACTTCACCTGCATCCCGGACTGCAGACGTTGCATTTTCTTTTATTACTAAATTTTTTGATATTATCCCGCGTCGCACCATCCGAAAAGTGTTGGACAAATGCTTCCGATGTTGGCGCCTCAATCCGCTGAAGCCTACAACCCCTATGGGCAATCTCCCGCAAACCGAGTTTCACAGGTAAAAGCTTTTTCAGTAGTTGCTGTTGATTTTGTGGCCCATTTTCATTACGTTGGGCAAAATCCGCGGGGCAAAGACGGTTAAATCTTATGTCTGCGTTTTATTTGTTTTGCAACTAAAGCCATACATTTGGAACTTATTTCAGACATGACAACCGAGGCATTTCTGGCTGGCTTACGCAGGTTCATGGCAAGGCGAGGCCGCTGCTCATACATTTTAGTGATTGTGGTAAAATTTTGTTGGTGCAAATAAATATATTAATGAAATTATGAAAAATGCCGCAGATAATGAAAAGTTAGTTTGGTCATTTCACCCCCCGACAGGCAGCCATTTTTCCGGCTTAGTTGAAGCAGGTGTTAAATCATTCAAAACACACTTTGCTAGAGTTATCGGTTCGCAAATTCTCACGTACGAAGAATTGTATACAGTTATAACTCAAATTGAGGCTATATTGAATTCTAGACCGCTTTGCCCGCTGAGTTCTGATCCAAGTGATTTGTCGGTTCTGACTCCGGGGCTTTTTTAACGTTAGAACCTTTAACTTGTCTTCCAGACCCTGATTTCAGTCATCTAAAACTGAACTCTTTGGGACGATGGGAGTTATTACAAAGGATGAAATCCTGTTTCTGGTCCAGGTGGCATTTAGAATATTTAACTAATTTGCAGCAGAAACACAAATGGAATGATCCTGATCATCCCTTGAAAGTTGACGATCTCGTCATTATAAAGCAAGATAATTTATCGCCTTTACAGTGGCGTATGGCCAGAGTTGTGGAACTTCACCCTGGATTAGACAAAGTAGCTCGCGTTGCTACAGTGAAAACCAGTAGTGGTACCTATAAGAGACCAATTAATAAATTGTGTCTCCTTCCACAGAATTAGTTTTGTTGAAAGCCTTCAACAAAAGGTGGGGAGAATGTTAAGGTTTCCCCTTATTCCTGACCCATCTTTTGTTAAAAACTATTATTTTTATTTTTTTTATTCTTTATATATAAGTATTTTCATATGGTCGAAGCAATTCCCCTTAATTTTCAAATATATATATCATTTCGCGTTCATGAAAGCATACTTCCACTTTACGCATGCGCGCGAAGAAAATCAAGCAAGAATTCAGTTTTCTTTCGACTCCGCTTTGAAACACTCCGCTTTCAAGATATACGTCTCGCCAGTTTAGTTAAAAACGGAAAACATTTTGGTTCTTCAAGTTTCCGTCTCACCGCTATAGTGTTAAAAGGAAGACATTGTCACGTGTGTGATAACCCACTTTTCGTAGTTTAAACACAAGATTCCTGAAGGAAGGAGGAAGATCCATCCATCTAGGCACCAGAGGTAGGTGGAAGTTCTTTCTCGATTTTAAATCGTTCAATAATCCATTTGAACCAGCAAATTTCATATTTTTCATATTTTTCATATTTTTCATTTTTACCGCCACAAACACAAACATCACCATATAATATACTGTAAATATCAAGGAAATAAAATTAAAAAATAATCTATATTGTCTTTCAGAATAGTAACTTTTCGTCTCTCTCTCCAGTTTTACTACTCACGATATACTTACTTTTTTTAATAATCACTTGATAGTAAGAAAGCAATACATACATCTACATACATCTACAGATCCCAAACAGTTCAATAAGAGCTTACAAGAATACTTACAAAACTGTAGTAGCAATAACGCCACTTATTCTATTTTTATCGGAGATATAAACATCGATATCTTAAAAAATGATGAGCACTGCAATGAGTACCTAAGCACACTGAATGAGTTCGGATACATCTCAGTAATTGATAGTGAGACAAGAGTACATAAAAATAATGGCACTTGCATTGCTCATATATCTAAAATTAGAAATGAATATTAGGGACCAGATATTACCTTTAATAATACAAAGTAGCATAACAGATCACTACACAACCGCCCTCCAAATGATACTTAACCAGAATGAAAATGTAACAAGTAATACAAATAAATACGAAAAACACATCGATCTCAAAAAACTAAAAAACAACTTAGGGCATACCTGCTGGGATCCTGTATATTCCGCACGTGACCCTAACGCTGGAACAGACGAATTTATCGATATTCTCACTGGTGCTATAAACGAGTCTACCTCTCTAACAAGAGTAAAGAGGAAAGATACTAAAATTGCACCATGGATAACAAATGCTCTTGTTAAATCCGCGGACACAAAAAATAGACTGTTTAGAAATCTACAGAATGATCCTAATAACCTAGAACTAAAAACCTATTATAAAAACTACAAAAACAAATTCACCAACTTGATAAAAAAAGTTAAATTGGAATATTATCAAAAACAAATAATAAAAAACACCTCAGATACAACAACATTATGGAAAATAGTGCAAGATATAAGTAGTACCAAGAGAAAGACACGTAACATGAAAGAAATAAAAAACGAGTCAGGTGAATCTATAACTAACAAAAAGAAAATATCTGACGAGTTTAACAATGTATACACTCAAATAGAAAAAAAAATGGCAAACAATATAAAAAAAAATCCCAATTATTTCCCGAAGAGAACTATTTCTCCCAACTCTTTCGTACTTCTTCCAACTGACAACAAGGAAATCGAGAATATTATTGGTGAACTAAAAACTAAAAAATCTGTTGGTATAGACGAAATCAAAGCGGGAACTATTGAAACAATCTGTACATATATTCTGGAACCTCTAACATATTTAATTAACTTGTGCATGGAAAGAGATATCTGGCCACGAGCGTTTAAAAAAGATGTGGTGGTACCAATTTTCAAAAAAAGGGATGAAACATTGATTACTAACTATAGACCAATTTCGCTAATAACACATCTAACGAAAGTTTTTGAAAAAGTTCTTAAAAAAAGGCTAGCTGAGTATATTTCCAAATATAACCTGATATCAAATAAACAATATGGCTTCAGAGAGAATATATCCACCCAAGGTGCACTATTGGCACTCACCACTGAGATTTCTACTACTCTGGATAAAAATATACCATGTCTATGCTTATTTATGGATCTATCGAAAGCGTTCGACACAGTAAGTCATGACCTACTCCTAGAGACATTAGAAGATATGGGTATCAGAAATAATTGTCTGAAACTATTCGAAAGTTATTTGACCGACAGATATCAGTCTGTGAGAGTGGAAGAAGCACTCAGTGATAGGAGAAAAATTGAGTATGGTGTACCTCAAGAAACCGTTTTGGGTCCCATTCTATTTAATATATATGTTAATGGCATATTCTCCATTGAGAGCAGTGGAAAAATTTTAGGTTTTGCTGACGACATAGTAGTTTTTTATGAAACAAGTTCTTGGCAAGAACTAAAAGTTATGGTGGAAACGGATTTTCCTTCAATCAAAAACTGGCTGGAACACAAGCTATTAACTGTTAATTTGGAAAAAACATATAACTTACCCTTCAGCTGCAATCGGTCGAATTCACCATCATTTCAGAGCCTCACGTTTGACATAAGGGGGCAACAACATACTATCTTACCAGAAACTAAAATTAAGTATTTGGGAATAATAATAGATACTCATCTAAAATGGGATGCTCATATTAATTATGTATGCAAAAAGTTAAGAATGATCATTTATAAATTCAAATACCTCAAAGATATATTAGATTTTCAACAATTCAAAGTATTATACCACGCATTAGTCGAAAGTCATCTACGATATGGTATAATTGTCTGGGGAGGAGCCTTGAAGACCCATATTTATCCCCTAGAACTTCTACAAAAAAGATTCCTCAAGCTGATTATGTCTAAAGAAGCTAAATATCCATCTGATGCACTATTTTCCGCAGCTCAAGTTTTTGATATACGCCAACTTTTTTATTACAACATATCAGATACCATAAAAATAAACATGACTTCAACCTACCGAGTCATCCTTACCATACAAGGCAAAAAAACCAGCACATAGTTCCGAACAGACACAAATCTATCGGCCAACGGTCCTATAACTATATGTCTCCAAAATTGTATAACACTGCCCCAACCCATATACAAAAAAACAACTATCTGGTATCATATAAGAAAGAATTGAAGTCATTCATATACAGTCAACAACGAAAAAAAATTGCTGATTTGGTGGAAATGAAAAATGTTTGAAAATGTGTATGTATGTGTGTATGTTACTCTAAATTGTCTAGTTTTAAGTTGATATTTTATAAATTGTACATTGAGCTTTCAATATTTTAATATTTTTGTATTCATCTTTCTCGAATAAACTGTGACAGTTTATATTTTGTGTTAATAAAAAAAAAAAATTTCTCGTTAGTCTAAATGTATTTATCCTGTTTATACTTTTTTATTTATATTGATTTTTCCATGTTATGTAACTCAGTTATTTCATTGAATTTAAAATGTTTTCCTACGACCTACACGTTGATAAATTATATTAAACTCCTTTGTATTTTCTGCGAAACAAGTGCTACAGCACTTATCGCTAACCAACTTTATTCACATCTATCTATAGATTTTATTGTAAAGCCATTCTCTCTGAATAAAGTTATTATTATTAATATTATTATATGGAGTTTCATCGATTCCTTCAAACACAATTAATTATATCTTAAAGTAAAGACACCGATCAATATTTTTTAAATCACCGCTAGATGGTTTTGGTTACCATTCTTGATTTTTACAAAATGTGAATTTCGATGAAGGTATTCTGGTTTCGATATTACAGGTTGTCAAAGTTAGAAGAAGTCCTAATAAAACTTTTTGTGAAATATAATTTTTTTTCCTAACAATTATTTAAGTCTTTGAGAATGTCCTCAATTGCTGTTACACAAAGTAAAATACTTCAAACAAATCTCTCAACGCTGGTTTATTGTTTGTCGGCAATAAGTTCCAAATCAGCCATTTGGAACTTTATTTCATTATGATATCAAAAGTTGTAAAATAAACACATGTCTTTGGCGGGTCGTAAGTTTTCGTTGGAAAAGAAAAAAAAATCATTGATGTTAGGCATGGACTTTATCCGGAATAACGAAAAAATAAACAATTGGACAAATTTATAAACAGTGCGTGAAAGTGAGTCAGGAGTTTTTGAAAAGTTTCGGACAAATTTATTTTCAAAGGGAAGGCCACGATAACTCAACCCAACATGGGTAAACAATAGAAGATATCAAAAAAATGTATACAGCGCAGCTGGTGAGCTCGCAAGATTCATATACCAAATGTTTATGAAAGCATGTGTTGGTTTCAGGTGGGAGGGCCAATGGAGAAATCTTAAATATGAATCACTTAATGATGATCTCCATGGAGTAGAAAACTTTTTTGTGAGGTGAATCCATGGACTATGCTTCACGTTAAACTAAATGGTTTTAAAAGATACTGAGAATAAAAATGGATCTAATCCAAGCTAGACTAAATCTTAGGTGGTGACACATCTATGTAGTCGCCATTTTAACTTCACTTGCAGAAAAATTCGGAAAAAATATCCGACGACATAAATTTTTCAGAAAAGATGACATTTTTATGAAAGGATATCTAATGTTATGGAAGATAAACAAGAGTATCTATCCGGAATTTGGAAACCTATCGGTATGTACTTTTGAAATTAGTATGTAATTATAATGCGTAAAATAAAGGCGTGGAGTAATAAACCCTTATTCAGTATGCAAAATCCAAAGATTATGGGTTTTTCCTAGCAGTTCGTACTCATACTTGTATTTAATACGATAAGCGGTTTTATTACTCCATGCCTTTATTTTACGGACTATACCATTAAAATCACTAAAAAAAGACAAAAAATTATAACACTGAGTGTAGATTCGAATTTATATTCGTAAAGCTTAAAATATCCAATTACTACCTAAAGGTCCACCTTGGACAAGAAGCCCTTTTCATAGAATATTAAGCTTTTTCCTATGTCCATATACTCCAAGAAACGTATTGTATGAAACGAAACAAGCAAAAGAATGCCAGCAATATCAAGTCACGATCGCAATAACGTGGAATGTCTTTCGCAGAATTTTGATGTCACCAAATTCAATACGTGATAGGAAGAACGGACAATTCTTCGAGGTATCCTCGATCACTTATTAAGAAAATGATGTCGATATAATAATCCTGATTTTGCGTCCACATAAAAATTATCATCGAGAAAATTTCTAGCATGAACTCATTTTGAATCTTGTTGTGTTTTCTGGTTCACAATCAGAAAATTAAAATATTCTATTATCTTCAAAAAGAGCAGCGTTGCAGAAAAAATACAAACATAAGATAACATGATAACAAGCTGATTGCATGTTCCGAAAAAAATTTGAGCTCACAAATGGGCGAAAACATCAAACTTTATTGGAAGGAAAATAATTATCACACACGTTCAAAACAAACCTCAATTTACACAAATTTCAGTGCAGGGTAAATATTGATTTCAATATTTGATAAGAACGAATAACAACAGAAAATCTATATAAAAACAAATTTCCAATTGAATGTTTATGAAGTTGAGTATTTTTTGAAAGGATATAGAATTCGAAAAAATTTGTGATTTCATAACAAACCATCTGTATAAAAGTAAAAAAATAACGGAGACGCAGAAAAAATTCGATTCAGTAGTCTTCATTACGGTCCTGGTGTGAGTCACTACACGAAGCAAAGATGAAATTATTTCATCCACGAACAATTTCACATGTGCTTTCTGCTGTCCTCAGTTCGTAAACATAATTATTCACGGAAATATGTTTGTCGTACAATGTGAGGATCTTCTACTGCCCGAACATAAGTTTCATGGGTATAATTCGGATATAAAATTAAAATTATGTGTTGCCTGTAGTTTTTTTGTATATTAAAGCAAAGCGCTTGTACCCTACGACCGTCTTCAGTGCTCAGCTCCAGATGTCATATGCCGAAAGCACGTTGGGTCAATACAAAAATTTTACACAAAATACAGAATTTTAATTTTCGATTTGGTATTGTCGTATAACTAGCAGTGTTAAATTTTCAAATCAAAACTTTTTAACAAAAAATTAAACCGACGAAATACGGAACTAAAAAGTAAAAAATAAAATAAACCTTCTTAGTCTCAGTAACAGAGCTCCTGAACTAATGTAAGTAACTAATTTCGAGTCGGCGCCAAACAAACAATCAACGAACATCATTAAATTACTTCAAAAAAATTATCAGAATGTCACCGCGCAACTCGATGCCATCATTTTACGCCTTACCAATTCATTTGCTTGTTTGTTTGGCGCCGAATTCCATTCGAAATCTTAATATAAGGTATACCCTATCTATTAAAAAAAGAATCATCCAAATCGAAGAACCCAGTACAAAGTTATGCCTGATAGAATCGGTTAACGGACCAGAATTCAGAGGGTGAGTGATCAATATCCTTCATGTTGCTACCCTTAGGGGTGGATTTCATCTTTTATATTTAAATCGGACCAAATTCGAAGTACACCCTATCCACTGAAAAATATATTTTTCCAAACGCCAACAATCCTAACTCACCAAATGAAAGTATTTGGTTGCAACAAGATGGTGCACCCCCGCACTATGCACGTGATGTTCGCGAGTTTTTGAATAACTGTTTTCCTAGGAGGTGGATTGGTAGACGCGGACCGATAGAGTGGCCCCCAAGATCTCCAGATCTTACGCCCATGGATTTTTTCTTGTGGGGTTATTTGGAATCGAAGGTCTATGTAGATAGGCCGCAAAATCTACAAGAGTTGAAAAATCGAATTAGGATCGAAATTAACAGAATTACTCCGGAAGTTATTCGCAATGTGCAAGAGGAATGTGTCCGTAGATTTGCTTATTGTCAAGAGACTGGTGGATGGCATTTCGAACATCTTATTTAACTGTTCTATTTTGTTGGATATAAAGTTATTCTCCTATTGAAATAAAATATTAATTTTTGTTCACCCTGTACAAAAAAAATCTAAATAATTATTTTCATTGAATGCAGTAGTGAAATGCCTTTCAGATGAGGTATCACAAGACATCTATTCCAATTTAAAAAAATTACCGATTACGTCACCATGTCAAAACCAGTGACATAACCTCTTTAGAATATACATAAAAAATCGGCATTTTAAAATAAAAATCGACCTATTTCAGGATTTTTGTCAAAAGTACATGGCTTGCGAAATATCGAATTTGTTCCATAATTTTGACGCGCACTGTATAATGAATAGTTACAAATTATTTCTTAAAATGAGAGAAACGAGCAGATGGACGATTTTTGGGAAGAATGTTCACGTTACCGCCACTGTTACTCGTTATGCATCGGACTAACAAAAAGGGGTTTTTACAAAAATAACGTAGGGAATTTGGAAAAAACAATTGTTTGTCCCTTCAATCCAATACGCGGACCACGCCGACCCCCTCTTAGGTCGAAAACTTGGATTTTTCATTGGGGTCCGGAACTAAATAACATATATTGAAATCATTTCTACCCAAGCTTTCGTAGGGTAGAAAACCCCCACATTCTGTTAATTTCCAACAAAATCCGTTGCTCGATCCATAAAATTAGTCCTTCCAGTTTACTAGAGAGCCCCATTCGATAAAAATTATAACCCTCATAACGTCTGCATAAAATTGGGTGACAAACATCACAATCACGTCCGTCGAAAGTCCAGTTCTTATCTCAAGTATTTCTATGACGTAATTACTAGCTACTAGCTATTCGTGTACCCATCGTTCCTGCAAAATAAATACTCTCATTTTATCACCGGCGGAATGTTTTTCCCCGAATGAGTTTTTGTAATGGAAGGCCTTGTTACCGGATCCATTTGGGCAACAACTATCGCACAGTATATCCAGAATTACCCTGATAACATGTAATGGCGGCCGCGAGATGACTGTAAATTCCGCTCAACCAGCTTATTCCAGCTCGCTGGCACAAAGATTTTCCGCTCTAAAAATATCACTTTTGCAAAAACCCCGCGTCGCTTTCACCTAACCCCGCATACGGGCGAATATCGCCGATTTTCCCGCCGTGGAGGAGTCATGTTCTCCCCGAGGAATTTCCCCTTTGCTTTTCTTTAATAAAAGCGCATGCAAATGAATGAGAGGTAACGCTGAAAAAAGCGAAGGGCTCACCTTCGTATGCATACAAGCCGCGGGCAGAGCAGAATCAAAATACGTGATGCTTTTACGAAACTTGTTTTTAAACTGTGAGAATATTTCACATTCTTCTTGTTTTTCGATGTGGGAAATTTGTGAGTATCGACGGTAGAGGTGTTTTTATTAGAATTGATTGGATTATTATTCCAAGCGTTATTTGGAACGGACACGTGGATGTGGATTGGACTTGTTACTGATTATTTAGTAATGGAGCGACTTGGAATTTCTCGGCTGTAAATTCCCCATTATTCGTCAAAATGTATGTGCAACAATTTCACAAATTTTTACACTTTATATTATAGACTAGGAGGAATCGGCGCATGAGTACCGAAAACTATTCCACCTCAATTTTTTTATGCGATCCTCTTCAAATTGCCCTACTGATGATACAAATGCATGTTGCCATGGGGCAACCCCGTGCCATATTGTTTAAACCGAAATTGTTTAAACAATTGCAAGGAATTGTTATTTTTCAACCGGCAATTTTTTTTATATTCTTTATTAAAATATAAATAAAAAAGGTCCTATGACTTTTCACGATGAAGTTAATATTTTAGAGATATGAATTTTTAAAGGTTCAAAAAATCTCATATTTGGGTACTTTTGACCCATGAAAAATATATTAAAAAATAAAATAAAATCGAAATAATATTTTTTTTTAATTCTTTATACAATAGTTAATAACATTCTTAATAGAGATTTAAAAAAATTTCATTGATTATACCTGTTTTTTAATTATCAATTTCGCGCGCTCACAAGTATGCATCGCTTACCTTTAAGTATCGCCGTCTCTCTCTGACTCATGCGCTGCATCGGCCTCTCTGTTTCCTGAATCATTATTTATCATTTATCTTAAAAACTATTAACTTTTTCAAGATTGTAAAAGAGAGCAATGTTATTAACAATTAAATTGTCTACAATTTGTTTTTGACAAATTTTTTTCTGGAATCAATTTTACAAACGTTATTTAAGCATGAATCGGAACATGTAATTAAAATTACTTTTTTATCAGTTTATATTATTTTTTTGTCATTAAAACAGAAAGTAATTACATTGAATAACTTCTTCAAACGAAGGTTATAGATGTAGAAGTATGAAATAATTAAACAAGATTTAAAAAAAAGGTATTTATTTATTATCAATATCATTTTTATATATTATTTTCTTACAGTCTTCTGAATCACAGCCACATAGAAGTATGCAACTAATAATTTTTTTTTTACAGTAACAAGCTTTGGTTTTACAGGCTTTCTTACAATTGCACGGTTCTTTAAGATCAGTTGGAAATGGGCTTTTGTTCATAAATAAAGGTAGCAAAGTACTATTCTCCAGTTTGTATCCGAAATTCGTAAAATCTAATGTTTTATATTGGGGATTCAACGCTTTTTTCCAAATGTATGTTTGAGCAGAAGCTCTAAGTGCATGCAAATGCAAGGCATCTGATGTGCACGGAATTTTCGATAAATTAATATTAGTTCCAAAGCAACGAGAAAAAATAATTTGTCTAGCTTCATCCGCGGAGTTACCTTTATTACCCAAAATATTTAAATACAATGTTTCTAAGCCTTTCAACTCCTTAGTACTTAATTCTAAGCCATTGCCAAGAGGGACTAAGACATCACGATTTTCTTTTATTTGTATCAGTTCTAAAGCTTTTTTTTGTGCCAATTTTACTAGTCGTATCACAACCCGTAAATGCGTGTAAAGCAGGAAAAATTTTAATTACATGTTCCAATTGATGCTTAAATAACGTTTGTAAAATTGATTCCAGAAAAAAATTTGTCAAAAACAAATTGTAGACAATTTAATTGTTAATAACATTGCTCTCTTTAACAATCTTAAAAAAGTTAATAGTTTTTAAGATAAATGATAAATAATTATTCAGGAAACAGAGAGGCCAATGCAGCGCATGAGTCAGAGAGAGACGGCGATACTTAAAGGTAAGCGATGCATACTTGTAAGCGCGCGAAATTGATAATTGAAAAACAGGTATAATCAATGAAATTTTTTTAAATCTCTATTAATAATGTTATTAACTATTGTATAAAGAATTAAAAAAAAAATTATTTCGATTTTTTTTTAATATATTTTTCATGGGTCAAAAGTACCCAAATATGAGATTTTTTGAACATTTAAAAATTCATATCTCTAAAAATATTGATTTTATCGTGAAAAGTCATGGGACCTTTTTTATTTGTATTTTAATAAAGAATATAAAAAAATTGTCCGGTTGAAAAATAACAATTCCTTGCAATTGTTTAAACAATTTCGGTTTAAACAATATGGCACGGGGTTGCCCCATGGCAACATGCATTTGTATCATCAGTAGGGCAATTTGAAGAGGATCGCATAAAAAAATTGAGGTGGAATAGTTTTCGGTACTCATGCGCCGATTCCTCCTAGTCTATTATGATTTCATTCTACTTCAGATATATGTGTTATTCCATTTCAAAATGTAATCGATTGTTATCAAAATACAACTCATCCTAATGAATTCAAAACACTTCTTAAAACGAAGGAGCCACTGTTAAACATGTGGATATTTTTGTACTGGAATATTTTTTGTTAAAATTTTTTTTTCATTTAAATATATTGAACAGTACTCTAAAAATTGAGTAAAATTTTTTGTAATCTGATTGTGATGTTTACAGGAAATAAATAATAGTTTCAAAAAACTAAAAAACACGCTTTTATAGAAAACCAGACTAGAAAAATAGAAAATAAGAAAAAAATCTATTTTATTTAAAAAAGCATGGGGTGCATGGTATCAATAATTATACAGTATCGGAAACATTTTATCTGGGGTCTAGACAGAAATCTACACGAGCAACAAGGAACGCAATGATATGATAATACCACATAAACAAGAGAGACGCACTGCTGTGCGCCCCTCCTGTTACCCCACCAGACGCATTAACTGACCACGTGGCAATGCGACACAGCGCACAGCTTGCCGAGCCGAGGTTGCGAAAACACAAGATCGTGACAATTATTAACTTTTGAAACATGCCGCCTATTTACACAACCGCAGAGAAAGTACAATAGATTCGGCTATTGTTTGGCCCAAAATGGTGGTTTGTTCGAACATTTAATAAAATAATTCCGTACACAAAATATTTAATTTGGTTTATCTTTTCTTGTAAATATTTTCTTCTCTCCATTCAAGAAATAATTGTTTTTCTGTTAGAAATAAGTTTTTTGTTTTTATTGTCTTACAGAAATATCGTTTGCTTTTGTTTATATTTGAGAATTTTCTTTTGTTTTCGCGGCCACCACGTCACCAAAGATATTTTAATCTACCTGTCATCCGACAGATTGAATTGAATCAATGATTCAGTTTAATTTGTTCAAATTATCTGAAGTGAAATTATCGTCAATAATTCTTCTTCATTGCACATTCTCCCGACTGCTGCTGGTATAATACTGACGTCCTGAGCTGACCGCCGGGACCGCCCTGATTCTCCTATCTCTGTGTCGTGTCGTAAATATCCCTTCCTCGAGCGAGTCGAGGAGAAATTGTAATGCTCTCTCAACATAAAGCAAGCTATTCTTTACGCTCTCATGAAACCACCGTACCCAAGATAAATACTTTCCGATACTGTATAGTATATTACACACCTAGGGTAGTGAAGTAAGAAATGTCTCAGATCACAGGTAATTGCTGGCCGAGGCGATACCATGCACCCCACGCTTTTTATAAAATAAAATACATATTTTTCTTATTTTCTATTTTTTTAGTCTGGTTTTCTATAAAAGCGTGTTTTTTAGTTTTTTCAAACTATTATTTATTTTCAACTTTTTAGTTCAGTTTTCTATTAACGCGTGTTTTTAGTTTTTCAAACTATTATTGTTATTAAATTTTTTTAACTATTATTCTCCAATATTAAATAGAATCGAACCATAATCACAAAACTCGCGGCCAATTTGGAGCCTCCATCTTGAATCCTTTAATTTTAACAAAATAATCATAATCTCCGACCCCAAAAACCCCCACATACCAATTGTGAATAGAATAAGGCCATAATCACAAAATTCGGCGCCATTTTAGCCCCATCTTGAATTTTTAATTTTACAAAAGAATCATAATTTCGACCCCAAAAACCCCCACATACCAATTTTGAATAGAATCAGACCATAATCACAAAACTCGTCCACCATTTTGGAGCCGCCATCTTGAATTTTTTCAATTTTGACAAAAGAATCATAATTTCCGACCACGAAAACCCGCAGATACCAATTTTGAAGCGAATCAGACCATAATCACAAAACTCGTACGCCATATTGGAGCCGCCATTTTGTTTTTTTTTTCACACAAAAATTTCTTAATGCATTGTCACCGGAATTATGTACACCTGCCAAATTTCAAATCATTCTAACGTCTGGAAGTGGGTCAAAATCGCGCCCAAAGGAGTCTGTTACAAGCAAACAAACATACAAGTGGAGCTAATATAAAGCGTGTAAAACGCGTGTGAAAAAGAAAAATGCAGAAATGTGCGGTTATGCTTTTTATTGTGTTAATGAAAACATTCTCAAAAATAGGCCAGAGTTCTGAATTAATAACGTCATGGCCTCCTCTAACTCGTAAAACTTCTGCACAACGACGGGGCATACTTTCAATTGAATTCCGACGAATTCCAGCTGCTCCCACTCTTCCAAGAGGATTTCTTCAACATATTGAAGGTTCTGGATTGGCTGGCACCAATCGCTTCCCAAGCGTATCTCAAACGTGCTCAATTGGATTGAGGTCTGGACTGCGGGCGGGCCAAACCATAACCTGAATATTTTGGGCATTGGGATAATTTTGTACTATTCTGGCGGTGTGTGGGCGGGCATTGCCTTGTTGCAGAATGAATTCTGGACCTTTGAATTCGGCAAATGGTGCTTCATGGGGTTCTAAAACTTAATCTATGTACCTACATGCCGTCATAGACCCCTCACGAACTACCACCAACTTAGTGCGCCCATTCAAAGTTATCCCATCCCAATCCATGGAGGACCCTTCTCCAAATAGAACTCTTTCTTCCACAGTACGGTCTGAGAAACGTTCACCTGGACGTCTCCAGATTCGAACTCATCCATAATGCAATTCAAAGAAAATCTCGATTCGTCAGCGCGTTGCCCCACTTCTCCAAGTTCCAATTCACATGTTCATCAGCAAAAAATATTTTTGCTCTACGATGCGCAGGGGTTAATAGGGGTTCTTCTTTGGTTACTTATTCGGGTTTCTGTGCTCCCAACCAGCTGAATTTGGAGCGTTGTAGCGGTACTTATGCGTGCTCTGGTGACCGTATTAAACGGTATTCCCTCTCGGAAAGTGCCTTTTGACGACGCGGGTAAGGTTGTTTCCTAAAAATACTATGAAATTGATACCTTCTCCAGGCTCTATTTATGGCAGCGCGACTGACATTTAACATTCGGGCTACTTGCCGTCTTGAGTGTCCCTCTTGAATTAGAGTGATTACCCTAGCAGTTTGAATCTCTGTTAACTATACTCTACCAAGCACATCAACATTCATTTTGTTTCTTCCACATTTAGCACGAAACTAAGCAAGCAACTTGATAAAAGCATTTATCTCTTGGCGAATAACTTTTTGTTTTGTTGGAATGAAAAAACTGTTGATGAGAATGAATGTTTTGCTACAAATCTTCAAACTGCAATATGTGTACTGAATGGACACTGAGTTTTATCTTTGTACTTGGTGGCACGAATAAACTATTACAAAAGAAAGAAGTTGCTTTTTCGTTTTGACTAGGGTATTTTTATATTCCTTGGGGTCGATGCTTCAAATGCATATAATGTTGTAGATTGTAGGGGGGTCGATATGGCTCTTCAGCCTCTGCGAACCTCGACCTAGAAGGTCTTTTGTACATTACCCTATTCAAGACCCGAGATTCCGAGACTCCTTGCGAAGCGTATCAGTTTCCCGGGAGCTAAGGTCCTGATGTCTGGGCACTTGGCAGTCGCAAAGCAGGTATTTTGCAGTTTCAGCGAAGTTCCCGCAGTAACAGCACAGTTCACTGTCTGGTCTATCCATCTTTTTGAGGTGATACCTCAGAGGACAATGTCTAGGGAGCAGTCTCGTTACCAGTTTCAATATTTCTTTTCCAACTAGAGAAGCTGTTCAGCTTTCTTTGGCGATGGGCTCAGAAGCCTTTTCACTTGTCTTTGTCCTGGAACCTTGTTCCAGTGGGTTTTAATTTGATCAGCTTCCCAGCGCCTAATCTCTTCATTGATGTGGGCTTTGGAAAGACCATACAAGCGTTCCGGGCCAGAACATTTTGTATTTGCACCTTCCTTGGCAAGGCTGTCCGGTTCTTCATTGCCTTTGATTCCCTTGTGACCTGGAACCCACATCAGAGTACCCTATTGTTTGTAGCCAGTTGTCCTAGGGAGAGTTTGCAGTCCCAAGTCTGTCTAGACTCACAAGTGTGTGAATTTAGAGCTTTTAGTGCTGCTTGGCTGTCTGATAGGATGTAGATCTCTACCCCCCTGAAGCCTCTTTCAAGGCATTCTTTGGCGTAAATTTCTATAGCATGGGTTTCTACTTGAAAAATTGTTGGGGCTTTGCCTAGGGATTTTGAGAGCCCGTTACTCCCACTCCCTTTTGTCCAGTTCATACCCTTATGGTCACCTCAGGTGTACTACAGGAATATAGTCTGGGACCTCTATATCTTAGAATGCATATTAACAATATTGTCAAAATTTTGAAAAAAAAAATTATGTATGAAAACTATCTTAAAATTATCTTGACGATTGTGTAAGTCTGCAGAACGTAATCAAGCACGTTCTGCAAATTTACACAATATTTTGTAAAAACAACAGCCTGTTTTTGAACTACAACAAATTCCTGTGATTCACCAATATAGATATACCTAACAGCAATATGAAATAGGAATTTATACAAAAAAATCCTTGAACGAAGTTCATTATAAACAATCGCTTGCTACATTTTTGCACAGCCTCTTAACACTATTATATGGATGGTAATCATAATGCAAGATTTCTTTTGACTCACGAGCGATTCTGGGTGAGTCAAAAAATGTATAGAGCATATAATTATGAAAATTCAAAAATTCAGAACAGAAATGCCACGTATATTTCGTCGCCTGCATACATTCTCAATTACCATCTATACGGCAGTGTAAGGAAGTTTTGCAAAAATGTGGAATGCGATTGTTTGTCAATGACACGTTCGTCGAATTCTTGTCAAATTTGTCAAATGTTAATTTTTCATGAAATAAGTATTCCAAAAGAATATTTCGAGAAAAACGTGTGTTGTCACTACAAAATTTCAAATAATCTATAGCTTATTGCGTGTTTCGAAACGTTTTAAGAATATTAATGATAAGTTTTCTGAATAAACAAATTTCAGTACGCTGAAGTGTTGTCATAACGACTTCAAGTACAAGTCCGAAGTGGCATTTTTTGGACTCTATTCAGTATCCAAAGAAGGCATTTTGTGGATCGTGTACAAAAACTACTATTTGTGACAAGTTCAAAAAATGAGGCTTCAGCGGACGAATCGGAATATAAAGATGATTACCGCTAAAGCCATTTGCGAAGGTGCTGCATACAACATTTTTGTATTCGCTTTTCAAATCAACAGAACGGAAAAGACACACATATTTTCTCGCCGTCGTTACTTATTTTTTCTAACGACAGTAGTTGTGAAATATTGTTTATTATGAAAAAAGCTTCTATATTAGATATTTTTAAGAAATGCTAAGATACATTTTACAATGTAATGTCAGAAAAATGGAACAGAGGGTTCGGAAAATTCGTGGAGAATAATAAATTTGAATAAAATTATTGATTATCATGTTCTATAATTTTTGGACTCCAGAATCGCCGTTAAATCAAAAGAAACATTGCATTACGATATACATTTTCAAGTACCAATTATACTTTAGTATACAGAGAGGATGTGTAAAAATATAGCATTTGATTATTTATTATTGACGTGTTTATCAAAAACTTGGAATATTATTGTTTATTGTTCTTGAAATAAGGGTTCCAAAAGAATATTTCGAAGAAAACATGTGCTGTCACTACAAAAAAATCAAATAATCTACCGTTTATTGCGCCACCTGAAACGTTTCAGGAAATTATTCATAAGTTTTCTGAATAAACAAGAAGAATCCGCCAAAGTGTTGCCCTGACGACTTCAAGTTCTAGCCCTCTGAAATGCCATTAAGCGGACTCTTTCCGGTTGTTATAGTTGGTATTTTAGCTGCGTGTGAACAAAGTTATCATTGTTCGGGAGTCATCACATAATCTTTTAGTTTTAGAACAAATTTGTACATGTACCATCGATTATCAGAGAAAATTACCATTCAAGAATACCTTTGCCACAGATATAAGAGACTCATAAATAATAGTCCGAAACCGTTATCATGGCCCATTGTTCGAGGAGTGAATTCGATAGACAGGTCCGCCTAACAATCCGTATACCGGTTTCAGGCTTTTGGCCGTCGTTAGTACGGAGTAGTAGTAGTAGTTTGGTGGACCTCACACAAGATACATTTGCAATCAGTTTTCATTGATAATAGTTTGCATATGTTTTCAGGCAGATATCATTCAATATTCTGCGTGGTATTTTCCAGGAAAGAGTCTCTGGCTTTGTTGTTTAATATATACGCCTGGTCGGGCATACAGCCACTCCTATCATGGGAGAACAGTTTTCGGAGTGTTTCTTTCTGTCACTAGGTACTGCCATTTCAGAGGTACTTGTAAATGCGTACCTACAGATGATAAACCTTGGTCCTGTTTTCATTTGTGTTGGGTCCCGCTTCAGCCAGAGGTCTTCGGATTTCTGAGTAATCCGTACTGACGAGGAGGACCGAAAGCCTGAAACCGGTAAACGGATTTTTAGGTGGATCTGATACAATGTAAAAATAATCAACTTTATCAGAAGGAAACATTTGCAATAAATTTTCATTGATAATGGAAGTTTGCATAGATTTTCAAACAGATATCATTCAATATCCTACGTGGTATTTGCCAGGAAAGTAGTTGTTTTCTGCTGGTAGTCTACCACTTGTTTCAATTTATAATAAATTTTGTGCAGAGAATTCAAGTCCATTTTTCTAGTATATATATATATATATATATATATATATATATATATATATGAGAACAATTGGCTATTATTCTTACTTGTAAATGTTCATTTCTTATAGTGTCGTTTGGTTTGGAATCTCCAGGAAATTCTGAGTTCGATAGTTTTCTACTTCTTTGTCCCACTTAATTTTTCTTTTTAATAATAATGAAAATAAGCAACCCTCATAATTTGATCAACAACTATTCGGCTATGAAGTGAGCAATACCCTGATAATTCAATTTGCAGAAAACAGACCAGTAAATACAGAATTATACAACTAGAAGTATTCAAAACGCAAAACTATATATATACACTAGCTGACCCGACAGACGTCGTCCTGTCCAAATTTATATGTTCCCTAAAATGTTTTTTCCGAAAGTTTTCCCGTTATCCCATTTTCCTGTTACCCCTTTTTGTCTTTACCCCGTTATCCCGTTTTCCCGTTATCTTTCCCTTATCCCATCCTGTTACCCTTTTTTCTTATCCCGTTATTCCCATTATCCCGTTATCCCTTTTTTCTTTATCCAGTTATCCCATTTTTTCTTTATCCAGTTATCCCGTTTTCCCCTTTATCCCCTTCTCCTGTCATCTCGTTATCCCGTTTTTTCGTTATCCCGTTATTCCCGTTATCCCGTTCTTGTTTATCTAAAAAAAAATAACAAATAGGGGTTGATCGTAGAAGGGTGAATAAAGAATTTTTTTTTTAATAAAAAAAAATCTTCCAAAAAATATTGATCGTAGAAGGGTGAAAGTTCAGGGTTGTGTGGATTTTTGAATGCTGTATCTAAAAAAAATAAAACATAAGGGGTGGATCACCCTTAACATTTAGGGGGATGATTTGTGAATCTAAACCATCCAGGGCGTCACCCAAACGCATACAAAAAAAATTCATTCAAATCGGTCCAGCCGTTTAGGAGGAGTGCAGTGACAACACACGTACAGTAGAATTATATATATAAAGATATATATACATATATATATATATATATATATATATATATATATATATATATATATATATATATATATATATATATATATATATATATATATATATATATATATATTATATATATATATATATATATATATATATATATATATATATATATATATATATATATATATATATATATATATATATATATAGGGTGTTAGTGAATAAGTGCGACAAACTTCAGGGGGTGATTTTGCATGAAAAAATAATGACAGTGTTATATAACTTTTGTCAGCAAATGTTTCGTTTTCCAAGATACAGGGTGTTGAAGTTTTCCTTAAAAACTGACTATTTATTTATTGCTCTGAAACCGGTCGAAATATGCGAATGAAATTTGGTGAGTTTTAAGAGGTAGTATTTGCGCAATTTTTTACATGTAATTAAGAATTCTATGTTCATCATTGGCGCGCATACGGGTAATAAACTCAATTTTTTTGAAGAAAAACACGCTTATTTGTCATTACTTTAATACATTATCTAGTAGCGATGTTAGTAGGCTACTGTCAACATTCTGTTAAATACGAATATTTCAACGAAATGTCAAATTAGCATTTCTTCATTTTCAAGCTTTTAGTTTGGTATGACATTAATGATAATGAGTAATGAATTTTTCTTATAATGGAAAATTTAACAAATGCGGAATTGTCAGACATGTATTTTGTCTATGGTCGAAGTAATGGAAATGGTCGGCAAGCTCGACGATTGTATGCTGAGTTGTATCCAGGACGTAGAGTACCCCATCACACAATATTTGCCCGTCTTCACCAACGTTTGCGCGTACATTGGTACATTTAAGAAACAAACGGCTGACTGCGGGCGCCTTCGAGAAGTACGAACTGTGCAACTAGAAGAAGCCGTTCTCGAGTTAATTGCGGAGTCACCTGAAACAAGTACTCGAAAAATTGCCAACATACTGAATGTAAGCAACTTCACTATATTTAAAACTCTTAAAGAACGGCAATTGTATCCATTTCATATTCAACCTGTGCAAGCTCTACTACCTAGAGACTTTTTTTTTGTGTTCATAAAATCGCTCAAGTTCCTAATTTTTTTGAATGGCGTTTCGATTACTGACGAGGCTGATTTTGTACGAGTGTATACGAAATTTCCATAACAACCTCTGGGCTGAGGAAAATCCAGATGGAATCTTTGAAGCCCATTTTCAGCATTAGTTTTCAGTAAATGTATGGTCTGGGGTACTTGATGATCATTTGATCGGTCCATATTTCCTCCCACAAGGACTAACAGGCGACTCTTACCTTAATTTCCTACCTGTTCTTCTTGAAGAAATTCCTCTACAGCTGAGACAACACTTCTGGTTCAGGCATGATGGTGCACCAGTCCATTTCAGCATTATTATACGTAATTACTTAGATACAGTATATTCAAATCGTTGGATAGGTAGGGGAGGTACGGAACATTGGCCTGCTCGATCCCCGGATTTAAATCCTCTAGATTTTTGCATTTGGGGTTTTCTGAAGTCATTAGTTCATTTCATTTCCGTCGAAAATGTCGAAGACCTGAGGAATCGAATTATAGCAGGATGTGAGATAATAAGAAATACACCAGGAATATTTGCGCGAATACGACAATCAATGAGGCGAAGAGTTGAATCTTGTATCACGTCTGAGGGAGGTCATTTTGAACATTTGTTGTAGCTTTGCCCCTATTTATTTATTAGTGTTATTTTCTGTTATTGTTCTGGTTTAACGTTATTGTATTAGATATTTCTTGATAATGTATTAAAAAAATGTAAATACGCGTTAAGATGGTTTATTTTTTTGGATAAAAACGGCGCCCCATACGGAAAAAAGGCAAGAGCGATTTTTTGTCACAAATTGAACGAGGAATTCAAAAATTATTTTCAAACAAGAAAGTTTCATCAAAATTGGTCTAGTAGTTTCTGTGTGATGCTTGACAAACAAACAAACAGACAATTACAATTTCATAATACTATAGAATATATCAGTTTTTTCAATACTGGTGAAAAACTAAATATTTTTATAATATCTATTCAGTCAAAAAGTAAAAAAAACATTTAAAAGAGTTACAGTAATTTTCACCTCCTTCAAACCCCTAAAATAACATTTCTTGTGCCAGAATCAGATTTTGTTTAACAGTTCCCTCGATATCCCTCCCTTTCATCTGTATAATCCTGGACTCGGATGTAACGCAGGTAGCTATAGCTGCCTCCGTGGTGACGTTGGTTGTTGTCCTGGAATGCAGGGTCTGCTAACCGAAACCACAAATGTGCGGTTGGCTTCTGTTTGTTGACTCCGTTGATTTGTCGTTTTCTACCAAGTGTTGTACATCCTCGCACTTCTCCACCGTACTGATGAGGGCGGAGAGCCCGAAACACGTGTCTACGGTTAACACTTCTCTTTGAGGAGGAGGAGGAAAGGAAATTGTGGAATATTGGACAAATTATTAAATTATAGGAAAAAACCATCATCAAGCGGGAGTCGAACCCACGACCTTCTTATCTCTAGTCAGACGCTCTACCAACTGAGCCATCGAGGAACCGCCGCATATTTGTGAATAATTTTTTCCCATAATTTAATGTTAGTGTTAGAATGAATAGAAAAGATGGAAATTACTCATCAATGACCATCAAGACATCATCGTCGAAGTGACGATTTCAATAATAAATATTTTGTAGTAATTTATAAAATTGTATAACCTAACTTAACATTTAAAACTTCATTTTACCAAATATAAACTTTGGGCAGTTTTGTGTCAGTCAGAAAACGTTTCAGGACACATTTTGAGAGTTACTTTCTTTTCTCAAATAACGTGAGGGATCCTGCACACGGTATTATTTTGATTGACGATATACACCTATGCGAGTTAGTAAGGATTTTGAAATATGAAGGTACATGTGTGATGACATCTTCTTCAATTCCTATGACATCATTCTCAATAGAAATGTTCAGAAGGACATTAAAAATATAAACTGATTTATTGCCAATTCAGTTTGACAACCCATGGAAAATTTATACAATGTAGTCATTGCAGGATCCTGATGAATATCTGACATGCTCAGTAATTATGAATATACTGAATATGGGAATGTGTGATTTAGTACGGCAATAAATTGGAAACGAATGATGGACAAAATAGCATTCAAATAATTATAGTTTCTTCGAAAGACTGGCAGTGATGAAAGTATTGTGGTTGACGTGTAGTTACTCATATTTATACATTATATAAGGTTAATTAGTAAGTAACTGTATATGTTATTATATCATATATCCTCCCAATACTATATTCAACGATATTCCAATGGTGAAACATGAAGAATATATCAATACATATTAGATCAATATTTACATAAATCAACATTTGGAACTTTCCATTCGAGAGAATAATACAAGAATCCATGCTGAAAATCAACTCCTTGAATAATCTTTAAAATAACAATTTGTTGTTTACATTTCCGTAATGAACATGGAAAATATTTGAATGATATTTGATGCCTGAAGGATCTTTATAGAAAATATATAATTTATCTTAATTATTGGTTTATTTCTCGATATTTTTTGTAAAAGTGTCAATGAACACTAGCTCAAAAAACACAGTTTTCGATGGAGAACATCAATACTTTCATTTTTATGGTATTTGATATGGAATATTGACAACACCAAACATTACCACAGTTTTCATGTTCGCAAAAAAGGAAATATATTGTGTTCTTCAAGAATTAATCATGAGATAGTTGTTCAATCGCTAGTGCAGATCGGCTAAGATTTTTCTTCACCTATAAAACTGCGGTATAGCTTTACATATGGAAGACTCTTTCGGTGAATGGACACAATTCATTTCATTTCACTTCGTTGTAGAAAGTTCCCAATGTTGAAAAACTGCAAATGAAGACAAAATGTGAAAGTCTACAAATCAGGTTACCTGAAGACGAAAACCTGAAAGAAGCTTTCAGGGGTGTTCCCAAATTTCTACAGAGAGAATATATAAAGATGATCTGGTTGCGAAGAGTTTTTTTCTGAAATCTTTGGCCAGAATGCTCTTAATGAACTCCCAAAAAGACATTTTGAAACTTAACAACATTTTCAACGTTTCTGTTTCTGCTGAATAACAGAAACGCAGAACTACAGTAGGTCAGAGTCATCGCTGTCAGCCATTTGGACATTGTCAATTGCACTGTTGGGCGATTCCAGCGTGTGTGTGTGTGGTGAGACTGCCAGAGCATAGGGAAGAAAAGGCAAACTGCAGTGGAGACCATAATGCTAATTGCTGGGGATATCCTCCATGGCAAAAAACGTGAACGAGAGGACTTTCCAGATGGGCTCTAGGAAAACGCACGTGGATGATTCATGCAGCAGCTGCAGCAGGAAACTAATCGAAATCAATTGATGTGAACCCTTCAAATCACTTTGAAATATTAAACCCAAGTAGCATTTTTAGTGGACGGAACGTAGCGGCCACGATTCTGGAAAACTATGGACCACAACCACTGCCACGTAATATACACGGTTCTATCACGCGGCGGCTACCAAAATGGGGAACACTTTTTTGGTGGCCGCTTCGTTCCTAGATCTCAGATAGCCACATTCCAACTACGTTGTGTTCACCTGGCAAAAACGTGGATATGTAGTGGCTGACACTAGACATTTTAAATAACTGACTGCGCTGTAATTGATGTGTAGCTCGATCTCTGTCCTGCAAAATATTTTTATAATAAATGTTCCTCATCTTCCATTTTGCCTGATTTATTTCTAACACTCGATCGACTATAAGTATAAGAATATATAACATACAAACACGTAAGTAAGTATATTGAATTTGGATCGGGATGAAATTGAAAGTTTACTGTGAAATATGGGTGTTGTAGCTCGATTGTGAGCACGCGCCATCTGAATACTCTTTCATTCATGCAAACTGAATTAAAAGTTAAGGTATGAATAGTAGGCAGGTGCACAAGTCAGGGATCCGATCTATTCAAATTAACCTTTTTAGACAAAAAAAAATATTGAAAACGCATAACCCATTTTATTTTGAATAATTATCATTCACGTTTCACGAACTTTTTATAACCAACAATAAAATAATTTGAGAAAACTTAGGTTAGTTTTTGTCATCGCGCGGACCAATCCAAGTTCACTTCAAAATCAAGGAACAATGTCTATTGAAAACGAATAAATATCATTTAAATTTCACGTTACAGGTAAAACAAACTATTTGTGAGCCACAATCAATTAGTTTGAGGAAAGTTAGGTAAGCTTTCGTCATCGCGCGGACCAATCGACGGAAATTTTGAAGGTAATTGTATAGTTTTCCCAATATCAATTGCAGAAGCACTAATTTTATTTAGATATTTTAAGATTTCAAAAATACTTCATAAATAATGAAAAAAAATTAAAGACAAGCTTTTATTTATACAAATACATTAAGAAAGAGAAATAATTTCTTTCATTGTTTGATGTAGGTTATTATTATATCCTAAAACGTATTTTGATTGGCACACACCAAGACCATATACGTACTGGTTTTTACACGCTTTATATTAGCTTCCTTGTATGTTTGTTTGTTTGTTTGTAACCGACTCCTTAGGGCGCGATTTTGACCCACTTCCAGACACTTCCAGACTTCCAGAAAAACCAAAATGGCGGCTTCAATATGGCGTACGGTTTTGTGATTATGGTCCGATTCGCTTCAAAATTGGTATCTGAGGGTTTTCGTGGTAGGAGATTATGATCCTTTTGTGAAAATTGAAAAATTCAAGATTGCGGCTTCAAAATGGCGGCCGAGTTTCGTGATTATGGTCTGATTCTATTCAAAATTGGTATGTGGGGTTTTTTCGGGTCGGAGATTATGATTACCTAATTTGATAAGATTATTCCATTTTTCAATTTTTAAAAAAATTATGAAAATAATAGTTTGAAAAAACTAAAAAAAACACACTAAAAAGTAGGAAATAAATAATAGTTTTGAAAAACTAAAAAACACGCTTTCATAGAAAACCAGACTAAAAAAATAGAAAATAAGAAAAACATGTATTTTATTCAAAAAAAAGCGTGGGGTGCGTGGTATCAATAATTATATAGTACATTACCTGGGGCAGTAAAGTGAGAAATGTCTCAGATCACAGGTAATTGTTGGCCGAGGTGATACCATGCACCCCACGCTTTTTTTTGAATAAAATACATGTTTATCTTATTTTCAAATTATTATTTTTAATCTTTCAGAGCTATTAAAACACAAATATAACGCGTGATTTATGACCTCCCATCGTATAGACACACCTGCCAGCATTGATGTCCGACTTGATTGGCCCAGACGAATCGGTTGTAGAACCGACAGCCGTCACTCAAGTCCACGTTTACTATCGGCTCTTTAGATCTACCGTTTGCCGACGGAGAATGTTTACGAGTAGTACAGATTATTTTTCGTTCCGTTTCTTCGCATATACGCTCGTGTTAGCGAAGTAAGTTTCCATTTGCTCCCTATAGAAACAGCTTCTGCAATTGATATTGGATGGCTATAACATTGTAACAAGTAATAGAACTGTGGAGTGGCTACCATAGATGGGAATTACGTGACTCCAGCCTTGCAATAGAATTTTAGTTAATCGTACTGTATAGTGGTAGATTCAGTGGTGATTACGTAATAACCACCGAGTCGAAGTTGCAGTATCAGTTTCCGTCACTATGATGCTGCTTGGGAAAGCTCTATACCAAATGAAAGAGCCATTATAAAATTTGAACCAGTCCGAATATTATCAAAACACTGAGTTGGAACTGTAACGAAATTCTCCAGGATATCGTAAAGGAAAATAATATAGACGTAGCTTAATACAAGAAATCTTCTTGAACGGAGAATCAGATAGAGTTCCTAACTACAACCTCTATAAAAATGATCAGATTGGGCGTCGCCGTCGGGGCGGTGGCGTTGATATGTTGGCAGAGTTTTTCCATAATAGCATATCTCATGCTCAATTTGACATTTCGAATGATGAAACACATGGCAATGAAGCTCTGAGTATTATTTAACAAAAGATGAGCGTTCCTTAAAGACTGCTCAGTGCATACCTATAATAATCGAATGGAGTCTGAAGCACTTGATGTGTTGAAAAGGGAAACATTCTCAATTAAATATTGATAGAAAGATTTTTCTGTGAATTGAAAAATTCACGATTAAAATGAAGTTATTTTTTGTGAATGTCTAACAGAAAACAACTACTTCCCCGGCTAAAGCCACGCTGGACATTGAACTACATCTGATAGATATCCTAAAAAGGCCCTAATTCAAAAGAAAAAATCTGAAATTGAAAATTTGCATTTTCATTCAGATAGTTATTTGATTTTCTATTCCAGTCTTGATTAGGAACTCATAAAGATGAATGAGGCAAAGAAGAATGTTTTCCAAAAGAGAGTACTCACCAGAAATCATTCGTAACATTGACGCAGAAGGGACATCGCATTCAGTAGGTCTTCAATACATTTTTGTCGACGAAAATCTATTTCACGCTTCCACGATCATCAGGAAGACCGGAAGAAATGGGAAACACATTTTTAAAAGCAATCTCACTTTGCAAAGATGGAAAAAGTTAGAATCATTTCTTTTGGAGAGACACTTTGAAATTAGTATTTTCTGACATTAAAACCTGTCATGGGGTATGATAGATTGATTTGTTGAAATTATAAACAGGATGTTCATAAAATCAGATGTGGAATCATCTGCGACTGGAAGATAAACTTTAGTCACTATCTTCCATCGTCAAGATAACCTCTTGTGGGGTATTCATGTTGAAAAGGGAAACATTCTCAATTAAATATTGATAGAAATATTTTTTTTTTTGTGAATTGAAAAATCCACGATTAAAATGAAGTTATTTTTTGTGAATGTCTAACAGAAAACAACTACTTCCCCGGCTAAAGCCACGCTGGACATTGAACTACATCTGATAGATATCCTAAAAAGGCCCTAATTCAAAAGAAAAAATCTGAAATTGAAAATTTGCATTTTCATTCAGATAGTTATTTGATTTTCTATTCCAGTCTTGATTAGGAACTCATAAAGATGAATGAGGCAAAGAAGAATGTTTTCCAAAAGAGAGTACTCACCAGAAATCATTCGTAACATTGACGCAGAAGGGACATCGCATTCAGTAGGTCTTCAATACATTTTTGTCGACGAAAATCTATTTCACGCTTCCACGATCATCAGGAAGACCGGAAGAAATGGGAAACACATTTTTAAGAAGCAATCTCACTTTGCAAAGATGGAAAAAGTTAGAATCATTTCTTTTGGAGAGACACTTTGAAATTAGTATTTTCTGACATTAAAACCTGTCATGGGGTATGATAGATTGATTTGTTGAAATTATAAACAGGATGTTCATAAAATCAGATGTGGAATCATCTGCGACTGGAAGATAAACTTTAGTCACTATCTTCCATCGTCAAGATAACCTCTTGTGGGGTATTCATGTTGAAAAGGGAAACATTCTCAATAAAATATTGATAGAAAGATTTTTCTGTGAATTGAAAAATCCACGATTAAAATGAAGTCGCAGATGATTCCACATCTGATTTTATGAACATCCAGTTTATAATTTCAACAAATCACTTGATGTGTCTTGATGGAAACAGATTTACCTGCTAATGTTGCAGATGATATGGACGAAAAACATCCATAGAATGGAGTCGTGTATCTAAAATAAATGGCAAAGCCCTGTGGCAGCACATTCATAGGTAAGGATACTAGATGTTGGCTGAACCAACGTTCTTCGGAGTCCTCAGGCGTGGTCTGCTTGATATTGCGTCGATCAAGTACGTCATCTGGGAATAGGACATTCGGTATCTCTTGTTGAGTAGAGTTCGGGTCACAATCAAGTTATAATACCACTAGGTTAAGAAAAAAGAGACTGGAAAAAAGCAGCATAATGCATTGAAGGTTGCAGTGTGTTGCAGCAAAAATTATAATCAAGCCGTCCAAAGCACAGATTTCACATCCATGAAGTTCAAACAAAACCCATTTTGGTACCTAATGAATTGACTCTTTATCTTCCACATCCAAAAGTGTTTTTATCATTTACAAAGCAAAAAAGAATCTTCAAATCCATTTAACCCTGCAAAAAATCTAACACACGGTAGTCATCCAAGTTCGGAAAAAAGGCGATATATTAAACGAACCGTTTCGCCCCTTTCCTCGAAACTTCTCGGAATCTTTAAGCTGTAAGCTTGTAATACGATAATTTTCTAGTTGACTTAGACTAGAAATTTGGCAAGAAGTTAGGAAATTGGACATATATGATGAAAACAATCAGAAAACAGCCAATTATTCATTGAGAAAGTCAAGAAAGTAATATTTTGACATGAAAAATTATGGGTTATGTGATAATAAACAATTATATTAATTATAGGGACAAAAAAATAACACAAAAATACTAGGTAACGAATCTTTGTTTTTACACGCTTTATATTAGCTTCACGCGCGATTTTGACCCACTTCTAGACGTACGAATGATTTGAAATTTGGCAGGTGTACATAATTACGGTGACAATGCATTAAAAAAATTTTGTTTAAAAAAAACAGAATGGCGGCTTCAATATGGCGGACGAGTTTTGTGATTATGGTCCGATTCGCTTCAAAATTGGTATGTTGGGGTTATTGGGGTTCAACATTATGATTCTTTTGTGAAAATTGGAAAATTCCAGGTGGCGGCTCCGAAATGGCGGACGAGTTTTGTGATTATGGTCCAATTCTATTCAAAATTGGTATGCGGGGGTTTTTGGGGTCGGAGATTATGATTATTTTGTCATAATTGGAGGATTCAAGATGGCGGCTCCAAAATGGCGGACGAGTTTTGTGATTATGGTCCGATTCTATTCAAAATTGGAGAATAATAGTTAAAAAATTAAATAATGATGATAATAGTTTGAAAAACTAAAAAACGCTTTCAAAGAAAACAAAACCGACTCCTTTGGGTGCGATTTTGACCCACTTTATACGGTCAGATTTCATTCAAACTTTGTAGATTTATCGCAGACCGATGACAACACACTGATTTGATAAGATTATACGATTTTTTAATAGCAAAAAAATAATAAAAATGATAGTTTAAAAAAACTAAAAAACACGCTTTTATAAATAAATCAAACCAAAAAGTAGGAAATACATAATAGTTTAAAAAAACTAAAAACGCGCTCTCATAGAAAACCAAACGAAAAAAATAAAAAATAGGAAAAAAAATTATTTTATTTAAAAAAAAGCGTGGGGTGCATGGTATCAATTACCTGTGATCTGAGACATTTCTTACTTTACTGCCCTAGGTGTGTAATGAACTATATAATTATTGATACCATGCACCACACGCTTTTTTTTAATAAAATAAATTTTTTTCTTATTTTATATTTTTTAGTTTGGTTTTCTATAAAAGCGTGTTTTTTAGTTTTTTTAAACTATTATTTATTTCACTTCATTTACATTTGCACAAAATTTATCAGTTGAAGTAATTTATTTTTTCAACCGTCTGAGCAACTGTGAAATTTATCGATGAACAGAAAGAAGACAGGCAGGCCGTGAATGGGTTTTCTAATATCTCGCCAGTACATGAAATCCTAGAAAATGATAACGGTGTGAAAGTACTGCGCAAACGCCGAAAAAAGTTATATATTTAAGTATAATGTAACTTAACTTTGTTTACTTGAGGAAACCACAACAATATATAATGTATCCAAGTAATTTGAATTGAAGGTTTTTTTTTCCATGGTCACTATCATAACATATGTGATAATGATATTATCATATAGAAAAAAGTTTTAGTGACAATATTAAAAATATATTATTGTGTAATTAGCAACAAATGATTTGCAACTACATGGATTAATGCCAAATTTACCAGACCATAGTGGCTAATAAAATAGTACTATTTCTAAAATTATCTTCCAATCTTAAAACGATTATTGTTTCAATGCAAGTTATCAATTCTTCCAATTTTTAATGCATGATTTTTGTAATATGAAGCACGGTTAGAGTTATCCATTAAAAAAGTTAAGGAGCACCTTGAAGCAAAACATTAAAAAACTGCAGAGTTGGCAATGAATGAATTACACCTCTTGAAATGGAACTCTCAGTTCAACCAAAATGATCTCAGCCGATAATTAAATTATTGTGAATAAATTTACAATTATAGACCAAAACTATTTTTCCACACCCAAAAAATAACAGTCTTTCTATTCCCGAAGGGAAATAATGAAAGATCCACCTTACAATCTGCATCACAATAAATTTCATCAAATTGTTTCCCGTACGTGACTCGAAGGTGCTTTCTTTTTCCGAATAAAAACAAAAGTTTTGTTCTGGAGCGTAATATTTTCCCATTGGAAGTTAAGTGTGAAAGCGTGTGCAAGATAAAAGATTGGATTGGGATTAAACAAGGTGACTGTGGGTCGGCAAAGAAGTTCTTAGTACTCCCTAGGCGTTTTCAACGGATGTTCATTGCTTTATTGAAACTTGGAGTCGGGAGTTCTTGCGAATGCGAGGGAAAGCTCGAACAATGTTCCTTTCTATATTGCGACTGGAACTTTGAAGGTGGTGAACTCTGTTGATTGAAGAGTATAGAATGAATCATATTCTACTTCTTCATTTCATCTAATGAATATAATTTGATAATCAAAAAAATATAAATAAAACACTTTTGGATGTGAAAGTCCCAGGGAAACAATTCAATTCACCTCAAAAAGATGTTATTGAGATCCAAAAGCCACACAGCAGTATCATAGCTGGAAAAAAAACAAAATAGTGGTCGGTGACCAAGTATTTACAGACAATTAATTTAGGCTTGTTGCAAACCATAAAACCATATCTGTTCACCAATAATTTAAGTTTTCCAATGAACCTGGATTTTTGTGAATTGTCCAGAAAATCGATTCCAAATCCAACTACTACTAGAGTACAGAAATAGTATATTCAATGGAAATAATTCCCACAAAAGTTATAAAATATCATAGGAGCTGAATTTTGGTATAATTTTGAAATATGCAGGGTTTTGCTATAGGTGCTATGGACTAAAATATTATTTTTTCAATAGAATACCCTACATATTCTAAATTGAATTCTGATATGAATTCATGTATAGTTTTTGAAATTCGGTTACGGCGTTGGTGAGTTATTGTACTTTTTCTTGGAGTGTAAGGTTTTGAGAAATACAATTTTTTGAGATAACTTTTACACGGATCCTCTTTGTATTTCAATCAAATTATAGGAGAAATCCTAATAAATGCAGCAGTTCACATCAAAGTTTGTCAAAATATACTGGTTACAGTTTTGAGTTTTTTATGGAATTCAATTTATTCAGGAACAAGTCAGTAATAACAAATTGATATAATTTGATGAATCAATTCATAAGAATAATCCTGGGAATCAATCATTAAAATTGTTCAAAGTGACGCCCATTGGACATATAATATTGGCGTAATATTACTGCAGGCTAGTCGAATCTTCATTTTGAGATCATCCAAATCAAAAAGGGGAATGGTGAAAATAATATAATTTGAATATCCCCATAGGATCATTGAATGCGACCATTGAATATTCCGCACCATACGTTAATATCCCACATGATTTGAAAATTACTTCCGCGGACCCAGAGGGAATGTTTTGAGACCAATAGTGACTGTTATCGATTAACATTATTGTGGAACCGCGATTTATCTGCACAAAATTTGATTGAATATGTTTGGATTACCATGTACCATTACTTGAATACGAGCAATGAATTCAAGTCGTCGTTCAAAATCCGTGGGTTTCAATGCTTTTACCAACTGAATTTCGAATAGTGGGAGGTAACATTCTTGAAATGAAATGAAAAGAAATCACACAATTCCTAGATACTATTTTGATACTTGCTTCGAGGTGATTATGCAAGATCGAAGAGAAGGAACAGATGACAGCATCAAGAACAAACGTGAAGAGAGAATCTAGTACTCAGGCGGATCCAAGTCCAAGGAAGTGCAATCTTGCAATGCGTGAGAGAAAACAAGTGCGCAATGCACGGATCAAAATATGCACAGACAGCCAGGCGTCACTGAAGGCTCTTATGAACCTAAAAGTAACATCAAGACTGGTATGAGAATTCCGAGAAGAACTCACGGACCTCGCAGAACACAACAAAATAACTTTGATGTATGTTCCATGACACTGTGGCATCAAGGGCAGCAACGGAAAATCTGATGACCTATCTAGGAAAGGCTCATCAACATCATTAGGCATAAGCTGCTTGATAAAAATGTGCAATTCAATGCAATTCACGCAAAAGTTAGCCACATTCCTAAGAAGTAGCTTCTATATCATATCCAACTGATATAGGTAGAGAAATTGCCCAAAACAAGTTTTCACTCAGTAGGACTCAACACTACAATGTTCTAACCGAATTTCAAAAACTATACATGAAATGATATAAATGATACTGATCTTAATGTTTACGCTAGTGACAATAATTTTCCTATTCAAATCCTTCAAACCCAATCGTATTTTGTGACCATCCGTCACAAACTTCCTCAGGTCTCATCCACTACATTGCAGCAATGGTGTGTGAACCTCGACTTTGGTAACCAAACATCATGTTCTTCGTTGGCCACCGATTAGTTCAGAGAGTGAGAAGCACTGATTAGAAGAGAAATTTGAAACGATTCGGCAACGTACAGATAACTGCTATCATATTTTGCATTAGTTTGTGATGGATTGGGGTTAACGGCACAAGGTGTTCCCAAGCTGACGGTCACTCATTCAAGAATCCACCGCTACCAGTGTTGCTTGGCTTCAGATCGGACAAAATATTTCAACGTGATCATTCCTATAACACAAACATCACTCCACAATGTCAAACGGCACATCAATTATTTTAACAGATTTTTTTATTTTAATCTTTTCCTGGAATCTCATAATTCCCCTCCCGACATAGACTCAAAGAAATAAATTATTGTAAATGAAACTTCACGAAAATACTCCCATTAGCAATGTCTTTTGATTTCTAAAGAAAACAAATCCTGGTATATATCAAACCTACGATGACACCAGCGGAAGTACCCCTTCGCCACTTTATAATAAAGGCTAAACACCCTACCCTGATGTAGGCAGAATTCTTATTATTAATCCTAATTGACTTAATGTTGATAATGCAATAATTTTTTTCCTCAGCCTTTGTAGTTATATGTAGGATTAATTTAGCTCTGTATATATTTGAAATTTGATTATTCCTTGTGGTAGGGCATAAGAGTGCATGTATTCGCGCTATTCAGTCAACGGCATCCTTCAATTCAAATTAAAATAAATGTATTTTCCTCATCTCTCTCTCTCTCTCTCCCAATGTATGAATACTTCCTGTATAGGCTTATCAGCCAATTGATAAAACAAAGGGGTAAAACGAGTCTTGCTCTTGGAAATAGTCTACCCCTGTGCCCCTTCTTCCGACAAATCCGTTCTCATCCAGCCGGTGTACCGGCGTAGAGAAGAAAGGATCTATTTGATTCACAAAACTTTTATTAAACTTCACTAAATTGTTCTTATTTTTGCGATGCACGTTTTAACGGCAGGACATTCACTTCCAATATTAACTTTACTTCCAACCTGAGAAGGCCACATGTTCTCCGCGCCATGGTCAGAAGTCGTATGGCAACTGGACTCATCCAATTATAAACAACTTATGAACCTACTTTATACAAGATATTCCTATACCGTAGGGGTCATGCATCCAGCTTGCCTTCCTAGGGTGGGGGCGAAGGGGTTGGCTCTGCTGGTGTTGGACTAGTTTTTTTAATATTTGGCATTGTTTTTTTGGTGACCTCCTGCCGAGCTTATGAGAGCGTAATATGGTTTCATATTTACGAAAATTGATGTGTTAGTACTTATGGTTGTCATCCGGGAAAAAGAACCCGGTTAGGAATTTAGGTTAGGTTCTTTTCGAATGGGGCCTTTCCCTGTAATCCATACGGTAGAATCTTGTTCGTTCCAGACCCTTGCATCTGACAAGATTTCTTCCTCGTCTTGACAAAAGCGACACTCTGCGCTCTCCGCAAGTCCGATTCTTCGAAGATGCTTTCGCAGACTAAAGTGACCTGTCCGTAGCCTTGTTATAATCCTCAGGTTTTTCCCATTTAGTTTTAACAGGGCTGCTGTTCTTCTTGCGAAGGGCATGGTATAAATGCCTTCGAGTGGACTGTCCCACTGTTTCATACCAGTTCTCGCGGTTTTTCCGCTCGGTCCAGTCTGAAAACACTTCTTTGGTTCTGCTCTTTGATATTCCGAGAAGGGCTCTGGTCCTATGAACTCCTTCATAGTGCCTTTTTTGCCAGAGGGTCAGCTTTCTCATTTACTCCAAAGCCTTTATGTCAAGGAACCCATGCCGGACATATTGTCTGTATCCTATTGTTCCTGATTCATACGCTTTGAAGAGCTCTCACGAAGTTCCATACTAATCTGGATTCCATCCTACTTGATACCAGAGCTTTCAGTGCTGCTTGGCTGTCCGACATGATTTTGATCGAGTGATTTTAACTGTTTCTGTTCAGAATTTCTTGCAGACAGAGTTCGATTGTATCGACTTATGCCTGGAACATTGTGGCGTATCGTCCCAGGTTTACACAAAGGTTAAATTCAGTTTGTACTCCATGTACTCCGGCCCCACCTCCTTCTTCCGTTTTGGATCCGTCTGTGTACCATTGTAGAATGGCCCTTGTGAGTTCTCGTTCTTCCGCCCCCCATTCGTCTCTGTCCAGGAGGATAATCTCATAAGGTATACCAAAGTTGTATAGGGGAATCTTTGTGTCTGACGGCATTGCTAGATTCGGATGGGATTTTATCTCCTTCTCGATCTTGCGACTACTTCCTTGTGCAAAGGTGGGATGTTGAGGAGGACTTCTATTGCTGATGTCGGAGGAGTGGTGGACATTGCCCCTGTTGTGATCGAACACGCTTGCCTATGGAGTTTGTTGATGATTTCTTGTGCACTTTTCTGTGTCCCCTGATGACCGCTCAGTAGGTGACCATAGTTCTCACCACCAAGGTGAAGCCAGTACATTTGTTTGGGTTGCATTCCCCATGTTTTTCCACAGATTTTTCTTCAAGTCCATAGGGTTTGCCTTGCACTATTGGATACTTTTTCTAGCTGAGCATTCCACGTGAGTTTCTTATCTTGAATTACCCCGAGGTATTTGACTTCTTCCTTGGATAGAATTGTTTCACCGTAGATGACCGGCTTTCTTAGTGGATCTAGTTTCCTCCTTCTGGTGAATGGTTCTATCCTTCTATTTGGAAAAGAGCGAGAATATGCATTTTCCCACAATATCGAAGTCTTTTATCACAATTTTTGTTTTCATCATTCGATTTTTTTATGATTCTATAATAAGCTGGAATCGATTGAATGGAAATAATCATCAGTTCACTCACCCATTGTAATTAATCATAACACTCTCCTAGGTTCAGAGCACTAGGCGCGGTACAACGCTCAGAGAATAAATACCACGTTCTTCAAGCTCTTCACATTTTCATGAAGGTACAGTTTCATGTGTTAAGGCCATCTATATTCGGACATTTTTTTGTCTTGTCCATATCATGATATACTTATGACTATATATAATGGTTTCGTTTGATATGTGTTCTGATCTTGACTAGTCTACAGCTCCTCCTGTCATAGCATTCTTTCTTCATCAGTTTTATTTAGTCTATACTTTCAACATTTGAACCATTTCTGCCTTCCTTCATGATCCTACATATCTTTTCAAGCCTCTTATCACATTCCACCACATTTCTTGGCATTTCTTCATTGGTTTTCCATATCTTCTTCGAAGCCTGGCTTCTGAATGAATATTGGCCTGTAGCTTTTGAATTTATTCGCAGTTTCTAACATAACTCCCACCAGTATCCAGATTACCATAATCTTAGCCTATCATCATTTACTCCGCCTCTCCAAAGTTTATTGCCGTCTGTCATATCCTTTTTGAGTTTGCGCATCATATCATTTTGAGTTTGCGCATCATATAATTTTAGTCTCTTTCATCCATTGCAATGACCACCTGGTCAACAGCTTATAGTTGTATATGGGGACACGAGCCATCGATATCCATTCCGAATACTGTTCAAGTGTCTAAAAAATATTTCAATGTCCCAAATTCCATATGAGACAGATGTTCGTAAATTGCTTTTCGCAATGAAGTCATACTGCTCAGATCCAAAATAACAAAGAAGATAAAAGAAGAATTGAATATATGGAATTGTCTACTGAACTTAGCAGAACCTGGTCGATAATTCAGCATTTTGAATATAAGCACAATACTCCACGAAGCCATACCTACCTGCTAAGACGGTCGTACCATGATGCACTAAAATTCAGATTATACTCGACTGAATGGTCTTAAAAATGCTCACAGTATGTTTAAATATTCATATAACTTTATGCTAAAAGATGTAAATGGTGGCTAACGTTTGTCGGTGTACTAAATTAAAAAACGAATGGCTCTATTAAATTGTACTTGTACATCGTGAATGCTGAATTTGTGTTTGCTATAATAACCTGATCTTTTTCATTCCTGATTATAAATTGATATTTTAGCTCATATTCGAATGTTGTTTAATGGAGTATTCATTTCCTTTTAATGGAACGAGGAAGAGTTTTCAAATGTAAATGTACTACATGAACGTCATTTTCGTATTATTAATATTGAGAATATTGGACGTTTGGCTAATGTAACTCTCTGAAACTGTGTAACTCCATCTGATGCATAATTTCATTCGATTTCACTATTATACGATACACATCCTTTCGTTTTCATGACTATTGGTTTCTCTGTTAGTGCACTTTGCAATTATTTAAGAATATCTTTTTATGTCATATTGAATTTAATATTAAATGCACAGAAATGTGTTTCCCAACAAATATGATATATATTTTTACCGTCTTCTTCAGACCAGGATCTCTCAAATTGAGCGACTGTTTCTGGTAACGCGTACTAATATTTTCACTGAACCTTATCCTTGTTCTCACAAAGAATCTGGATGTTCTATAATTTGACCTCATGCAAACGTGGAAAATACCTGCATAGTCAGTCGTCCGAAATGTAAACGAATACACTAGTGAGAACCGACAATAGGTTGCTAATTACATTTAATATTTAATATGATGGAAAATGATGACTAATCGAGGTACTCCACTTGGAGTATTTCGCGCATTGATATTCGAGAGTCCTATTTAACATTTTAAGAGCCAAATCGTAGCAAAATATTTCCAACCTTCATTTGAAAATTACGTTCTGATAATTTTATTGAATATAATCCAAGCGTGAGGATTGAATATCTGTGTTCATTTTCTGTTTTTATCAAGATATCTCACTTTAAGAGGGAAATCGGGCTCTGAGGTCACCCGCCATCCAAGTCCTTTTTAATCTGTCATTGGGCACACTCTCGGGAATTCCGCGCGACAAAGAATTTTCAAAGGACCCGCTGGAGTCTATAGAAGTAGAGAACCACCCTCAGTGCTGGCAGTTAGGACGGTTGAAGAGATTTGGATGAGTACACATTTCATTTAAAATTGCCTCCATAACCGACTTTGAAACCATTTACAAAAATACGTGTTACTTATTCCTTAGTTTGTAGAACTGTCACAACACCTAGTAGGAATTTAACTTCTGAAAACTTACTGTTTTGTATATGAAACATTCTGGTAAATATAAACTTTTTTCATTCTCCCTTTAAACTGGGTTTGTTATCAACATAACTATTGCACAAGAACCTCACCTTCTCCTATATCAGGTTCTCCTATCTTATACATGGCTGATAGGTAGAGCTCATCAATTTTGATCATTTATTATTAGAAGAACATTAGAATTTAGATAAATAACATTAGAGATATATATATATATATATATATATATGTATATATATATATATATATATATATATATATATATATATATATATATATATATATATATATATATATATATATATATATATATATATATTTCACGTCATACTTACATCAGATTTGTCAGGGGGGAGAAAGAGGAAGTGATGTAGAATTGGATTATTAGGACATATTAGCACAATGTGTGCCTCTCTGCTTGGATTCATTGTGCGCCAGCACGTTCTTTTGGGCCTTTCATCTGAGGAAATTAAGCAGTTCCTTCAACTGGTACTCTTTGACATCCCCTGGGTTCGGGATGATGTTCCCAGAGTTTGTCTACCTCTGGTGCACCAATGTGGATGTGCACACTATCTGCAATGGCGATCTTCTGTGACTCTGATGAGTTGTATGTGCCTCTTCAAGTGTTTATGTTCTGTTAGGAGCCCAATCGCAAATATGACGCCTCTTGACATATATTGAAAAAATGCTTTTGTGGCAGTCCCTCCATATTGGAAACAGTCATGCTGCTGGATATTCCAAGAATAGTTCATGTCCAATTGGAGTATTTCCAGATCACATCTTGGCAAGTCTGTCTGCCCCTTCATTCTCAGGAACATCTGAGAATCCTGGGACCCATATGAGGCTGACTATTTTTATTATTGCTGAAATTTCTATGATATATCTGCACTCGGACGCCATAATTGCTGTTTTGCTGTCCGAGCCGATAACTGCAGTTTCTGACTTCTTCCATCGAGGTTTTCCTCTACCATATACTTCAGCTGGAACACTGAGAGGTTTTTGTGTAGGAGAACTGAGATTTCCTTCTTCGTTCTTTCTTTGTATACCCCTGCACCATACATTTTCTCAGATCTTGATACATCTGAATATCAGTCTGATTCAGATGGGGAGTGCGCTTGGTATAGCGCCTTTCCATTCTTCCTTCGTGGGGATGGCAATTTTAGGCACCTTTCTGAAATTCAGAACCGGCAGGATGCTATCTCTTTCCGTTAATAGAATTGGACAGCTCTCCTTTACCTTGCTTTGAATAGTGTAGTGTCAATGATCTGCCTTAGTGCCAATTCATTGGCTTGCACCTCCGCGACTGTAGGTATGGCTTCGTACTCAACGACAAGGTGCAGATGTGGTAGTCCTAATGAAACTTCTCATTCCCAGACAAGCCATCCGTTGTACTTTATGCCGAAGGTATAAAAAAACTAAAATGTCTTCGAAAATGGTCCTTACTAGAGCTATTCATCATACCCATGCAATTGTAGGTTAGAAGAACAAAAGATAAATTTATTGAGTATTTTTTATGCATAACTCGTCAAACATAGGAAAAACAACAAGCGACAGTGGTCATCTGTTGAACCAGTTCAAGACATATATTTCTTTATTAATTGAATATGGGATTAGCTTATTCTTATGGGTGCTCAAATAAATAATAGTGCTCACTGTTTTTTTTGCGCAAGTAGCGAAATTTCAACAGTAACTACAGCTGTTTCTTATTCTAAGCTCATTTTCTATTCTTTGAAATTAACTTCGGGTGTCAATAGGTAGGCATTACCACTATCAGAGAAATTTCAACCTATTTATACCTTCGACCTTCTTGATGGTTGAAATAACATAAATTTCACACATATTTGACCTTTAATGTTGGGTGGTATATTGTTGGAAAGATATATCGTGGATTAATGACAGACAACCTTTGCAGAAATTTTTATCTAGACTATTATCAGAAAAAAAACATCCGTTAACCTACAATTTCAATGAACATCTTTTCCCCGATCAAGACACTTGAAATTTTCAATATATTATAATTTTCAAAATACTCCATTAATCCAGTCAACGAATGATTATAAAGTGCATGAAGGGGGCAGGAATTTTCGACTTCAAGGATAGATTTGAGGTCGTTAGGAAGTAAACATCTTAAAAGTCCTCGAGTCTAGGAGATAAGCCAAGCGCATGGGGGCTCCCGGAAGGCCTTGCATTTTCTGTTTTCTTGTTTTTTTGCTTATAACTCATAAACTACTGGTTCTACAGAAAAAAATCACCCGTTGTTTTGAAATGACAAAATTTCCTACATTTTAAGTCATCACACAAAGTCTCTATCTTAAATCGTTCTCGAGTTAATCGCTTCTGAAAATCGCCTATTTCCGAAAAATTAGAATTAGAATATAATTTATTCATACTGAGCAACAAACTAAATTCATTTAATAATATGAACACAGTTTTTTTAAGTTCCTAACACATAATATTCATTTAATACAATAAAAATACAGTTAAAAACAGAATTCACAGTTTTTTTAAAGTTCCTTAACACCTAATATTCATTGATTACAACAATAATACAGTTAAAAACAGAGTTCACAGTTTTTTAAAGTTACTCAACACATAATATTCATTAGATACAATAATATTGCGAAAATCCGAAGTCAATAGCTCATTCCGTTCTACGGTTATAACTCCTGAAAGTATGGTAATGTAAGCGATTTTCCTTTTAAATTCTGCAAGACTCAACTAAAACAAGATTTTAGAGAAGGTATTAATAGTTTGAGGAAAGCTGAACCAATACAATAGGCATAGGTATAAATCAATAGTAGGCTGTGATTTAGTACACCACAAATCGCTCACATTACCATACTTTCAGAGTTATAACTGTAGAACGGAATGAGCTATTGATTTCGGATTTTCGCTGTACAAATTCACTGGTGCTCTACTTTGTATCGGCAGTGTTGCCAGATTTTAAATATGTCTATGATCTAAATAAAAATTATTATCAAATACTTTGTTCCCAAAATTAAAGTTAATGTAACTTCGTTGTTAACCAATATTTTGTTATGAAATTTTGATGGTTTTCATTTGTAACGACTACAAATCCAGTGGTATAGTCAAATTTTAAAACAAAAATTGCCTAATAAACTTTTGCCGTTTTTGACAAAGAAAAAAAACCATAGAGCGCCTTGGAAATGAAACTAATGTAATGAAAATTTGTGTCAAGATACAGTTTTTGATGCTTAATATTATTTTTGAGATTGACTGAAAAATGCGTATTCTACAGGGGTGGTTTCATTTTAAATGGGTCACACTGTAAATATATATATATATAGATATAAATATATATATATATAATTCTGCAGCCAATTTAATTCTCTTCGGTGTAGTTTGTTTTATAAAGAACGTTTCAGTTGTTTAGAGCACATTTTTTTTCCGGAAATAGGACATTTTCAGAAGCAGATAACTCGAGACGGTTAAATGTAGAAACTTTTTGTGAATATAGAAAATGTAGGAAATTTTGTTAGGTTTCCAGATAGGTATAAGTATTATTTTCACTGAGAAAAATAATTTTCGAGTTAAAAGCAAAAAACCAGAAATAAAATAAAAATAACGCCTTTTGGGAGTCCCCCTGTGCTTGGCTCACCTCCTAGATTCCGAGACTTTCAGGGTGTTTACCTCCTAATGACCTCAAACTCATGTCTGAAGCCAAAAACTCTCCATACACCCTACACATCTTGACTGGATTACATATGTCTTCACATCACAAATTCAACATTTATTTGAAACGCATTTTCAGCAATAATATAATAAAGAATGGCGCGCTATTCGGGAAATCCTTCTTCGTGTTATTTTTAAATAGATCAGTTAAAACACAGGTAGCTGAATTTCCAATAATACCGGATACCCATAGATTTTATTAGAAGTTCGTGTTTATTGTTTGTAAAAGCTTCTTCGAAATAAAGATAAATAATCATTATTGATTCTCGAGTGAAACATACCCAAGATAATGTGTAAATAAATAATGGTTTCCCAATTTGTGTCCATCAAATCCCACCAGCAGTGCGTAATTCTTTCAAATCCTGAAGTAGTCCATTAATCATGGATATTTGAAACCAGTGACATTATTATGTATGATAAATAATATGCTGAAATGACATACTTATTTCGATAACACAGCAAAGTACCAGGGGAATCATTTATTATAAATAAGCGCTTGAAGAGTTCCATCTTATTTATTTTAATGAATTTATATTTTCATGTTATACTTCAAGGCGATGTAATCAGAGTTAGAAATATTTAAGGTTGGGTTGTTCCTTCTGTGTTGCTATATAATTAGCATTTATAATTTATTCTGTTGCCATTTTATTGTACGAGTATGGAACAATAATAATTTTTCAATTGTATTTCTTCTCGTGCAAATATTTTTCCTTTTTATTTTTTCTTACTTTTTTGAGACACCACTTCCAAAATTGGTTTATAGAACATAATAGAAATCATATTTGTAAAAAACTAATTTTATTCAATTTTTCATCAGACATGGAAGAGGAATTAGTGCAGCATTTGTTAATTCAGAGTTTGTTTCTTTGGATTAACTCTACTGAATTCAGAAAACTTGCATTTGAACTTGCTGAAAAATTTCAATTACTTCATCGTTTCAACAAGGAGAAGAAAATAGCCGGCAACAGTTATTAAGAAAATTAATAAAGGTACTAAGCGAACAATGGAATGGAAAAAAGAACTGTATAAGGAATATCGCGAAGAAAACATGATTCAGTGTACGAAATGTAAAGGTCTTGTTATTTTTCTACATTGTTTATGATGTCTTCACTGAAGTCTTACTCTAAGTACGATTTAGTCTATAGGTGGTACGAATTAGGCGACCAGGCGCCTCAATCGTATCGAAGGTCATTTTTTGAAGAACGTTAAAACACCTCTTTTAATGAAAGATTATTGAGTTTCTATGAATACTGGTTAAAAAGTAAATAAATAAAGATTCCGTCTATACAATTTTTTTTTTCATTTATATTGCTCCAAACATTACATTATTATTTACTTAGGTTGATAATGAAATTTACTCAATTTGGGAAAATAATTTATTCACTTCGGGTTAGAAATCCATTTATTTTGTTGAAAAACACAATTTTCTTGATTCATAACTATGAATTACTCACAAAGAGGGGCGCATTTATTCAATCCAAGAAAAATAATTTGTGTTAAATATTGAAAACTTCGAATGGAAAAGTTATATTATTGATTTAAATCTATGAATTATTCATAATGAAACGTTTGTTCATTCTCTTCATCGGAACCATTTGTTTGGGTGAAAATATTGATTAACTTGATCAGAAAATATAATATTCTTGATATGAATAAATTATATTATGCATGATAAAATGTTCGTATTCTCCCTTGAACAGTACCAGTTGTTCAAACATTCCTTACTTTTATTGAATAATTTCATATTCTTGATTGGTAATGCATCCATATTGTTACTTTAAAGGAATCATTTTCATCGTTTGCTTCGGTGGAGAAATGCATTTTCAGGGCTAGGTTTGTACAGTAACTGACAGTCTGATTTAAAACACTGAATTTCTATTATACCTACTGCGGAAAAATGACATATTAATATTTTCTATCAACATTAATATATGTTGGGATTATGCAAGAAGTAAATAAAAATTATTTGAACTTCAACTTTGTGTAGTTGTCAGAAAAGTTTGAGTGCTGATGGAAAATAGCTATAGCTAATAGTTTTTGGCAGAAAATGCCCATGACAAGTAATTGCCAAGAAATAATAGAGATTCAATGCTTAAAATCGAGCTAATCTTCTAAAGACCACGTTTATGTACAAACAGGGACATAATGAAAAATAATTCAAATTGTAGTTTTTAAAAATGATTGAAACAAGAGTATCTATGAAAAAGTTTTAATGAACATAATTGTATAAAAACAAAATTCTGCCATGAAACAACTAAAAAATACAATTCTTTGGTTAACAATATTATTTCTAACATATGTTACAATGTTTTTACTGATAGAATTTGAAGAAAACATCAAAACTGTTATTTAATATTACAGTGTCATCCTCAAAGTATGCATCATATGGGAAACTTATTTATTAAGAGTTTTTCGACAAAAAGTTATTCTTGATAAAAGCCTTAAAAAATTAGATTTTGAGACAGGTGTAAAGTACCCTTATTTTGAAAATTATTTTACTCATCAACATTTTTTACCGTGGTTAACCAATAGTTGTGTAATTTGTAATATCACAGGCTTTTCAAATGAACCGTCTATACAGGATGTTGTCTATTTATCGTTTTAGCAATTCAGTCTTTTCGATCTAAATCAAAAACGTATTTCACTGGTCAAGAGATGAAAAAAAATAAAATATCGGAACATTAAAGCAAGCATTTAAAATGATATCACCACAATGATATAAAAACAATCTGGCCTTAACCAACTTCAACAAATAGATCCATGGAAATGGTAAAATTATTCCTGGTAGTGCAGAAAATTTCCAAGTTTTATTATTCAGTTTCACTCTGCTCCTAGGTGGAACCAATTGAGGTAGCAGAAAAATCTGTTTGATAAATTTTAAATCTGGAAAAAATATATGTATAATATTATTGACAAATTCGATACTTCCTAGGGGTAAACTATAAGGAACCATTACATCTGGAAAGAGCAAAAAATAATAAATATGTCATTGTTCCTCAGTCATGAATTTAATGTGATTTTCTTAGAATTCAAACGCATGCAGAATATTCCAAACTCAAGATCAATTGAAAAAATATTTCTATCGTTCAAAGAAATGCATATTCATAGTTTTAAACCAAGAATTTGACAAATTTAAAATAGTCGGTGCCCGTTTTTTGACCTTTTACAGTATGTCCCTACGTTATAGGAAATGAAAAAATACATCAGTGGGAAACATTATTTTTCAAAATCATACGAGTTGATTACTAACTACAAAAAATATAACTTTCCTTCATATTATATAAGTATAGTGACTACAAACACTCCAATATATATATATATATATATATATATATATATATATATATATATATATATATATATATATATATCGTCGACACAATGTTTAACCAAAAAAACCGCCATTTCTCGGAAATATTTTGTGATATTTACCAAGGAAATTATATATGTTTCCACCACCTGCCTTCCAAAAGTTGAGAAGTTGTTGTATATCCTTGTTAACTTTTTTTTTATAACACAACACAATCTAGACAGTTCACTGTTGCACCGTGGCGCGCGTGGCTAGAGGTAGAAATGAAAGATAAACTGAGCTGAGAAAGTTCTTGGCCTGGCACCTGACACGGCGGCGGCACATGTCGTAGGTCACATGAAAAATATGAACGTTGCCAAGTGTATTATTATTTATCGCGAGGCTATTGCACGAATTTCGAAATGACTGCTTGTCAGATATCTGCTTCATATACTGTGTGGCGAATGGCTCATGAATTTCCACCCGGACTGCATATCCCTGTCTCCTAAAACAATCCTCAATGACTTTCAGGCAGCCTCAACTTTTGAGGCTTTATAAATAAAATACAATCTGAATAATCATCAAGTTTATGGCTTTATTATTTATTCAACTAACACCACTAAAAATGCATTCAAATACTCTTGGATTAAGAAAATACAGTGTTTCTCAATTCGAATTTGTTTTAGAAAATCAACTTGAAGAAATTAAATTTTTTGTTCAATTAAAGAAATGCCTATTTAACTGCTTGTATCAAGAGAGGAAAATATTCTATCAAAATATCAGGCTTTTCATTTCGAAAAAATTGTTAAAAATTTTTTTTTTTAAGAATGCATATTTAATCTTGTACGAGGAAAATCAATCAAAATATTGGGTTTTATTTGGAAAAAAATGTAAATATCAACCTGAAGAAATTATGTTTTTTCATTCGAAGCAACGCATATTCACATCCTTGTATCAAGCAACAAAAGTATAAATCAAAATATTACATGTTTTGAATAAAAACATCGTTAATATCAAGTTGAAGAATTTATATTTGTATTTTTATGAAGACATGCTTGGTTGGAGCATATATTTCAATAAAATGATTATCTTCCATTGAGAATAACAAATTTTTCGAGTCAAAAAAATATGCCCAATTCAAAAGAGAGATTTACTTGAATTTTCAAAGGAATTAGTTCAATTTGAGAAGATTTTTTTTGTGTGTATATATTTTTTTATACTTTATATTATAATTAAATGCATTTTTTTGGAATCCTCTTGGTTTTTTAAATAAACCAATAAATAAGTCTCTCTATCTATCAGAAGCGATCTGTTGGGGTGATTGAGTGGTTAACATGCAACTAATATTCAACTCTAATCTTGCAACTGGAGAAAGTGGAAAAAATAGTCTGTCGACTGATTTTATACCCTACTACTGAAATTTTCTGGAATAGCTAAGGTGTTTTTGTGAACTGAGGGGGGAGTTTTTTGGCAATGAAATATGTGTACCTAGCACGGAGATGGATATTTTATCTAGACAGACGAGGTGCGAATAAAATTCTGCATCATCCTGTTCATCAGACGCAGTCTGCAGTCTAGTCTGAAATTTAGCCCGCAAATCCAGCAATATGCAGATTTAATTCTGGTCATAAAGAGTCCATGAGAACATTCTAGAAATCGCTGACTGCATGCGAATAGCGCGCATCCACCGAGCACAATACATTTTCATGTAAATTTAATTCCACCTACATGCGGCGCTGAACAAGATAGCTATGATTCCGAATGAATTTGAATATGCTAAGTTCTCGCAAATTGCAGACTCTAATATTTATTCTTATCAGCGCAAAATTGTACCTTCGTTTGTCATCCGAAAGTAATGTTGGTTTGTAGAAGAAAACGAGAAAAAGATAAATTATGTTGAGGTGGATAACATAATCCATTTCATATTTTGCTTTCTAAAACTCACAACGACGTTTCTGGGAAATGAAATTTTATTCATATAACAAAAATGAAAATGGAACCCTAAGTCATTCGCGTGTCCATTGTCTGCTTGTTTGTCTCTCACAGTAATTTTCTTGAAGATACAATATTCATACATTTCCTTGCAGTTAAACTTCCAGTCAATGGAGACTAATAACAAGAATATCAAAAGATATCGGGTGAAATCCTGACCCCGAGCAGTACCTACCTATCGGTTCCACCTACTCATATGGGAATCTGTTGGATAATTCGGATACGCCGGATCAACGCGCTAGGCATTCCTGGCTACCGTTAGAGATGCTACACACGTTACGAAAAATCGTTACGATTGGACGGTACAGTTCAAACTGCACCGATTTTATAAAACTGTACAGTTGAACGGAGCAGTTTGAAATTTTGGATAGATAAATCGAAATCGGAAGAAACTGTGTCGATAATCGTAACGTGTGTGCCCAGTCTTTTCAGTTTTCGCGTGAATCGTGGTCCGAATGGTTGTGCGTGCGTTTGCTTGTAATAATTAAATGGCTTCGTCCCGCGAGTGGCTAGAAGCATTTATTGCGATGTATCGCAATGAAACTTGTCTATGGAAAATTGAGTGCAAAGATTATCATAACCGTGATTTAAAACGGTCTGCGTATAATGAATTAATTAACAAATTAAGAGAAATAGACCCCCAGGCTAGACTAGCCTATCATGGGGAGGAATAGCCTTTCTCATAATTGTGTCTTGCTTTTCAATTATTGGCGATACCATGGACAGCAGATGTGAATAAGTATCACTATCCATTCGTTGAAAATTATGCCAATCTTTAGGAAATACCTTTAGTTCCTTCAATAAATTAACATGGGAATGAGCTTCTCTTTTCATTAGCCATTCTTCACACCAAATACGTCTTTTCTTTTTCTTGATTTTTTCTTCCTTTTGCTTTTTTATGGCGAATAATAAACCAACAAATGCTAATGCATCGTCAGTCGAAGCCATATCAACGAATGAATAATCGTACAGTTTTCTAGTACGTGTCTGTACGTGTGTGGGAACTACGAAACTGTGCAGTTTAAACTGTACCGTCCAATCGTAACGATTTTTCGTAACGTGTGTAGCATCCTTTATAGCTCAGCCACGGTGGGGCCACTTGATAAAACAAGCTACTGGCTCTGGGATGTCAGTGCCCGAGCGGGTTAATGCGCCGCTCCCCGCCGTTCCCCTACAATCACCTGAACCGACCGGCGAAGGACTCCCCCGTCTCTACCCAATCACGGTATTCTTTTCCATTGGCCCATTATCAAGTACCCTGCCCCCCAGAGGCCAACGCCTTGTTGATGAGGCACCGCAAACGGTGGGGCTCCCTCATCCCCCTGGGTACCCATGTCAACAACAGACTTCCAGTATCTTCAACCAGAAATCTGAGGTTACATTTGATGGGTAAACGTCGCATCAGACATACGCCATCATTTGCTACGTGTTACGTGTGACGAGTTGTCGTGTGAGGGTTCGCCATGACTACTAAGCACGCTACCATGTTACTGAGAGGGGACCTGGACTTTGCCCAGAGGTGTCTGCGACTCTGGGATCGTCATAGGCACTCCCCCCTCCCCCTAGCAACAGCTTCAATTGTTTGTCACGGATAACTAGAATAACAGGACTTAGTGCATAAGTATACCGAATACGTATTATTTGTTATTAGGTATGATCGCTCCTTGCAATTATTCAGAAAAATAGTGAAAATAAAGTGAAAGTGTGTGGTATCAAATTATTCGTAAGAAAATTATCTTTCGCAAAAAGCCGACGAGCCCCCTTTCCATTTGAAAAAATCGAGTTAACTGGAAAAATTCATAGTTGCGACTTATGAATAATTCTTGAAACGACTGTGAAGTCATAAGTCCCAAAGTCGTATTTTCCCCATGTTACTTGATCAAGAAAAAAGCGATTTACATGATCCATGGCATTCTAGATCGAAAAATAAAAATTGGAATAAAAACGACTTTATTTGTCAAATATTGACGAAGGAGGTGTTGTTGGATTTAGAATGTCATTCTCGATCGAAATAAGTAAAAATATATAGGATGTCCCATTTAAAAATCGAAAGTTGGGGTCATTTCCGGTCAAACCGGAAGTAAGGCAAAGCAAGTAAATATGTCAAAAAATTCCAATTGAACTATAATACACAACCCCCAAATTTCGTATTTCTATCTTTAATAAAAAAAAGTTACAGGAATGAGCCATCTTAGAGAATCACCCGGTATATTTCACTCTTATCTCCCACGTGGCATCATCGTGCCTTTCTTCCGTGCTACTCCAATCAGACCTCTGCTCGCTACTACGTCGGAAACGGAACTGAAAATTATACTTTGAAATAATTTATTTGAAATTGACAGATAATCGACATTCAACTCGATATTCAGTATCTGCAACATTCAAAAACAAAATCAATTACCAACGTATTCACAAAATAGATGGTGAAATTCGCGCCAATTGACTTGCGCGCTTTACAACAAGCCCACATTGAGATTTTAAGGAAACCAACTTATAGCATGGAAACAATTTCATTTACAATTTATACATGTTTTGAAACTAAAATCAACTTCGACGTATTTAACAAGATAGCAATGCACAAGTTTTTAGTTTACTAGTTTTAGGCTCAAGTTAATTTTTCTAGTGTTTAATAATCCTAACCTTACTTGTATTCATTGGAAATTTAATTGAAATGAAAATAAATAAGCATTAATTAACAAAAATATTACTCATTTCAAAATAACCAAATTGAACAATTATTAATTAATCAATAAACATGAATTAAAAACGAATATTACTCACTGCTAAATAATACGTACACTGAAACCCAAGGCCCAAGTCCATAGAGACTAGAAATATTTAATAAAAAACATTTTTGTATACAAGATTTCATTAAAGCCGTGTACTAAAACGTTGAATTATTTGGTTTCAAAAAGCTTGTTGCGCGAAGTGTTCATAAAAGTAGGTACCCAATTAATTTCATTGAACAATTATTGGTTGGTAAGTAACAACTTGTCGAAGTATTAATTTTATGACAATTCGCACGACAAGCTTTTTGAAACCAAATAATTCAACGAAAAATAATTGAATCACTGTCAGCGAAGACTAAAACTTATTTTATTCGTTTTTGTAGACGGCTTAAAAGGAAGCTTGTCCTTAAAAATATTTTTTATCACTTATTTTATTTTTTGCTTTTTAGTTAGTTCGCCTTGATCTGTTCATTTCTAATGGGTCTCTTCAAGTTTTGAGTTGGAAGGAATCATGATCTCCGATCCAAAAATCCAACACACCAATTTTGAAAGAATACCAATTTGAATCGAATCGAATACAAACTCGTTCGCCATATGGAGCCTCATCCTGAATTTTATAATTTTGACAAAAGTTTCATAATCTCCGACCCCGAAAACCCCCACATACCAATTTTGAATCGAATCGGACCATAATCACAAAACTCGGCCGCCATCTTGGAGCTGCCATCCTGAATTCATGAATTTTGACAAAAATTTCATAATCTCCGACCCCGAAAACCCCCGCATACCAATTTTGAATCGAATTGGACCATAATCACAGAACTCGTCCTTCATCTTGGACCGCCATCTCAAATTTATAAATTTTGACAAAAATTAATAATCTCCGACTCTGAAAACCCCCACATACCAATTTTGAATCGAATCGGACCATAATCACAAAACTCGGCCGCCATCTTGGACGCCATCTTAATTATAATTTTGACAAAAATTCATAATCTCCGACACCAAAAACCCCTACTTACCCATTTTGAATTAAATCGGACCATAATTACAAATCTCGTCCGCCATCTTGGAGCCGTCATTTTGTTTTTTTCTCTAACAAAAATTCCATAATGCATCGTCACTGGAATTATGAACATCTGCCAAATTTCAAATTATTCGGACGACTAGAAGTCTTGGATTAAAGCTACAAAAAATGTTTTTTTTCTAAATTAATTCTTTAACGGTTGATCCTACGACAAAAATGTCTTATACAAATTTGAAGACTAAATTCCCCACATTTTTTGTGACGCCACTTTTTCTCTAAGTCTGATATTCTTCAAATTAAAGTGATTTTTCTTGTTGCGTATACATTTTTTTACTCTCACTGTGGCATGAATTCATCATGGAGATTAATGTATGGATTCGTTACATTGGTTTTGTAACAGCCGTTTCCAAATTATCTCATTTATGACAAAATATTTTCGTTACGAGTCCCAATAATATAAAAAGTTGAAAAAACGACCATATGACCAATAAATCTCCTTCAAAGTCAATCAACTTATATCATGGTTAGGGTCAAAAAAATCCCTTTCAAAATCCATCAACTCAATGAACAAAACGCATGGTGCAAAATCACTTATAATTAACTTCACAGTACCAGGTCCACAAACCTTTGAGGAGAAGCAAATATATATTCATGTTATTATTACTTCAAATACGTTCATTAAGTCATGAAATAAATATGTCGATAACAAGATCGAATGTGTACCACTACTATTTCTCCACATTTCTTCTCCACCAGTAAGTCGAAATGTTCACTATACGCTATACTATACTCATAAGTCTATGATGAAAATGACTCCCCCGCTTTTTCAGGAAAAAAATATTCACGAACCGCAGAGAATTAAATAAATGTGACAAATTTGAATATAATTCTCTGTTGAAATTACTTTTCGGACTGTTTCGTAGGAAAGAACTGCAGATTACATAAAACTTCATGTAATTTGTTTACAAATTTCAAACTTTGATAGGCCACTTGTTTCATAAGAGTAAAAATCAATATTACCACAGAACAGTTTGAATCGCGGGTAGTATTACGAATAGTATCAACTGCATTCATGTATCTCCCTCTACAAGAAGATCAGACTGAAAGTCATTTGGAAACGCCACTGCCATGTTCATATCATCAACTTTAGAGCTCTCACAAATAAACATTGAATAGATTGAGATCCTACATGTGAAACCTCTAGGTGTGAAATACGTAAAAATGACTAGGACTGAAGCAATTTTACCTATTTATGCTTTCGTCCTATTGGGCGAAATGTCTTGATAGTCAAATTTTTGACTTTTGAATTATATTTGACAAAGTGGGCGACAAACTATTCCGGAGGTCGAAATGACGAACATTTTTTGTGTAATTTTATTCAGATGTTGGTCGAAGAAAAAGTAGGTTTTCTCACTATCGTTTCAAATTTGATAAAATACATTTTCAGGGCTGAGAAATATTGAAGCGGAAAAATTAATGTTTCCGAGTGTTGGCTAGTTCATTGTAAAATGTATTAATTCATCGTGATAAGTCCAAACTATTTTGAGGCTGAGAGAGTTCATTGTTACATGACCCTGAAGATTAATCTAATTGAATTCGAAACGTAGTCAATAAATGAATAGTTTGTTTCTACTTTATTGATCCAAATCCCAACCCATCTAAATATAATTAAATTGTAATTTGTTGAATTATATTGTTATGAGTGAATTAAAACACATATAATGGATTATTATCAATGTACTCACAATAAGGGTTCAAAATTAGATCAATTTAATATGAAGAATAAATTTGAAAATGAACACTTATAATAATAATAATAGATATTTATTCAACTCATATAGAATGATATACATATTATACATTAGAATTTTGTGCAAATAAATACAAAATTTTATGATATATGAAATTAAACGATATTAACATATAGATACTAACAATATTTGATGAGAGCACCTCAAGAAATGAACAATTGAGGGTAGTGTGATTTTAAAATCTCTTATAGTTACCATTAAAATAGACATATGAAAACAGTGCAAATATAGCAAAAGGGAAAATTTTAAATCGCTAATGGGTAGTTACAGTAGTGAAATAGACATATAATAAATAATTTAAAAAATTAAAAAGGTAATGAGTGAAAATACCTGTATCTGAGACATTTCTTACTTTACTGCCCTAGGTGTGTAATGTACTATATAATTATTGATACCATGCACCCCACGCTTTTTTTTAAATAAAATCAATTTTCTTCTCATTTTCTATATTTTTAGTCTGGTTTTCTATAAAAGCGTGTTTTTTAGTTTTTTAAACTATTATTTATTTCCTACTTTTTAGTGTGGTTTATTTATAAAAGCGTTTTTTTTTTTTTAACTATTATTATTATTTTCTTGCAAATAGAAAGATGGAATAATCTTTTCAAATTAGGTAATCATAATCTCCGACACATAAACCCCCACATACCAATTTTGAATAGAATCAGACCATAATCACAAAACTCGGTCAACATTTTGAAGCCGCCATCTTGATTTTTACAAAATAATCATAATATTCGACCCCAATAACCCCACATACCAATTTTGAATAGAATCAGACCATAATCACAAAACTCGTCAACCATTTTGGAGCCGCCATCTTGAATTTTTCAATTTTGACAGAAGAATCATAATTTCCGACTACGGAAACTCCCAGATACCAATTTTTGAAGGAATCGGACCATAATCACAAAACTCGTACGCCATATTGGAACCGCCATTTTGTTTTTCCCTCAGACAAATTTATTAGTGAATTATCACCGGAATTTTGTACCCCTGCCGAATTTCAAATCATTCGGACGTCTGGAAGTGGGTCAAAATCGCGCCCAAAGGAGTCGGTTACAAACAAACATACAAGTGAAGCTAATATAAAGCGTGTAAAAACAGTGTAAATATAGAATCGTTAGTAGATACTATATTGCAATCGGAAATATACCTAATCAACCAAAGGAACAAATATGAGATTTTTTGTTAGTAAAAAAAGTTTACACGTTTATACACGTACACATAATTTACACGTATACATTAAAAACACATGCAATCGATAAGTGAATAAACACTTGTTTTGATATAAAGATATAATTAAATAAAATTCAGTAAACTGCAATCAAATATAATACAATTAGATAAGATAGTAGGATTAAATTTAATTCAATACAATTACAATTACAATTACAATTACAAATATATTTATATATATATATATAAATATATATATATATATATATATATGTATATATATAAATATATATATATATATATATATATATATATATATGTTTTTAATTGGCTACATATGGGAAATTTTTTATTATTATTTTACGAAAAAAGTTATTCTTCATAAAAAGTTCTGCATGGTCTAAAAGCCAAGATGCAACCATCAAATATCAAATTCTATCAATCTTATACGAGGTATGTAAAAAAATATGAATTTTACTCAAGAGTAAAGTAACTTTATATTTCACAATGTCGAAAATTGGTATTGTGAAAAGTTGTTCGGAATTAAAAATCACGTTCAAATATGCAGTTGCATTAATTTATATTTTTTTTTATTTCTCGTAACATCTCTACAATAACAACGAAAATTTAACTGTAATTATTGTACATGTAATCTAGGATGCTCTGACAAAAAATGCCAGACAGTAAAATGTTTGACAGTGACATTCAAAACATCAGTTGTATTTAGCGAAAGGATTATAAAATTTGGTAGAAATGCCAGCAACATTAAGTACTGAAGATAAAATTGAAATTGTGTTAATTCTTTTTAAGAATTATAAAACTTATCGTGAAGCTGCAGAAATTTTTAATAACCGACACCCAGAGAAAAATCTTCACTATGTCACAGTAAGGGAATTATTAACAAAATTTAAGAGTTCTGGAGATGTAAAAAATAAATTTAACAACAAACGCCAACAACGGATTGCCAATGATGACATGGAATTTGAAGTAATGATTTTAGCAATCGAACATCCTAAAATATCCTTGCGAGAAAGGGCAGCTTCGATGCAAAATCCTAGTAACAAAGATACGGTTTCAAAAATTCTAAAAAAAGAACAAGTTTCACCCATTCAAGCTCCGATTTATTCATACGTTATGATAGACGATTTGAATTATGTTGTAATATCCAAGGAATGTTAGAAGATAACCCATTTATGGCAAGACATATTCTTTCCTCGGATGAATCAACATTTACATCAAATGGAATAGTCTCTAGCCAAAACTGCCGTTGGTGGAGTGATACTCATCGAAATTTGCCAATCAAAACGCGGGACCAGTATGCATTCAAAACAAATGTGTGGTGTGGAATTCACCAAAATAAAATAATTGGACCTTTTTTTTTCATGAATCTTTGAATGGGGACCGTTATTTGCTCTTTTTAGAGAATGAATTAGACGATTCTCATGATAATGTTCCCCTCCTTCAACGTCAACAAATATGGTTCCAACAGGATGGTGCCCCATGCCACAGTAGGTTAGATATAAGGATTTGACGCCACTCGATTTTTTCTTGTGGGGTTAACTAAAGGAAAAGGTGTATCTTCAAAGGCCATCTACAGATGTTGCGCATTTGGAAAGAGTCATCACAGAATGCGTTCAGAGTATTACTCCGGCCATGGTTAGAAGGATATTGAAAAACTTTCGTGATAGAACAATTACCTGTATTGAAAGAGAAGGCGGATATGTTGAGGCGTTAGTGAATTGAGGGAGCTAATAATGTTCGTTAAATTATTATTACAAAATGAATTATTATGGTATTATTAATTTAAATGCATCGCTGAAATGTTACAAGACAGACATTAACTAATTAAAAGATTATCTATCAACTGTTCAATGTTCATTAGATTTTTAATAAATTTCGTTTTGTGAAAATGTGCTCCTTAATTTCTAAACGGAACGGAAAGGTTAACATGTTTGTGATAAATAAAAATGATAAATGTTCGGTATTGATAATTTGAAAAAAATTTGTAAAAAAATTATTTTTTCAATTAGAATGATGAAATTGCATATTAAGACATAGTTTTTACTCCTGAACAACTTTTCATCATAACAATTCTCGATATTGTGAAATATAAAGTTACTTTACTCCTGAGTAAAATTCATATTTTTTTACATACCTCGTATAAGATTGATAGAATTTGATATCTGATGGTTGCATCTTGGCTTTTAGACCATGCAATTTTTTTTATGAAGAATAACTTTTTTTCGTAAAATTAATAATAAAAAAGTTTTCCATATGTAGCCAACTTAAGCAGACTCACTGTATATATATATATATATATATATATATATATAAAATGATACAATCTATGAATAACTTTTTTTTATTGAAATTGACGCACACTATACATCAACGACATGAACCGTATATACAGAAAATAAAATATAAAATATTACAGGAAATTATTTAGGATGGAAAGTCAATATTGTCTCCTGAATAATTTGATAAAAATTTTTAACACATTTATTTATCCAAAATAACCTAAAACTCAAAATTTACTTACCAATTGAATCAAATTGTCCAAGTAGTTTCAGCATTAACTCAAAATGATGGTGACCCGTTCCTTATTTTTATTCATGATTGTAGAGTGGGTTGCTCTGAGGAGTGGAGAGTTGAAGTACCTATGTGATAGCTATTTCACATTCAAAGGTGTCTCTCACCAAACAAAATTTTAATAACAGAATTTTATGAAGGTCAGATATTTCCACGTGCCTCGTACGAATCTTTTGATATCTCACACGTTGGGAATAGGAAACCTATACATTTTTTGATACAGTAACGAGACGAGACGAATATACAATCTGGTTAAGAAACAAACCATTTTTACTCCGTTTCCACCTTTGAAACAGAAAAAACAACGTCCTGAAAATCTCTTCACAGTAACTGTTACAAAGTTGTTATTTTCGCATTAAAAAGGAGTCAACGAGAAACATTCTTCGTGAAACGGCATGCACGAAATTAAAAGATATAATTTTGCATTTTGACAGTGATGCTTCCCAGTTTCCATGCTGTTTGTTTGGAACGCGCCCATGGAGCGGACTTTTGCCGACGGTCTCTAACGGGCGTGTAACATATGGCGGTCGTAAAGATGTTAATGGCAGATTTATGGGTGTACTTAACTTCTCGGGAATAAAAATATATCGCCGGATTATTTTGATCTCGGACTGTGGTTGCGCCCAACTGGGAGCAGAAAAAAAGATTACGGTATAAGAACACTTTACATTATGGACAATTTGCATGGAACTTTGCACGGAAATTACAACAAAAATTATTAATGTTTTTTTGTGGTTGAGAAATGGTCCTGATATTAATTTGCATGATCGCTAAAATAGTATGGTAGCACGTATGAAATGTAAACACATTTCAAATGTTCCTTTTATGAAGTTTAAAAACAATGAGAAATATACGTTTTAATATGTGTGTGCCAATCAAATATCATCCCAGCTAATATTATGGGCAAACTATACCTACCAGGCAGAAAGACAAAATGTCTCCTAGAAGTCATAATTCAGGTGGTAAAAACCATGATTGAGACCAACAAATCTCCTGCAAAATCCAACAATTCCATAGGTAAAATACATAGTCGAAACTTACTTTGTGCTTTCATATCCCAGAGGTAGTTATAGTTAATTATTAAGTAATATTTTACCAAAGTCCACCAGCAAAATGTCTTCAAGGTTCACGACATTTCAAGGATTTTCTAAAGTAAATATTCACTTGATAACCTCAAATACGTTCATATAGGCAGGGAGTAAAGACCTCGATAAATAGGTCAAATTTTCCTACCAGGAAGTAAAAAGGAAACTTGTCGACTTATTATCGACTAATAGGTCCATCGCGAAACTGACTTCCTTTGTGTTACCTTGCGCTGTTTTCGGCCAGTGAATCATATCAATATTTCTCACAAAACAACCACATCATAATGAGTACCCGTCCTGAAATACATAAATTAGACATACCTATGTGAACGCGTACCTACTAAAACTTTCAAAACAGGTTTGGGAGTGTTTCTCAGAAAAAGTTGATTGAATACACCGAATAACATTTGATTTTTCTCCAAACAAATTAATTTTTTCGAGGGTCCCATTTATTTAACCTGAGTAAACATCAACATTACCACAGGAAAGTTTGTATTCCAAGTGGAATTATGGTCTGACATTATTATCGAACACGCCATGTTTATATTATTATTTGCACTAGCTGACCCGACGTTGTCCTGTCCAAATTTCTTCGCTAAAAAAAATCCTGAAAACTCTTTTCCGCGTAGAATTTATTTTTCCGTGAGTTTTTCTTTATGTTGCTCCATCTAGGTTATGCTTTTGACTCTGGCCGCTTCCCATTATCCCGTTTACCGTTTTTCTGTTTCGCCTTATCCCGTCATCCCGTTTTCCGGTATTCCCGTTTTTCGTTATCCCGTTTTCCCATTATTCCCGTTATCCTGTTATCACGTTTTCCCGTTATGCCATTTTTCCGTTATCCAGTTATCCGGCTTTCCCGTTAACCCGTTTCTCCGTTATTTCCATTATTTACGTTATATATATATATATATATATATATATATATATATATATATATATATATATATATATATATACATATTAGGGTGATCCTTCTTTTGAATTTGTTTTAATTTGAATGCATCCAAGGGCTCATAGGACTCAAAATAAATAAAAAATATATCCTCCAAGTTTCAGGTCTCTATCTTAATGTACCTCTTTGCAATTTTTCATCTAAATAATATATTTTTTTCCCTGAGTAATTATTTTTTTATTTCTGTCAAAATAATTGTTCGAAAAATTTCAAACTTGGGAGAATTCAACCTTACTATCTCTTAGACATTTTACAGATTTTTAGCTCTTAGAATAAAGAAAATTATCATTAATTATGAACAAAATTTGAAAATATAGCCTAAAACTAAAATAATATCTGAAAATCTGTAAAAATTCTAGGAGATATATTGAAGTCTGCCAAGTTTCAAATTTTCGACAATATTTTTAATAATTTTCATTCGTATAAAATTAAAAAGAACGACAATTTCCATGGAAGTAAAATTCTATTATCCACATATAATGCAGGCCTAATCATAAAATCTATCTTACTCGACTCGGGAAGTAATTCATGTAACAATAATTCATAAATAGTGAATTGACCAATCAATCCAACATATAGAGTTCCACAAATAATTAACATTTCACGATTATAATATCATAGGAGCCAAACTAAGACAATAATCTTCAACAATGATTTGTCCAGCCAAATTAATTAAAGAGCAACTATGTTGTGGTGAAGGCGCAAACAGAGAATGCAGGAATAAGTAAAGTTCTTGTAACTTGTAGTTAAGATTACTCAAGGAATTCATAATTGAAAAACGTTTCATAGTCAATCCCGTAAAAATTCTATTGGTGAACCTTTACCAAAAATATATTGTTTACCAAAATCAGGTTTTCTGCATGGATGCCAAAGAATTGTACGTTTTGCAACTTGGCGCTTTCTGCTATAATATTATATTAGGAATTCAAAGACATTGACGAGAAGAGCATCTTTGAAAACGAAACCGATTTGTTCCATTTCCTCTCACGATGGGGAATTCTCGTCCATAAACCTACACGAAGACCTGCCTTGAACAACAGCCCATAAGGCAGCAAAAAGAAATAAAATAAACACTATCAGAACCGCGCATTATCCTTTCCCATAAACCTTGCGCTTTAAAGCCCAGTTTTTGCAGGCAAGGCAGGCACCCACCAGAAACAGAAAGAATGGCCGAGACCTTCTCATTATTTGCACATATTACACACAAGACATTCCACATAAATATGTAGAGTTGCATACGTCACTGATTTTATCATTGTGCGGCTCATTTCCGTCTACACTGATAAAAATTAGCAAGACTACAAAGCAGGATTTTTTTACAATATTTTCTGAATTCGTTTCGTGTTCGCTGTTAATGAATATTAAAGCACTATTATTAAGTCTAAATATTCTTTGTTAAGTTGAAGTAAGACAGATTTGTAGGTTTGCTTTACTACTGCCTTCAGAATCATTGAATATATTTTAATAAAAATTATAAATGTTTTGCATCTGTTAACTTGAAAATTACAACACATTCTCATGTTGATGCATTTTGAAAATGTTTTTAATTAATTATAACTCGCATTGAATGTATATTTCTCATTACTCAAAATATTGAAAGGTGATATTCTGCGTCACAGAAGGATAATGTTGTCAAATAATCTCATATATATATATATATATATATATATATATATATATATATATATATATATATAGGAACAAAAAATATTCATTTATTGAGTAACATGAATTTATTTAACAGATATATTCTTTTGGGTAGGTCTTAGAGAAAAACTCTTTTATTTTATTCAGAAGTCGAGTTTTATTTCCTGAAATGCACAAACACGGATACCAAGTTCATATATAGGTCGTCATCTCGAACACATCTTTCGAACTTTGAAAGGGAATTTATTGTTTTAACTTCTGTCTTTTCTAAAAAAAAATGACCGATTGATACAAAAAAAGTGTTTATGGAAAATATTTGAATGCAACTCTACTTCTATTACTCATTACAATTTTTAACTTGAAACCAACTAGAAACTCCGCCTTTTATTTTTTAATGATTTTCTTTTGGTTGTTCATTATGGCTTTTGCCTGTGGCTTTGTCCGCTTCCTGTTATCCCGTTTTCCGTTATCCCGTTATTCGGTTAGCTGGTTATCCCATTTCCCCTTTCCCGTTATCACATTTCCCCTTTCCCATTATCCCGTTATCCCATTATCCCATTATCCCATTATGTTATCGTTTCGTTAGGTACATAATTAATTTGAACAGAAAGGTAACGCTTAGACGACTATTAGAAATTCCCTAACCCTTTTCCCCCTAAAGGGAGACCGGAATTTTCAAATGAGGTTAAACACGATTTCTTTATTTGTAACATAGAGCCAACACGCTAATTTTCGTGACCCCAACTCAAAATTTGCAAAATCACTGGAACACAGATTTTTTCATTTGTAACAAAGACATCAAATGCCAATTTGTATTACCTTCAATTTAAGAACTAACGGTACGTAATCTTATACAAACTTCAACCCCCTTCAGGTTGAATTTCCAAAAACACTGAAACACGTATTTTTTTATTTGTAAAATCTATCGTTGCAACCATTTAGTTAGCGAACCGACTTATTTACAAATATTGAGAATTCGATCTTTATCGACATGATTTGTAGCCTATGTTATGTAGGGATACTTAAGCTTTTTATTAACGGAAAAAAAATTAAATCGGTTTATTTTACCTCTTTATAATATTAGTAGAAAAAAATATACATCAACAATATACTGCTTTACTACAAATCTATATCCAATTTATTAAAAAAATTTACCAAATACATTACCAAACTATTAATGTTGATTTTTCTTATATTCCACGAATTTTTGAAATATGATTGTTATGTTGAGATAATAATAACTATTATATGGTTAATATATTGGTATATTTGTAAAGGAACATTATCAATTAAACATTGAAAAATAATTTCCTGAAAAATAAAAAAAAAATACAAAATTTAAGCTATTCTTCCTTAGAGCAAAACAACAAGTTGATCTTATTTTCATGAACATCCTGTTCATATATATTAAGATGATATACATCGACTTGAAATTTGAACCGCAATACATAAACAAAAAAATTGTATATTAAAGTATAAGTGGATAAAAAGGGCTCTAAAACACGCGCGATTTTTAGAAATAGAGCAAGTGCTTTTAAGACCAGTTATCCACGAATACTTTACGTTATTTTTTTTTATTGGTGCACTTTGAAATCATATATACTGGTATTATTACTACAAAAAATAGAAATAAGAACTAATAATGCAAGAAGGTTGAATTCGTGATGTGACATCAGTATACCTTTCGTTCTCATGGAAATGAGAAAAACATTCATTTGCAATTTGTTACCAAAGATCAATATTTGTTGTCACCAGAGCTCAAAAATGAATTATTCTAATATCGATTTTTTGAATAGTGAGGCAGAATCGCGGTTAATACCGCGAAAATCCAGTGATATATATAAAAAATAATATGAAAATTTCATCGAATGGATGGAGGAGCACATATAAATGAACGAATTGTGAGTAATATTTTATTTGACGTTACAAGGTACTCCTGTCAGATCAATAATCAAAAATTTGTCATTTAGACTTCACGTTTCTCGATTTGTTGATGTTGTCATGGTTACCTTTAAAAAACGCGCGTTTTTTAAAGTTCGATTTGAACACGCTGAGGCGTGCTTTAAATGGGTAAAAAGGGGCACCAATAAAAAAAAATGTTATATTGGTATATTAAATTAAAATAAAAACTTTTTAACAAAAAATTAAACCGACGAAATACGGAACTGAGAAGTAAAAAATAAAATAAACCTTCTTAGTCTCAGTAACTAAGCTCCTAAACTAATGTAAGTAACTAATTTTGAGTCGGCGCCAAACAAACAAGCAAATGAATTAGGTAAGGCGTAAAATGATGGCATCGAGTTGCGCGGTGACATTCTGATAATTGTTTTGAAGTAATTTGATGATGTTTGTTGATTGTTTGTTTGGCGCCGACTCAAAATTAATTACTTACATTAGTTTAGGAGCTTAGTTACTGAGACTAAGAAGGTTTATTTAATTTTTTACTTTTCAGTTCCGTATTTCGTCGGTTTGATTTTTTGTTAAAAAGTTTTTATTTTTCAATTTTTTATGGCTGAAATATACTAATTACTACCTACTTGTTTTTTTATTACTTTCAAAATACTCACTTACCCACCTTACTTCAACTATTACCAGTTAAATAATATGATTATCTACTTTTACTATTTGTTGTAATATTAATTATTTTTGTTGTTCTGGTTAGTTCATTTCATTACTTTGTATATCATTCCATCCTCTCATAGAATATAATTTTTTTGACGGATGTGGATCAGAAATAATGTCAGTAGCGATCTGTCATTGTCAACTACGTATGTGTGTGCCAATGTTCATAAGTGAAAAATCAATTATCCCCTATTTTTCTACCTGTAAGGGTAGGGGAGACCGGTATCAATTGTAACAAAAATTGGTTTTGATTTTTTCCTCAATACAGTAACCACCAACTTGTGAAAATAAAAACATCCAAGGGTTACTTCAAGCTTTTGGAATAACGTGACATAGTCAGATTTGGTGTAATTCAATTAACTTTAGCTTCAGAAATATATTTTTTGTCAAAAACCAAATGTTACTATTGACACCATCTTGGTGTCAATAGTAACACTTGAAGTGTCAATTGTAACAGGGGTATAAAAACACGTGAAGGTCATATGAAATTATGTAAGAATGAAATTTGATGTTAAGCCCTTGATATATCATTGTGACGCAACTCATATTTTATTTTAAATGAGGTTAAATGATATTCTTATATTATAATTTATCAAAACAAATACAAAAAATGTCATTTCAAACACAAAATGAAAACTATATGTATATTGAATGCAAACAACGAAAACTGAAAGTAAAAGTTCGGGAAAAATATGTGACACAAAATTAATTTGAATCTGAGGACTCGCAATTATTGCAAACAAATAAAGGATCGTTCTTAGCACAAGAAGAATGAGCCCAGCCTTGACACTTCCTACACTGCAGCCAGTCCTCTTTACTGCTGCAGTAAGGACCACAGCATATTAAAATATAGTGTCATCTTCAGATGACTCTTCCGATGATTTTTCGACAATCTTTCGCTTCTTTGCGACGTTTTTTATTTTCCCAGTTTTTTTAGATGCCATAACGTTTTTTTTAGCGGAAGACACTTTTCTGTTGTTGTATAGTTCTTCAAATAGTTGCTTCTCAGGTGTGTCCGTTATAATTGCAGTTTTCCCTTTTCGTCTGGATGTAGTGCCTTTTGGTTTGCTGAAATCAGCTTTTGGGAAAGGACGAACTTGCTCCGGAGTATAGGCTTTCATAGGAGGCGCTGGAAGTATATGCAGAATATCTTTACTATTTGGCGGCCGAATTGGTGTTGAAGGAGCTGCCGATGTGCTGGGTTGGGGGTTGTCAACGGTTTCTTCGACATTTGATCTAGACGTGTCTTTTTCCACCAAACTTGCTCCAACGGGTCTATCAGTGACACTACAAGGTGCAAATTCATCTTCAGTGAAGATATTCCCATTCAAAGGCCATATTCCTGAGCATTTGAAACCTGCAGTGATATTTCTGGGAGTTACAGCTAGTGGTAAAGCGTCTCGCACTATTGATGGTATATTGTAAATAGTCATTCGTTTGCCCGGGTTTATCTTCATCCACTGATCACATTCATTATTGAAAATTTTTTTAAAAGGCCCATAAACTCCGCGGTCCAGCGGTTTCAATTTATGGGACGTATGCGGTGGAAATGTAAGTAATGTTATGTAGTTTTCTTTGCAAAAATCTATGACGGGAATAGACAGATGCGAGCCATGGTTATCAAAAATAAGCAGGACTCTATTTGTTGTATTTGGTTTCACGTAATGTGCGAAATGTTTCATGAAAATCAGGAATTCTCTTTCTTGCATCCAACCGCTCTTGTTCCCAGATCCGATGCATCCAGGTGGTCCATCTCTTATGAAATGTTCATGATATCTCTTCAAGGGAAAAATGAACATGGGTGGTATACTGTTCCCTAGTGCATTTACGGCTACACATATCGTAACTAACGTTCCTCTTTCTTGCGAAGTTATTGCACCCACCTGTTTCACACCTTTTGTTGCTATGATTTCATTAGGTTTTTGAACCGTAGTGCACCCGGTTTCATCTACGTTGTATATATTGTTCGGCCCAAAATTGTATCTTTGTAAGACATCAGCCAGGTTGTCAAAAAATTTATTGACATTTTCTTGATTGAAATTCATAGCTCTTGCTAAACTGGTTGATTCAGGAGTGCGTATGGACAGATCCGGATTACGCTTTAAAAATGCTGTAAGCCAATCCTCACTCGCAATTTCAGTCCTTTCCCACCCCTGTGGAATTTTACACACATTTTTTTTGGCAAACTGGTAAGCTAATTTGCGTAAATCCTTTGGTGTAAGTCCAAAATACAGTTTGGAACAAATTGTGCAGTACTTGCCCAATTGCTGTTCCTGTTCGTAAGTAAAAACTCTATTATGCGGATGATAACCAACTTGTGGGTTTTTATTATTCTTCTTAGCAATAACAAATCGCCTGAGAGAAATATGGCACATTCAATATTTTTGCTGTTGTCCTGACTTTTGCATTTCCATTAATCACATCATAAGCAGCCTGCTCGTACAACTCTTGAGGAATTTCACCTCTAGTGGTCTTCTTGACTCTGGGTTTCACCATCTTTTCACACTGTAACAATAAAAGATCTAAATAAATACTAATATTACCGCAACTGGTGTCAATTGTAACATGTTACGATCGACACCCTCGAATCTGTTACAATCGACACCAACAGCTCCCTAACCGTTAGACAATCATTCCACTCAACATAACCTTCAAATTTGGTAATCAAATCACTGTGAATATTATCGCCGAAACAGCCTGATTTCAGTGTAATAATTGTTTTTGGGGTAGCCTCAAGAATAAACTTGCTATCACCACTCAATTATGGAATGCAATACTTACATTTTAGGTCAAAGATCACATTCGCACGTTCCACAGGCTAACACACTATTGTTGACAAATTGATAGTACTTCATCCTGAGTAGCTTGTAGTAAGCTATTTTACCAGGACATACATTTTTCTTTCTCTCGACAGATGGCGGGATATATATCAAAGTTACAATTGACACCTGTTACAATTGATACCGGTCTCCCCTATATGATTCCATTCGAGATCTTAATATTGAATATTTTGGTGGGCCCACATGTTTGACATGAGTGAAAATCATCAGAAAAGCTCGATTCTCAAGTATAATGAGGCTAGGAGTGACTACTTAAATTTATGTTCTTCTACTGTAAGTTCAGCAGAGATATGTTCTCAACCGCCATGTTCATATAATGAATTCCAGATTTCTTAAGAATAAATAACACGTAAAACATTTGTCTTCTTTTAAACCTCCAATTGTTTGAATCATCAGTGAATTACAGTTAGTGAATATAGGTAAAAATTGCAAGAATAGGCCTTTTAATTCTAGAAAAAAATTTGTGCGCATGCCTAAACTTCCGCCATGTTTTTCGGACAGTTTATACGTGTTGTTATGAGATTTGTCGCAGCGATACCCGTAGTGGAACATTTTCAGAGAACTTATACTATTTAATTAGTTTTACAAAGCCTAGTCTCGAATATCGTCAAAAACAAATTAAATCAACGAAATAAAAATATTTAAAAATTTGTCGTAACTGTGCTAAATGAGATTTGTGTAATAAAAGATGTAGACGAGGTGATGGGTGATTCAAACTGAATGCTCATGTTAATAAAGATACATATATTTGTTTCATTCACTTCGTAGGGGAAAATGGTCCAAAAATAGAACATCCGTATCACATCAGTTGGGTAAAAAAAAAACATTTCCTCAGATATTTTTGAGCCATTTAATTGCTTTTCTACGACAACCTCGATAAATGTTCATTTTATAACCGTAACTTCAATCATAAACAAGCACATTTTGTACAGAATTTCATTTTTGCATCGGTTGCTAGGCAAGTTGCTAAGCAACAAATGCGAAATGGAATATTTCGTGTTAGGTCTAGGTTCACTCTAAAATCACGACGACTACGGCTTGTCACATTATGACGTCCAGCGACAAATTGATGAAATGTCAGGAGATCGTTTCTGTCAAAGTTTTAGTAGGTAACGAGTAATTTCATAGTTGTTTTCTATAAAAACTATTAATTAAAATGGAAACTGATAGTGATATTGACTTAGATTTGACACCTCTGAACATAATAGAAGCAGCGAAGGTAACAACACTGAATTTATTACCGGAAACATCGAAGAGTATGTATCACCGGGCTTATAACCTTTTTTTGGAATGGAAGGTAGATCAAAAGACAAAATCGTTTATAGGCTTCTATTTCTGTGTACCTATTAGAAATAGCATTAGAGAAAATATTTACATATTTCTTCAATTTATATTTGAATTCTGATAGAAAGCCCATTAGCGGCGAATTCGGAGTAATGAAATATCATCAGTTTATTTCTTTCAAAGTTTTTGCAATGTATGCATGTATTAAACGTGAACGATGTTGTCATAGAAAAAGTATAGTATGCAACTCGCAACAAAATGGCCATTTTGCACTCGTATGAATTGCAGCACTTGCCTTCGGCTCGTGCTGCAAATTTCATATTCGTACAAAATGGGCATAATTTTGTGCTCATTGCATAATATACTATTATGTGATAGTTGTGCTGTAACCTCAAATGATGAAAGTTCCTCACAGGTAAAGGTAGCAAAGATCTGTTTAGCTTTATTGTTAATAATTTGTATTTTTCGATTATTTATCTTAATTTCCCATTTAATTGCACTGATAATAAGGGTAATAACCCTGGTTGTCCAGCCATATTTACTAAATGACCGAAATTTTCATATCACCCGCTTTTTTATCATGGCGGATATGCTTGCGCGTCACGAGTCGTGAAAAGGCCTATTGTGAACATTTTACTTGTGATTTGTCATGATAGCGTAATTCGAGACTTCTGAATCACTTATATTTTTTCTTATAATTATAAATCTGACGTGACATTTACTTTCGCTAAAATGAGATTCAACCTATTCGTGGACCCTCCAATGTTTGTTGGAAAAGCTGAAAATGTAATGTTTAGTAAAGATATGAGATTAATATTGAAATGCCAATATCAATATTGAAATGCCAATATCAATATTAAAATGCCAATATCAATATTGAAATGCCAATATCAATATTGAAATAAATATATAAACATAGATTTTCTACCGAAATTCAGAATTCAAGGTTGTTTTTCTCTTTTTGATTGAACATTAAACAATGATACCTAAGTTTAATGGCACTGGAGCAAAGCCAACAAGCCAAAACAATAATATAAAAGCTGGCAATTTGAAAAATAAAATTCACCAATATAGAATAGAATGTACCCCTTAGGTATACAATATCGACAAATATTTTCGATATTATTTAATACAATTTTATATTTACAACATATCCATCCATATTGGCCAATGTGGCATCGGGATTCAGTTAATACGCAGTATTACATGGTAGGCTTGCTTCTATATAGGTTCAATTTCCATGATTTACTTCTACCAGTGTATTTCACAGCAATGGGTCGCCAGACGAAGAGAGACGGACGATGACAGCTGAATACATTGTGATTTTGTGACATCGCACCATTCACCCAGTCAGTTGTATGGTTGATGCGTGACAGCAGAGTCCAAGGTCCCCGTATATAAGTGATATGGCCCTATCTTGTTGGCGGCCGTCGGAAAGCGTCATGGCCGAATTTCGGAGGGAAGGAATGCCGTCTAGCACCAGTTTCAGTGCGTGGTATCCTACGTAGGTTGTTCGTGTAGGATAGCTGCTCAGAAAAGTGCGACAGCAATAAAAAAGGTAAACACTAGAAACAATAACAATTGAAATGATTAGTGTCGATATTATTTCCTTGCTTCTTTTATTTCACAGCACCAACACATTGAGCTAGTTGAATACGTTCGTTATTCTCAAGTAAATTGCTTTGTAAGTGAAGATTCATTTTGTTTTGCCTTGCGTTGACGTTTTGAACGGCGTCTTGATAAAAATATGATGGTTTAACCTGTCATGTGACTATTTGAGATACTTGACCCATCAAGGGCAAATAAGACTCAACCGACTCGTTGGTAGATGGAAAAAATATTGTAGTGGTGGCCACCAACGCCATCTAGGTGGATGTTGGTGGAATGTTTTTCGAGGCGTTGATTATATTAACGGTTTTACCGAAATCTAGTACCTTATTCTGATAGTCGTGGTGTATTTTTTCAGCTTTGCTATTTATTCAATTGTCGATACTATGCAGATTTTAAACATACACATATTTTCCAAAATTTAATAATCTATAGCTGCATTTGATCTAGCACTGAAAAAAAAATCGGTGGTGTAGGTACTAATAACACTCATTACTTATTTATAAATATTTAAACACTCTTTATGTAATTTCATTAATAAATGTAGAGCAAAATATTACGAATTTCAAACATTTTGGGTGACTGACTGAGTTTGATATTACATTGATTATTAAATTTTCTAATTAAAAATTTATAAATTGTATTTGAATTTAAGATTTCAGGGTACATGTCGGAACCAGTGGCTAGTCCTCATAAATTTTTTTTTTTAAGTATCAGTAATTTGCAACACAATTTGATTCGTAAGATAAAACTTTACACGTGCTTCTCCTGTTTCATTATTGTAAGAAGTTATTAGGATCTACATTTATGAGCTATTATTTTTATTATTCTGAGAATCACCTATCTTTCAGCTGAATCAGCATTCGAACCACCAAATTAATACCAATAATTAATAAGAATGAATAAACTTCCAGCCCTTTCAATTTTAGATTTCGGGTTTTCATACGGATGATCTATAAATCAGGATATTCCAGTATAATCTCAAATCATTTTCATTTTCGAGTAACTACCTATGACATATAAAAAAACCTTTCGGAGATAAAAGTCAAATCCTCACAGCAAATATTACTATTATAACTAAATGAACTGCCCTAAATCTCTCAAATACATCAATATTTTATCTGACCTCAGTTCATTTTGCTTCAAAATAGTTCAAGGGAATGAAAAACACCACCATAAAAAATATTATCGCAAATTTGATGCAGAAAAAGTTAGACATCACATAGGAAACATTGATTTACTGAATATTTCGTTAATTAAAATCTTATACTATTGCAAAACTGTAATTGTCTGTTTGTTTGTTAGAGCATCACGCAAAAACTACTGAACCGATTTTGATGAAACTTTTTTAGTTTGAAAACTTATTACTAGACTTAAAATCTGGTTCCTACGAAGACGGGAACCAGAGATAGGTATAACAATAAACCACAACCAAATGCAACCAATATAAGGGTGATATTCCATTTCAAATATATTCTCCCGTTGTATATATATATATATATATATATATATATATACAACGGGATAACGAGATACCGTGATGACGGGCATCGGGATAACGAGATAACAGGATAATGGAGTAACCGGAAACGGGATAACGGGAAGCGGGCAAAGCCACAGTCGTAAGCTAGATGGAACAACACGAAGAAAAACAGGAGAAAAATAAAATTTTACGAGTGCAAAGCCACAGGCCACAGAATATCACTAAAACCAATGAAATGTTTGAAAACCAAATTTGGCTGAGTGGTTATTTCACTGAGTCAAGAGAAATAAGATGAGTTGTTAAACACACCAAGCAACATAATAAAATTGTAGTTTGAAAGAACTGAAAAACACGCTAAATCAAATCAAATATACTTTATTGTCCAAAGAATTTAGATTTTATTTAGCTATCTCAGATGTTCACACAATGAAATTATGTATAGATAAATATACGTGTAAATAGGTTGTATAAATATAATAAGTACATTTTTCAATTGTCAATAGTTTTAGTCTACAAATCACAGCTATGAAACGATAAGTTTATAATTTTTTTATCATAGTTGAGTATAAAATTAAACATTTATAAATGGAATTCTTAATCTATACAGCACAAAATTAAGTTTAAAGTATGTCATTAGCGAATGCATTGTCAAGACATAAAAAACAAACAATACATTTTTACAAATATTCGCAAATGACTGACGCAAATCGGTCGAATGGCTTACATTTGGAGTTAGAAGTTGTCATTGTAAAATGTTTGCAAACTATAATAGGTCTACAACCGAGTAGTTTTTTTTTAAACTTTCAGTGGCTTTCTTTGATATGGTTTGGTAAATGATAGTACATTTTCTCACCATTATATACAAGGGAGTCCCTTATCGGAGTGGAAGAGGGTATTGGTAATTTCAAATCGTTTCTGATGCTCAGGCGAGTGTTGTAAACGGTAGAGGTAATTTCAAATTTAGAAATATGTTTTCCTATGAGACACACTGTTTCCAAGACGAAGAGAGCAACGACTGTGAGAATCCTATTCTCTATGAACAGTTGTCTGCATGAGTCATGTGGACCTATATAGCGTTTGGAATAAAAAGTTAAAAATAATAAGAATCAAGTCATTGACCATGAAATTTTCTATTACGTAAAAAGGCGTGGGGTGCTTGATATCAGTTATTTCAAGTTTTTTATCACTAGCTTCATAGGTAGATTCATTATTAAAAGTAAGTAAAAAGCACCCCACGCTTTTTCTACATAACAGGAAAGTTTTCGTTAAATGGCTTTATTCTTATTATTTTTAAATTTGTAGTTCATATATAAGTGTTTTTAGTTTTTAAACCATTATTTAATTTTCAACTTTTTAGTTCATATTGCTACAAATCGTGTTTTAAAACTTTCCGACTTCGGGAGAAAATCTCTTCGGTTGATTCATCCACATGTGATTGAACATTTTACTAACTGCCGAGACCAAACTTGCGCACTCACCAAATATTTGTAATATAAATTTTTTTTCTGCCGATCTTGCTGAAAATGCCAAGTCGTAGCTATGAAATTATTTTATTGTCATCGGTTTTTAATTCGTGTACAAAATTTCGATCAATTCGGACGTCTGGATGTGGGTGAAAATTAAATTTCAAAGATTCCTTTATTTACATGATAGAGGTGATGCTAATAGAAGCGTGTTAATAAAATAATGTGTAAAATGCCCACATACTTAAGATTGAAATATTCAGGGTGTCGAAAATTATTATTAAACAGTGCGCGGCTAAATTAGGGAACAAACTGGATATTTTGCAAGCAATGTACTTTTGACAAAAATAGAGATAGAGGTTGATTTTTGTTTTGAAATGCTGATTTTTGAATGTATATTCTAAAAAGGTTATGTCACTGGCTTTGACGTGGTCGTGATATCGGTAAATTTTTAAATTGGAATAAATGTATTATACTTCAAAATTTATTAAATGAAAATAAATAATTTATTTGTTTGAGGGTGAATGAAAATTTATATTTTATTTCAGTAAGAGAATAACTGTATATCCAACAAAATACAATATTTAAATAAAATATTAATTTTTGTTCACCCTGCATAATCAAATTATTTATTATCATTGAATGCAGTATTGAAAGACCTTTCAGATGAAGTATCACAAGACATCTATTTCAATTTAAAAACATTACCGATTACGTCATCACGTCAAAACCAGTGACAAAACCCCTTTAGAATATAGGTACATTAAAAAATCGGCATTTAAAAATAAGAATAGACCTCTTCCAGGATTTTTGTCAAAAGTACATAACTTGCGAAATATCGAATTTGTTCCATGATTTTGGCCGCGCACTGTATATACCTAACCTGAAAACTGCATAATGGTGGATTTCACATGTCCTGGAAGTATTGAGAGCTGAAAAATTTTGATGTGCCTAGGTATCTAGAGTTTGTAACAAACCAAAATTTCTAAAAGAGGAAGCATTTAAGAGGGGTTTCGATCTCTCTATAAGAAATTATCGATAAGTATTGTCAAGAATAACCTAGTTCGGGGTACATAAAAAAGCATACATTTGTTTGTTAGTTTGTTTAAGTTATGTGTTAGCGAGTTTTCTTTGACTTATTAGTGTATTTGCATTTTTTTACAATTAATGAATTGTTCATGTCTGCCTTGTGCAACCTACAATTGAATAGAAAAAGCTGGATTTGAAGTTAGGTTATTAGGTTAGGTTCAAAATACCATTGTGTAGTTTTTAACGCCCTTGATCTAATGAATTGTTATGATTACAAATTCCAACGTTTCGATGTTTATTGACGCCTTTTTCAAGGCTGAAAAATACATGATTTGTAATTTCCTCGTGTTTTGCACATGGCTGTTACTAAATTGTAGGGAATTTGCCCTATTTATTCCCTACAATTCAATACCCTAGCCCCCTACAATTTAGTAACAACCATGTGCAAAACTGGGAATTACAAATAATATATTTTTCAACTTAAAAAAAGACGTCAATAAATGTCGAAATGTCGACAATTTAGTAATCCTAAACAACTCATTACTGTGCCCTATTCCCGCTATCCCAAAACCCAATTCAAAATACCTTCATAATTTCATACAACTGAACTTTTCGTCATTGAATTTTAAAGTTTCATCTACAATAAATAATAATGAAATTATTCACTGATTCTGTCATTCCCTCAGTGGTACCTGAGTACCATGCAGGCAGTACCACCATTATCGGTTGTATCTATCATATAGGTAGGATTTCTCAAGTATTGTAATAATTAGGTGAAATTGACTTTTCTGATGCTTATTGAAAATAAATCCATAACCTTTATAAAAGTGTATTTTATAGCATTTTTCTTCAAAATCAAACGTAGTATAAAAGTCCTCGAAATATAATTAATTGAATTTACAACAATTGTTCACTTCAGTGTATAGTGAACGGTTTCTTTCAGTGCACCGACAGGTGTAAATGTCTAATTTTATCCCGCGGATTACTTTTATTCTGGTGGCGGAATATGTGTACCTACTTATAGGTCACGGGTCGTCCGCTAATCTGCATCACATGCATGAAATTGAATGAAAATGTCAATCTTGGCATATTACACATAACAAGCAATCGATTCTTTCGATGGGAGTCATTATTCGCAATTTTTCAAAAATTGGAACACTCAAATTCGTCCAATTGCATTGATTTTTGGGATAATGGTTATGAATCGTCAATAATTATTTTTTTGTATATTTCCGAAAAGGAACAAAATAATAGATGGACAGTGACACTGGCTTATTTCACAGTGATATTATATAAAAAGTTCATTAAAATGTATTTCCTTTAAAAGCTACAAAAAACATCAATGTTCAACATTTCCATAGGCGAATCGAATGTTTTGGCTTTATTCTTGCCTTCACATCCTTTCTCTTTCTAGAATATTCGTCACACATCTGTGTTAATGTCACGTGACGGCTAGTCCATTAAATAGATATGTCTATAGTTGAATGTTATTGAAAAACTTTGCACAATTTTTACACATAAAAAAGACAACGTTCTCGATGAATACCTAATCATGATACACTTTTTCAGGTTCTATGCGTCCAGAAAGCCAAATACATTAATATTTTTCTCCGTTATTGGCTTCGTATTGATATTATCATATGTATGTATTTGCATCTCCAGTTGTTAAATTGGATAAAGTTTTTTTCAAATGCTTCAAGAAGTATCGAATTTTCTTCTGTCCTGATATATAATCGTATTTTTTATTTTGAATTTTCAGACTGTGGAAGGTTACCCAAAAAACATGTCAAGAATTGTTTGTAAAGTTTTGGAAATCATTTAGTGGGTGTATTTTGTATTTTTTTATTTTATACTATGAATATGAAAGTAACGCTGAAGAAATGAAATTACGTGAAAACATATTTTTAAGACACTCTTCCACTGAAAGGAAAACATATTCTTCCCTAGGTAGATGTGTGGATGTAAAAAAAATTATTTGTCTTAGAAAGTGTTTTGTAATTTACTTTCATCTATTCAATTATTTTTGGTCGCCTACTGAAATCATCGAGAACTTTATTTTTAGTGGAATACTGATTTTCAGTTAGACCATGAATAAATACTTATATGTTGAAAAAACGCTGTTTTCAAGGCGAAACACAACTAAAATCTCAATCGCGATGTAACCTCATTCAACTCGTTACATAACTTTCGAAACTTCAAATAATTTCTGCAATAAATGCCGAGTTATTTTCTCTTTGTAAATAGCAAAACAGTGGACTATCTTTATATTAGTAGTTTTCGAATCTTCCTTTATCAAATTGATCGATAAACTCTTCTTTTTATAGGTTTAATGGAACAGCAGCCCGTCTCTCTTCCAGGCAGCCATCTCCTTCTGAACCGAGCGTTAAACGTCATCCAACTTAACCCCGCCTTTTTACAACCAGAAATCGAGTGCGGTCCCTCCTCTTATGCAAACATAATCCCTGATCTATTGTAGCGTTCCACGAAACGTGACTATACAGCAGACCAAGCCGATGTAACGCTGGATATCGCTCATATTCGTCCACGTACGTAAATTCCATCAGAACCGTATGTGTTTATACTGAAAATCAAAGTGTTCTGCGACCGCATACATATTCAACCCGTAAGTCAGCTGTTTGAACAACCACTCCCAGTCTGTCACATTTCGTACGTTATGGGAAAAGAAATGGGAAATCCTGCCCACAAGTCGGGGGAAGCCGCCCAGCTCACTGCGTCGGCGTCGATTGTTAGACTTTAGCGCCGCGACGCTGGGCAAACACATCCAGATCAGCCGTCTTCGCATTCAGTTTGGTGGCAGCACAACATCGAGCAACACCTGTCAACAATGTGGTGAGTCACAGTGTAGTGTTATCATTTCATTGCATGTATATTTTTTAACAATTGTTTGGTTCACTATGAACACTCAAACTCCCCGAAATAATCGTTTGTATTTTTCAAAAAAAGCTCCTTGCAATTTTTCCTGGGAATACTAACAATTCATAATCCGAAAAAATAATCAGTCTACAAAATATAATAAATTTCTGACCACCTCAACTAACCTAACAATAAATTTTGTTCCCCGACAGTCCCTGAGGGTTGTCACCCCTTTAAATCTATCGCGTTGGAAGGGAGGTGTGAAATACTGGCACCCTAGGGTGCAATGTAGGTTTCATAGAGGCATTCGGGGGGTTGACATAACCCTCTTGAGACCAACTGTCTACCAGTCCTTTTATGTTTCCCCTGTTAGAAGAGAACTGAGTATTTTCGACAATTTGTATGTTTGTTTGTAGCTGTGAAACATGCATTGATTTAGTTTTTATTTGCAGATTAATACTCACCAGGAGATGGTCCAATGGTGTTGTGCTGAGTGTGCTGTTGATGGTTTCGCATGGTGCTTTAATGTAAGCCCCCTGTACGTATACTGAATGTATCCTGAGTGTTTTCTGTCCGGTATACCTTCAGTATACGTAACAGGAGGCCACATTTCTACAGGAAGAGCAGCCAGAAGATCTCCATGAGAAAATGTGTAATATAAAATAGTAGTTAGGAACATATTTTCCATAAAATAACAAATATTATTGCTTAACATAGAATCAGACGATATGAATTATGTATATTGAATAAGATTCCAGTTTGATCATAAAATAGATTATACTACTTTAGTACTGTTAGATAGTTAATTTCCATGAATAGGAAAAAAATGTATTCCTCTTATCGATAGAAATATCAAAATTGAAAATGTTAAGACTAGTATAAATAGGAATACATTTTCAATTAATGAACATTTCCATAACGACCAATATTGCTAACTAGAAGTATATCAAAATTTATTTAATATGTATCAAGATATAACTAACCTAATATTTCGACCTAATTAGGTTTGGAATTGTAAATGTTAAATAATTGAGGAGAAATATATTTACATACAATGTTTCGTTTTTTATTGTCAATTGTTGCATCATTTGTTATCATGTTTCAGATGTCGTTCCACAAATTTAAAAACAATAAATTATGATATTTTAGAATTTATTAAAATGAAAAAGAATTACATAAAATCAATTTGCAGAAACTAAACGTTTACAGATACCCAAAAAAAATTATAAAAGGCAAATAAAAAAAAAATTGTAATATTGAGAAATAGAAGTGATTTTTTTTCATGGTGTCAGCATCATTCGATTTAAAATTGTAATAAAACAGAGCAACTTAGTCACTCGAATTGATTAGGACACCCAAATTTTTTGAAAAAAAATACTAATCAAACAGATTAGTGAAACATAATTCGGTATTTTTCAGATAATTGAAGCAAAGTAAACTATAATGACCATATTCAACAAAGTAGATATATTGAAATAATCCTTCAAAAGTTGGAAATTTTTAATGTTTTTGTGCTTGTAAGAAGTGGGAAATTTTTTATATATATATATATATATATAATTACACTTTATAACAAAAAATGATTGGAACTGACACATTTCTTGATATTTGATATCATCATGTGTGTCAGATCAGCTGTATGTACCTATACATGAAAGTAGATGGCGCTAGTTGTCAATAACAGAACTTAAAATTCATTTTACAGTTGAACTGAACTTTGGCACAAGGGAATCCCTTCGAATAACCTTGATTGTTTTCAACAGTTTCATGTTGTTTTCAGCTATATTCAAAACACTGAAAGACAAAAACTCCTACAAAGGAAATCAAAATTGTGAATTTCAACCCATTTTAATTCCTTACTCTTTTTATTTTTCCGTATGATAAATGGTGACAAATTCTGTCAGTACGCTTGTGTGTCACAGACTTTTGAGATTCAAACCGTTGTATCTGAAAAAAATATATTTCTTGTTTTTCCAAAGTTTTATCCTATTTCAGTAGTGAAAATCATGATATTTAGCTTTTTGATGGAGATATCAAAGGGCTATATTGGCAATAAAAAATATTGAAGTATGGGTTAGCGAATTAAAGATTAGTTAATCTACAACTCATTCATGTAAATAAAATATAAACAAATTGACAAAAATCTTTTCAAACTGCAAATAATTTATTGTTGTTACCTCTTCCGAACAAACATTATTGGTGAATTAACATCATGTCAACGTTTCGAATAGGTTAGATAGTGCTCTATTTAATTTTTTGCCAGTTAACCAATATGGGGAAAAAAAAAGTGATTTGAAAGTCGGAAATTACGATATCAAGACATTGTGTCCAATAGTTAGTCAAGTTTAATAGTGGTCTTTTCTATCCATTTTTTACCTCTAAAAACCATAAGAATAAAACAAAAATTTAGATTAGAATAAGAAGACAGAAGGTCATCGTGAATCTAACCTCTCTGTTACTGTACTATTTGTAAGAGAATTGTAGATAATAATATGAACAAAACATGAAAGATGGTCATGTATTTCTATTTACCATAAAAAACTTTTCTCTTATAATGTTTATTTTTATTCACGTAAAACAAGTGGGACGCTAACAGGTTGAATTTTAAAAGTTGCGTGTACTCAGTTTTTTTATAAAATACTCCAAAAACTAGTTTAAAAGCCGAAGAACGTTTATGTTTGTCTCATTTACGTGGTTTTTGAGAGGTAGACACCAGGAAATGCTCGTTTTGTGGAAGTTATAGTTTTTTATTTGTTTGAAAATATGAATAGGGTTGAAAAGGGAAACATTCTCGATTGAATATCGAATAGAAGAGTTGTTTTCTGATTCTCAAAAAATAACTTAATTTTCATCGTGGATTTTTCAATTCACAGAAAAATCGTTCTATTCAATATTCAATTGAGAATGTTTCTCTTTTCAACATGAATACCCCACAAGAGGTTATCTTGAACGATGGAAGATAGTGACTAAAGTTTATCTTTCAGTCGCAGATGATTCCACTTCTGATTTTATGAACATCCTGTTCATATTTTCAAACAAATCAATCTATCATACCCCATGCCAGGTTTTAATGGCAGAAAAACACTGATTTCAAAGAGTCTCTCCAAAAGAAATGTTTCTAAGTTTTTCCATCTATGCAAAGTGAGATTGCTTCTAGAAAATGTGTTTCCCATTTCTTCGGGTCTTCATGATGATCGTGGAAGCGTGAAATAGATTTTCGTCGACCAAAATGTATTGAAGACCTAGTGAATGCGATGCCTCTCTTGCGTCATTGTTACAAATGATTTCTGGTGAGTATTCTGTTTTGGAAAACATTCTTCTTTGCCTCATTCATCTATATGAGTTCTTAATTAAGACTGGAATAGAAAATAAAATAACTATCTGTATGAAAATGCAAATTTTATATTTCGGATTTTTTCTTTTGAGTTAGGTCCTTTCAGAATATCTATCAGATGTAGTTCAATGTCCAGCGTGGCTTTAGCCAGGAAAGTAGTTCTTTTCTGTTAGAGATTCACAAAAAATAACTCAATTTTTATCGTGGATTTTTCAATTCACAGAAAAATCGTTCTATTCAACATGAATACCCCACAAGAGGTTATTTCGAACGATGGAAGATAGTGACCAAAGTTTATCTTTCAGTCGCAGATAATTCCACATCTAATTTTATGAACATCCTGTTCATATTTTCAATCAAATCAGTGAATAGGGTGTTTATAAAATTAGATGTGGAATTATCTGCTACCGGGAGATAAACTTTAGTCACTATCTTCCATGCTTCAAGATATAACCTCTTGGGAGGTATTCATGTTGAATAGGAAAACATTCTGAATTATATATTGAAAATAAAGTTTTTTCTGATCATTGAAAAATCTAGGATGGAAATGTACTTATTTTTTAAATGTCTAACAGGAAACATCTACTTCCCTGGCTAAAGCTACGCTGGATATTGAACTACATCTTTCTTTTAAATATTCAATTGAGAGTGTTTCCCTTTTGTAGTTTTATATTCATGGCGAAACGGTCAAGTCGAGTGTGTTGGATCTAAGAGAGTCCCTTTCATTGTAACAAAATGGGCAAAAGAAGTACACATTTGACCTTCTTTATGTTCTGACTATAAGAAGATTATGATGACGTTATCACTAAATGAATATTGACTTTAAAATATTACATGAGATTCAGGGACACAAAAGAAGTTCTGGTGGTGAACTTTATGAGGCAAAATTCAACCCAATAAGTAAATATGAATCCCCTGAGGCAATGAAGTTATGTTCGAAGGAGTGATATTCCACAACTCATTTTGAATATTTCATCAATATGATTAAGACTCTGAAGTTATGAGAATTTGAGAATAAAATAATAAATCTTCAGTATCAAGTAAATTTAGACGTATTCAAGTCATTTCGCCTTTCTACTTGGTGACATTTGAATTGGGTTACTACAAATCAATTTAAAAAATCATCATATGTCAACTTGACAATCAAATATAATATAATGGAGGAGAAGATGGCTAATGTGTCAATAAAAAAAAATCAGGATGCAAGAAAAGATAATGTAATTAGAACTCATTCATATATACAAGAAAAGTTGAACGGTCCAACAAAATTGAAAGACTGTCACAATATCACTTTGTTTAGTGCGAAGTGAAAAAATGAGAAGAGGTGATTTATCATAGACATATTTTAAAATCAATTGTTAAACTGTTTTTTATAGATTTTTCTCAGTTGGGTAATGCTCGTTCACATGAACAGTACAATAGAATCTTCACAATCTCATGCCAAATAATAAGCTTCAAAGCAAACAAAAGACACTCACTTCACTAAATGATTTCAACTAAACTGGGTTTACAAAACCACGCCACGTGTTTCGCTAAACAATAGCTTCTTCAGGTGGGGATAATAGTAACTCAACAATCACGATGAATCATGTTAAATGATCAAGGCAGGTAAATGAATCTAATTAATAATATGAGGGTAATCCAATAGGTAATTAATGGAGTGAGGATTATATCCATTACCTGTTTAATCTTCAGGGAAACAAATTTAACAAAGGAGAAGTATTTAAGTTGATCTGGTCATTGAGCAAATATTGTGACTTCTTGCATTTATTAATTTCCAAATTTTCTAGGAGGTTAGTAGCAAAAGTTCGTTTTACTATTGATGAAACAGTTCCTATTTTCTGGTAATCGCTTTTTGAATCTTCTGCCAGTTTGGTCTATGTAAAAACTTGAACAAGAGCCACAAGTTCTCTCAGTTTTGATAAATTTCCCTAAATAATTATCTGTTTTGTATGCGATATTAATGTAGAAAAAAATCAAAAAATTAAAAGGATTCCGACCTTAACCACCTTGAAATATCTAAATGTGTGAATGGCTTGCACTTGACTTCTCTATTATTTGTTATTAAGTTCAAACGACAAGTCGAGCAAGACCTCTGAACCATAATGATTGGGAATAGATAAGTCTGAACTGACCTATATGTATTCAAGGATCATGATGTTATTTAATCAAATACTGCAAATTAGTGAATCATAATAGTATATTAAGAATCAAGAACGGTGAGGATGGTTTACTGGTTGATGATTGAGCGCTGCGAAGTCTCCAATATTGACTGAAACCAGTAAACCTTACCGTTCGTGATGCTTATACTATTTTTTACGACCGATATATGTACAAAAGAATTCGTATAAATTTATATTCTTGAATTTAAAGTTATTTGTTCCAATAAGAAAATATGAGTTATTCGGAAAGCGAGAAAACTGACTTAAAGAGGCATGGAATATCGGAATATCATCCACTATTCCAGAAAAGTGAAAAATATTCTAAAACTGTATATATCCTCCAAAATGTATGAATTCACTTACCGTTCTCTTAACTATGTTGTGAAATCCTTAATGAACAAAATTAAATCTGAAAATTCAGTTTTAGTGGATGAAACTGTTAATTTTTTAAAGTTTCATTGACAAATAAATAATTCAGGTTATGTATGGGGTTTCTAAAGGATTGTAAAAGTTTTCTTTATATTTTTTTATATGAAGGACTAAACTATATCCGTGTAAGTCTTGTGATGCAATTAGCTGATCATATGAATAAAAAGTGGAGTGACTTCTATTAGTTGCCTCAGTAACACACGACGTCTTTATCAAATCTAACTATTTTGTCAACAATGTAAATCCAATTTCTGTCTTGCAATTATTCAAGAGAAAGATCTACTTTTCATCGAGTTATTCAAACTTCAGAAGCCATTATCAGTCATTTATAGTAAAGATAGTTTGTTTAGGTACAGGATGTAGAGAAAAATCTATAATGAGTAGATATATGCAGTAGGGTGTTTTTTTAAGACATTTTTTTTTTGCTAACAACCGAAAATTTTGTTTGAAATGTCAACAAAAAAAACCCTGAAAATTTGAGCTTTTAATATTAACATTAAGTAATTTCCCAGAGCGTGGAAAGATTTCCCATTTGAAATACACGTAAACTATGTTTTTTTTTTCTTCAAATTTCTATAACTCAGCGGCATTTCATGATATCATATCGTACCAGCGCGATTTTACTCGGGATTACATGCTCTACAAAAGTGCCTATTGCGACGTAGTTGTACCTGTGAGATTGAACGGGTCACTAGATTTGATTTTTGTAGAAAATTTAATTTTTTGACGTTATTTCATGAATGACTGGATCTATCGAGAAAATGTACATGAAAAACTTTTGAGATTGATATTTCTCGAGATATAAAGCTTAACTGTGTCGTAATATGAAATTTTTTAGAATTATCGAATCAAACTTTTCATATTACGACAAAGTTAACGCTTTATATCTCGAGAAATATCAATCTTGGCGATTCAGTTTAAGTTCCTACAAGTTAGTCATTTATATTTTTTCCATAAATATAGTCATTTATGAAGTAACGTCAAAAAAATAAGAATTTTCTACAAAAATCAGATTTAGTGACCTGTACAATCTTACAGGTGCAGATTACAGCTACGTCGCAATAGGCACTTTTGTAGAGCATGTAATCCTATTTTCTACAAAAATCAGATTTAGTGACCCGTACAATCTTACAGGTGCAGATTACAGCTACGTCGCAATGGGCACTTCTGTAGAGCATGTAATCCTGAGTAAATCCTGCTTTGGTACGATGAGATAGCATGAAATTCCGAGTTATAGATATTTGAAGAAGTTGACGTGTACTTTAAATGGGAAAGTACCTTATGTTAATAGTAAGGGCTCAAATTTTCAGGGAATTTTTTTTTTGGACATTTCCAACAAAATTTTCGTTCTGGAGCAAAAAACAAAACAATAGTCTATAAGTTTGTGATGTTTTCACTCCCGATTGGAAACTACGAAGGCGTAGAAGGGCCAACAACAAAATATTTTTCAAAAACATTTGGAATTGTCACTTTGAACTGAATTGTCACTTTGAAGTGACAATTGTCACTTTGAACTGACAATTGTCACTTCGAAGTGACAATTGTCACTTCAAAGTGACAATTGTCACTTGAAAAACATCTGGAATTGCCATTTCAAAGTGACAATTGTCAGTTAGAAGTGACAATTGTCACTTCGAAGTGACAATTGTCAGTTCAAAGTGACAATTGTCACTTCAAAGTGACAATTGTCAGTTCAAAGTGGCAATTCCAAATGTTTTTGAAAAATATTTTGTTGTTGGCCCTTCTACGCCTTCGTAGTTTCCAATCGGGAGTGAAAACATCACAAACTTATAGACTATTGTTTTGTTTTTTGCTCCAGAACTTCGAAGTGACAATTGTCAGTTCAAAGTGACAATTGTCAGTTCAAAGTGGCAATTCCAAATGTTTTTGAAAAATATTTTGTTGTTGGCCCTTCTACGCCTTCGTAGGAAACTGTTGGAAAATGTATATTTCATTTCGTTTGAAATCCTACTAGAGGGTGTAATTCTTGAAGAAGTTCTCAAGGAGATGAAATCATATTTTCCATCGAAATCTCACGCTTAGGCTGAGAAACTACTGAAAAATTAATATAAACGAGCAGACTGCACGAAAGGCGTAATGTAGAACATCCATACCAGCTTTTCTGCAGTGAGTAACGTTGGTTGCATAACTTTGGCTTGAATATTCGGTAGCAAAGCCAACATATCTCTGACTTGTCTGGTTTCAGATAAGCATGAATGTGTTTTGTGTTCATACTCTTAGTCGAGAGTATCTGAAGTAGCAATACGGCCTCGGACCATTTGAAAGATTCATGTTCAAATATTCTCAATTTATTGTTCGCCTCGCATTAGTATTTTTCACTATGGAGTGGCAATAACTCACAAAAAATTTATTGTGCCAAATGAAATGTACTTATTTCTGGAGAAAAAACATTAACAAGTTCTAGTAACTCGAAATTTATAATTCAGGTTACTACAAATTGAGAACGATTTTACTTTTGATACACAATGGAAAAATCAGCTTATGATACCTAGTAAATATTCAGATGGTATTGGTTCAACCCTGATAATAGATAATTTAAAGAAAAACGTCGAGAAATCTTGAGACAGTAACACATGGGAAAAATGCAGGTCTGTGTATTTGAATAAAATAATTTGTGGGTGGCACTGAAGAGACGAAACGTTGGATCAAAAATCTAATCATGAAGTACTATAGCATTCGTGAAGTGCACTTTAAAACTCGCATGAAATTCCTCAATAACTTTGCTAATAAAGCTACCCCTATAGAAAAATAAGGCATTTGATTTTTTCCAATTATTTCAAGAACGGGCCATTATATTTTATATTTTTCCAAGACCGCTCTGTTTACCCGCAAAATGTAAAACGATTATCCGATGTAACTAACATCGTATCTCTTTTCGTCGGTATTTGTGGTAGTGTGTGTCCCACCTCCTTCTGCTTTTCCAGTGATTACTTGTGCAGAGCGGCCCCTCAAGCTTCAGATCCCTGAGGAATTTGAATATTTTGAGGGGGTCTACACGTAGTAATTCTTCCACTGTCGGCTAAAGAGATGCCAAATTTCTCCTCCTTTTATGATGTACAACATTATATTTATTCCATTAAGGTGTAATGTTCCGGTTGGTCTCCGCAGGTACTGTTCTCCACTATACCTAGCTTCCTGATATCTTCTCAGAGTCCTCGTCAGAAAACCCGATATTGACTTGAGGCTTGCCCTGCAGAGGTCAAGTAGTGCCTCCAACTTTTCGGTTGAAGTTACCAAGGTGATCTTTGGCTTGACTCGGTCCTGACAGTATTTGCCATTCTGCGTTTCTTAGCTCTTTATTGGGTTTTTGGATTCTACTAGTCCGCAAAATAGTTCTCGCTCCGATAAGTAGCGTTGATGTCCCATTTGGTGCCAGTGTATCTACTCATTTCTCTCCACTCCGATATGGCCCCCTTCACACAGATGAGGATTACTATATTTATCCCGCATATCTCAAAAGTACAAATACATGACCATACCATCTTCGAGTCGATGCCAGAACTGCTCAACGCTTTGATAGCTGCATGGCTATGTTCTTGCTCCTGTTTCTTCTAACAGTAGCATGTATTTCCGCTTGGAAATTTGCCCACAAGTAGTTGGCGGGTATGAGGCCCACAGATGCCCGCTTCAGATTCCTCAGGGGTCTTAAGTTCATTTGTATACTATACTATTATATTTTTGTTCAGCGTGTGGATGGATCCACGCTCTTTTCATCATGATCTGAAGAAGTGTGGGTATAGTATGATGCTGCTGTTGGAGTTCATCGCATACATCCTTTGAAGCGCAGTCATGCAAGTCTTTCCTTGTTGTGGCCAGTCTGGTTATACCATGCCTCACTTTCTCTCCGTGATCCGGGTCTCATAATCATACATCCACCAGTTGCAGCACCATGTTTTACCCGCAATGTTTTTACATACAATGAGTGAGTTTATTGTCATATATTTCTACATGTCCATGCCAGAATAGTTTTGGATCTAGGATTGGCCCTACATAGTCAAAAGATTTCAGAGCTTTGTGTAAAAAGATGTGGATTTTGATGAGTTGATGCCACCTCATTGTGACTCTCTATGAGATGACATAGGGTTTTCAAAAAATGTTGTCGTGATCAAGAGTACTCTTTCAATAATCCCTCGTTATTGAAATAGCAATAGTATGAAATTGAATGTGGACACCACTGTTTCAATTCCTTCTCAACAGGAAGGGAGTTGATCTTCATTATAATGAAGTATCTGATATATACATATAGATATATATATATATATATATATATATATATATATATATATATATATATATATATATATATAAAATATATATATATATATATATATATATATATATACAATTTGTTGCAAATCTCAAAAAAATCCCTGAAAATTGGAGTCCTTAATATTAACATTAAGTACTTTCCCAGAGCGTGGAAAAGTTTCCCATTTAAAATACACGTAAAATTCGTTTTTTTTTCAAATATCTGTAACTCAGCGGCATTACATGCTATCATATCGTACCAAAGCGCGATTTACTCAAGATTACATGCTCTGCAAAAGTGCCAATTACGACGTAGCTGTAAACTGCACCTGTTAGATTGTACGGGTCACTTAATCTGATTTTTGTAGAAAATTCTAATTTTTTTGACATTATTTCATAAATGACTGGATTTATAAAAAAAACTGTGGATGACAAACTTGTAGAAAATTTAATTTCCTACAAAAAAATCCAATAAACCAAATCGCTAAGATTGCTATTTCTCGAGATATAAAGTGTTAACTTTGTCGTAATATGAAATTTTTCAGAATTATCAATCAAACGACAAAGGTAATGCTTTATATCTCGAGAAATATCAATCTCAGCGATTCGGTTTTCTGAACATTTTTTATAGAAAATTAAATTTTCTCCAAGTTCGTCATTCACAATTCCATAAATCCAGTCATTTATGAAGTAACGTCAAAAAAATAAGCATTTTTTACAAAAATTAGATTTAGTGACCCGATCTTACAGGTGCAGATTACAGCTACGTCGCAATGGGTACTTTTGTAGAGCATGTAATCCTGAGTAAATCGCGCTTTGGTACGATATGATATCATGAAATGCCACTGAGTTACAGATATTTGAATAAAAAAACAAAGTTTTTTTGACATATCCAACAAAATTTTTGGTTGGGGCGAAAAAAAAAATAGTCCCAAAAAAAACTTCCTATATATATATATATATATATATATATATAATCTTTATATATATATATAATTCTACTGTACGTGTGTTGTCACTGTACTCCTCCTAAACGGCTGGACAGATTTGGATGATATTTTGTGTATGCGTTTGGGTGGCGCCCTGGATGGTTTAGATTCAAATCCTCCCCCTAAATGTTAAGGGTGGTCCACCCCTTAACTTTTTCTTTATTTGTTGGACAAAATTTTGTGTATTTATTTTTTTATGATACAGCATTTAAAAATACATACAATCCTGAATTTTCACCCTTCTAAGATCAACCCCTAATTTTTTTGGCAAGATTTTTATTTTTATTTTGTCATGACTTAGAATAAGAAAAATCATATTACTCTTAATTCGCCCTTCTACAATCAACCTCTATTTTTAATTTTTTTAAGAAAACGGGATAACGGGGATAACGAAAAAACGGGAAAACGGGATAACGGGATGACAGGATAAGGGAATAACGGAATAACGGGATAAATAAAAAACGGGATAACAGGAAAACGGGATAACGGGAATAACAGGATAACGAAAAAACGGGAAAACAGGAAAACAGGAAAACGGGATAACGTAAAAACAGGATAACGGGATGACAGGATGAGGGGATAACGGGAAAACGCGATAACAGGGTAAAGACAAAAAGGGGTAACAGGAAAATGGGATAACGGGATAAGGGAAAATTTTCGGGAAAAACATTTTGGGGAACATAGAAATTTGGACAGGACCACGTCTGTCGGGTCCGCTAGATATATATATATATATATATATATATATATATATATATATATAGAGAGAGAGAGAGAGAGAGAGAGAGACAGAAAAAATACGTATCAAAATACAGTCCAAAAGCAACAATTTGTTCGTATTCTTGATGCGGATCTTTACCCATCCAACTTATCGAATATTTGATGGAGTATCTACTATATGATTTTTTTTTTTAATTGCATTCCTCAACGATTTCCGTTATTTACTGGGTGATACATTCTCTTTAACACAAGATACCAAAAAAAGAAATATTTTTTGATAAAAACAATTATGGGTTACCTGAATTATTTCAACGAAGTTTTGATGAAATTACTAATAGTATTTCTCTCAGTAATTTCCAAGAATCTCACGCAGTCGGAGGCATCTTCTTCAATTCAAAATGAAGATATATTATTGCCTCCGACTGCGTGATATTGTTTACAGTATTAAGTTTAATAGTTAACCTCTTAAAATATAATTTTCTGACAATATTTTCTGGTCATCTTGTTCACTTTTGACGCAGTCGGTTTTTTTTAAATGACCCCTTTTTATTTTACATTTATCAGTTAAGATTTTTCACAATAAGGCGTCTGGTTGTCGCCATATTGAATTTTGTCACAATATGGCATCTGGTTACCGCCATATTGAATTTTGATAACTTTCATGTCTTCAGTTACACTTGCAAGATTCAGACAATTCGATTAACGTAAGAATCATCAAGATCGGCCAACGCGTTTGGTCTCTAGAGCGCCACAAAGGAACAAACATACATATAGTTTTCCCAATATCAATTGCAGAAGCATAAGAAAGTCTTGCGGCGAAATCCTGTGAGCAGCAGTGGCGGAGATAACTCATTTTATTTAGATATTTTAATATCCTAAAACGTATTTCGATCGGCACACACCAAGACCACAGACGCTACTGGTTTTTAATCTTTCAGAGCTATCAAAACACAAATATAACGCGTGATTTATGACCTCCCATCGTATAGACACACCTGCAAGCATTGATGTCCGACTTGATTGGCCCAGACGAATCGGTTGTAGAACAGACAGCAGTCACTCAAGTCCACGTTGACCAGCGGGCTCTTTGTGCTGACTGTATACAAGTAGTACAGATTATTTTTCGTTCCGTTTCTTCGCATATACGCTCGTGTTAGCGAAGTGAGTTTTTATTTGCTCCCAATAGAGACAGCTTCTGCAATTGATATTGGATAAACTATACATGATAAACACATTACCCTCCTTTGCGTCGCGCAGTCGGGTAAAAATACGGAGGTAATTGAGAACTTTATCATTATTTCAAGTCGTCGGGAAACAGTAGAAAATTATCTGTCCTCTGGAAATGTTTCTCTGGCAATACGAATCTAAATAGCTGAGGTACCTACTACACTGAAAGTGTTATAATGAAAACATTTCAGAAAGTCATGCAATGATTGTCAATGTGTGTAACAAAAAGTATTCTATTCTTGTTATAGAAATACACAGCGGATACCTAACTACACATTTAGTTACCCATTTTGCAGAAGTTCAAGTCTCAAAAATTGATAAGAGGAAGATAGATTCATTTTCTAACAAAAAACGCGTTTTTCAGTAGTCGTTTTGAGAACGACAAATCACTGACTAATTCAATTTCTTCTCTGAAAATAAATAATAGTTTAAAAACTAAAGAACACGCTTTAATAGATAACTAAAATAAAAAGTAGAAAATAATTATAAATGAGTTTGAAATAAAAATACAGTGATTAACAACAAATTTATTTCATCGTAAAAAAGCGTGGGGTGCTTGATGTCAATTGTTGTTAATATTCCATGGACATATATTGATTAAATTTGTTGTTAATCACTGTATTCTTATTTCAAACTCATTTAAAATTATTTTCTACTTTTTGGTTTAGTTTTCTATCAAAGCGTGTTCTTTAGTTTCCAAACTATTATTTACTTTCAACTTTTCAGTTTTGTTTTCTATTAAAGCGTGTTTTTTAGTTTTTCAAACTATTATTATTTAATTTTTTCAACTATTATTCTTCAATTTTGAATAGAATCGGACCATAATCACAAAACTCGTCTACCATTTTGGAGCCGCCATCTTGAATCCTTCAATTTCGACAAAATAATCATAATCTCCGACCCCAAAAACCCCCACATACCAATTTTGAATAGAATTGGATCATAATCACAAAACTCGTTCGCCATTTTGGAGCCGCCATCTGGAATTTATCAATTTTCACAAAAGAATCATAATATTGGACCCCAAAAACCCCCACATACCAATTCTGAAAAGAATCGGACCATAATCACAAAACTCGTCCACCATTTTGGATCCGCCATCTTGAATTTTTCAGTTTCGACAAAAGAATCATGATCTCTGACCACGAGAACCCTCAGATACCAATTTTGAAGCGAATCGGACCATAATCACATAACTCGTACGCCATATTGGAGACGCCATTTTTTTTTTTTCAAACAAATTTTTTTTAATGCATTGTCACCGGAATTATGTACACCTGCCAAATTTCAAATCATTCGTACGTCTGGAAGTGGATCAAAATCGCGCCCAAAGGAGTCGGTTACAAACAAACATACAAGTAAAGCTAATATAAAGCGTGTAAAAATTAACATTCGCAAGATCAATCAATTGTATCAAATTTTAAAATAGGTGATGATTGAATATAATTTCCAGGGTGGTTTTGTAACTAGCTTTGAAGTTATAAAAAAATTCTCAAAGGGTAATTGATTGAAACTATCATCATAGATTATGTTACGTAGATTTATATCGCCGAAAAAATATTCACGCTGCCTTCTTTGTAGAATTAATTCTCTTGAAACAATTTAGGAATAGGCGCTCTTTATAGACAAGTCTGGGTATTTTCTCAACTTCAAGCAGGTGATTTGCGTCGTTTATCTTTTAAAATTCGGAAAGAATACGTCGAAAGCTCATCAAAGTCTTTTACTGAGCGTTCGAGAAAGTTTTATTAGCCGTAATATTATACGGTAAGAGAGCTAAAGGGTTATGTTCGACAGAAAACTTTCTAAATCAACCCTTGATGGTGAAATCTTATGTAAGAATTCAGTCTCTCAAAAGAAATGGTGCAGTGATAGTCTTCAGATTTGACCGTTGAATTGGAAAAATACAGGTGAGAAGTATGACTTGAGTATAGGGCAATGTTGAAAAACCATATTGATATGTCTACGTAGTATTATTTGGATTTGGGCTCTAACTTCGTTGAGGGATTCGTTGAAAAGTATATCATATTTAATCGGGATTCAGGATAATCGGAGTTTTTGAAGTCAAATAAGTCATGATTGAATTCCTTCAAAGATGAAATGAAAGGTAGGTAGTCTAGAAGTCAATGAAATGTATTTGTTTTTTTGAAAATATGAACAGGATGTTCATAAAATCAGATGAAATTATTTTTAGTTTGCAATAGATTCTGTTTTCTCCTCTCATTTATTTCCATGAATACATCAAATTAAACTACGCAAAAACATATTTCCTGATATTTCACTTGAATCTCTGTAAACGGGAAAATTGAATTGATGACATGCAAACCAGGTGAACACGGTAAAAATATAAAATTGGAATGAACCTAGAAATTATTTAGCTTGAAAGAGTCAGTGATAATTTTTGGTTTGAATAACGTTAATTCAGATAAAACAACTGTGAGATTTATTTTTCATAGGTGTTTTGTTGGATATGTTTCATGGAAAAAAATTATCCATAAAGTAACTTGATGATCTCCTATTTGTTTATCGTGGTATTTATCCAGCAGTTTTCTGATTTCCTTTGCCAGGATGCATATGTTACCTCCAGTAATACTGTGCCACGATAGTCATTGCAATATTCCCGGTAATATTTGCATAAAAGGGTGTAATTGGTACTTTATTCCACTTTCTTAGCATGTTTTCTACTTCCCAAATTTTTGATATCTTCAATATTCTACTTCTTAATGTTTCCACAACTATGTTATTTTCCAAATAATTTATACCTACAAACTTCTACTTCTTTCTTCACGAGTTTATCTACTATTACGTTTTGATTCACATTATTTTGCTTTTCCCGTAATTCATATTTCCTTCCCCCATTTATTTCAATATGAATTTCTTCGAAATAAAAATCTATCTAACGTTCCCTCCATATTGCTTATTATGACACCTTATTTAATATTTGCAATATTACTCCCTTACCAGTGTTATTTCTGCTAACTTTTCCATCGCTTCCTCATGTGTTTTCTGTTCTTTAAAGATATATAATAATAATAATTGTCTTTATTGTCCCCAAATTTTTGTAATACAAGTGTAGACTATTGATAATATTGACAGCTACTGGAAACAAAAGGCGAAGTTCTCTTAAAAATTCCACTTAACCTATGAGATATAAATTAATCATACTTGCAATATATAATATTGCAAACTTATTTTATTGAAAATTTCAAAATACCTGTTTTGCACAAGAATAAAAAACATATTTGGATACTAAACAGTTCATATTAGACACCTATAAACAACAATTTTAGATTATGATATGTTGAACAATTTTTTATATTTATATTTCTGTTGGATTCTTTGAATTTCACACTGAAGGAGTAAATAGGGTTGAATGACAATTTATAGGTTCGAAATCCAATAGGATATCAATCTTATTCGGAAATGTGAAAAAAATTAATGAATTTATGCTTTCTGCAGAATGCAATGTTCAGGAAACCAATTTCTGGATTATTTCCAAATTCCACCATTCTTTATTTTAGTGATGTGAGGTATCTGAAAGCCAGTTCCTTCCATTTTTTTGTATTGAAAGTTTGGGGAGGGGGGTTAAAATAAGAGTAACGTGTCTTTTCCGGGACCTATAAAAATTTTGATTTGTCGAAAATGACTGCAAAAATTTTAATGAGACCTATTTACATCAAAGAAAACCATGTGGCACCAACGAATTTGCAGGATAATTTGAATTATATTTACTTTTCGATTAAAACAAAATAAGGAATTGTTTTTTCCAATAATAGTGTAGTCCAATATCCAGCGTGTGCTTTAGCCGGAGGAGTAAAGTTGTTTGTTGAGGATATTACAAAAAAAAACAATTTTCATCGCAAAGTTTGGAATTTTCAGAAAAAAAATCTCTTTAATATACAATTGAGGTTTCCGTGTCAAAGAAATTTTTTAATTGCTTTCATTGGATTTCTCATATCTCGCTGTGTCAATATTTATTGGATCTTGCTTCCTATTGAGGCACTTAATCGACAATCTATTATATAACCTGTGATTAGCGGCTTCAATTATATCTCATTTTCTGCACGTTTATAAGGCGATGTCATTGTATATTTTTCTGATTGCATTTCTTATAATAGCTATGTGTTTGTTCTGTGTAATCCTTGTTGGTAACTCTATACGCCACCTTAGGAGCAGTAATGTTGATTTTTACGCAGAGTGAATCATGAAAGACTCTCCCAGCTAGCTCCAAATTTATTTTGGGATCCCGGAATTTCTGTCATCAAGTATTTTCGGTGTTCTGTTTTCTTCTACTAATTTGTGAGGTGCCAGAGGAAGAATAGATTTTATACAATTGACAAAGGTACATCGATTTTACCATATTGAAATATCATCTCTTTCAATACTATTATTATTATTACCATTATGACCAGTTGAGACATTCCAAAAAAAATTGGTTTTGGCTTGGCCGACGTGACACTCTCACCAAAACAAACATTATAGGAAATGTAAGTCTTTTCAAACTCCGAATAAGTCAGCGCCCAATTTAGCGAAGGTGAATATATAAGTCAGTACACCAATATGGGAAAAAAATATTTAATAATACGGAATCGAAAATTGTATTTCCAATGTCAGTTGAATGGGCTGGAAAACCCGAAGAGAAACATAATAGGATTTGCGGCTTTGATACTTTATACGGGGAATCATATTATCTTTCTGCGTTTTTCTTCATTATCGATATCGGTTGGTTGGTCTCATCCATTGTGTTTGAAACCAGAATTATCACTTTGGAGTTGTGAGGAATTCAAAGTAAAATTATTTGTCAGAAATAAGTAACTTTGGACTTCTTGGATCTTATCATATTCTCTCAATAATTCTTCTGAATATTTCGAGAAATATTGAGTGGGAAACTTTGAAAAGAAACTGACATATTTTATAATCCGAGAGTTAGATGAAATATCATCATTTTAATGTGAATTCCCCAATACTATATCTGATACCGTTTAAAACTTACATTTTCCTAGAGAAAACTGCATGTTTTATCATAATCTGGTGCTTACTCCAAAAAATAGGCGAAATTTTATGAGTTCCATTTCAAAATTACAATTTTTGAGCGAAGAATGGAGCAACTCAAAAAGATTCATTCTCAAATGATTTCGGAAAAAAGCTATACCTAAAGCTGTTTGGTATAATGTCTGAACCCATTGGGATACTTATGTTTCAGTGGTGGAACAACTTTGATATGGAAAATCACCAGATGGAATGTAATAACCTCGTTCCTGAAATAATGTGATTTTTATATATGAGTAAACATTTTTTCTTTTACATTTTAGCATTTGTTCAAAACCAGTAGATACCATTTTTCTTTTTATTTTACTTTAACTTGTAATGCTCAATCCTCAATTATAATTCCAAGAATATTTTTATTCTTCGTCATAGTTATTTATTAGGTACAATGTGAGTTATAAACTCAAATGCGTTTATTTGTCAGGGAATGGTTGATAAACAGGATAAATGTGTACTATTTTTATCTATTTTATACCTTAACTAAGTAAGTAGAAGTAGAACTTGAAGATATTTTATCAATTCATAGGTCCATCCTGAAACCGAATCTATATTTGTTGTTTGAAACCGTTTCAGCCATTGAAGAAATGAATCTTCACAAAACTTCAGGTGGAGATTTTTTTTTTTTTTTATGTTCTGGTTCCCACGAAAAGGGATATCCTGTAATGTTCAGAGAACATCGTGGGAACCAAGGGAAAGAAGGTAGGAGTTGGTGTTCTTCTTAAATTTCTGGAGGTTGTATGCCTCGGGGAACACCTCCCTAGGCAATGAGTTCCAATGCCTCGCTGTTCGTTGGATGAACGAGTCTTTGGAAAGTAATGTTCTGCAGGTCTCCAAAGTGACCACGAAGGGGTGTGATGACTGAACTTGACGGGTTAGTCTCGAAGAGACTGCCAAAGCAGGAACGATTGTTGATATTTCAGAAGAGCATCGCCCATGAAAATATCTATAAAATAGAGACAAATCGCCAACTTTTCTACGGTGTTCCAGACAAGTGAGCGAGTTTGTAAGCGAGGCATCACCGACGAGACGAGTTGCCCTTTTTTGGACAGAATCCAATAGCCTCAGGATATGTTTAGGTGCCGCGCTCCAAATATGGGAACAGTATTTCAGGACAGGTCGGATCTGTGCCTTATAGATCATAAGCAGCTGAGTGGGGGTGAAATAGCTCTTGGCACGAAACAAAAAACCAAGTTTTTGGGATGCACTTTTGGCAATGGACCTCACGTGATTTTCCCAGGAAAGGTTATTGCTGATAGTAATACCAAGCATCGATATGGATGACTTCAGTGGTATGGTTACTCCTGACAAAGTTATGTTAGGCACAGTGAGATCGGCTTTTCTAGAGAAAAGACATGCTTGTGTTTTGTTTGCATTGAATTCTACCAAGTTATTAGATCCCCACTCGAGAATTGTTGCTAAGTCCATATTTATATTATTAACATTTCTTCCTCGTTCATTTCTGGTTTCACGGGCTGATATAGGGGCCCTGGAAGAAAAAGCGGTATGGAGGGTACTATCATCGGCAAAGCTGTGTACTGGACATGAAGTTGCTTTCAACAGGTCGTTGATGTGAAGTAGAAATAGTGTTGGTGCGAGAATAGATCCTTGCGGAACACCAGCATTTATGAGTAGAGTGTCAGATGAAACTCCATCGACCACTACATGGAGAGACCTGTTTGAGAGAAAACTAGCAAGCAGAGAACACAGCTGAGGGGGCAAGCCATAAAACGGAAGCTTGGCGAGGAGTCCCTGGTGCCAAACTCGATCGAACGCCTTGGAGATATCTAATGCCACAGCTAAAGTTTCTCCATACTTTTCAATAGATAGCTGCCATATATGTGAGACGTAAGCGAGCAGGTCACCAGTTGATCTCTGATGACGGAAGCCATATTGCCTATCGTTGACAATTCCTGAGTCTTCCAGATATTTCATGAGCTCGATGTTGATGGCTTTTTCCATGACCTTTGAAATAATAGATAGCAGTGCGATAGGTCTGTAGTTGCTAGGTAGGGCCTTTTTGCCTTTTTTAGGGACTGGCTGTACTCTTGCATTTTTCCAATTGGACGGAAATACCCCCAAATTGTAAGAGTGGTTGAACAACTTGCAAAGAACAGGTGTTAGTTCGGGGGCACATTTCTTGAGAACAATCGGCGGGATTCTTTTTGTAGTATTTCGTTGATAGAAAAGATTTTAGACAAGACCAATTAAGTTCTAGGTGTGAATTGATCCATATTCATCTTCCTCCACTCAAGAATAGTACAGTAACAGACAGTAGATTGAAATGAAATACACAGTTGTAATCCCTATAGTTAACTTCAGGTGATGAATAGTTGGAAAGGACCACTAATTACCACAATTTCGCTTATTTGTACCTTCGACCTATCGGTAAAGATGTATTTGATATTTGAATTCCTAATGACTTCCATTTCTCACCAAATTTTTCAACGTTTATAGTATTCACCTAAGCTAAATGGGACACCGACCTATTTGAAGGTCGAAATGACGTATATTTTACTTATAATGTTTGTAGGATTTCTTCACTTGCTCGCCGGTTGTTCGTAATATAACATGGTTCGCGGTAAAATATATTTTATCATGTGCTGGTTAGCCTTTGTGGATCCTTTTCGTGTTTATTTACTTCCTAGTATCCAACTAATATTATCTACTTATAAGTGTAAAATGGAATGGTAAATAAATATTATTATTATTATTATTATTATTCAGATAATGAAAATTGAAGAAGGCGGACAAAAATACTTCCAGGAAACCGACTGTGCCATCATTCGAAAGTCGGTCCGTAGTTATATCCTGTTATGTTTCCTACTCCCAACTATCATTGCTTGATTTGTTATAAACATTTAAATGCTTTTTTTTTGTCGTTTTTGACTTGTAACTTGAAAACTAATAAAGCAATCTCGAACGAATTGTAGAGAATCTAAATGCAAAGAAAATGAGCCCTAGCAAAACTCGATCGGATTATTAGTAACGGAGAAATACCGAAAAAAATCAGATATTTAAAAAAAATCATAACTCCGCCACTTTTCAAGTTGTAGTGCAAACTTTCCACGACATGGTAGTGATTAATATGTACTGAGTTTTTCACACATAAAGTACCTACATATCAATCACAACTATGTCGTGGAGATCCTGCTTCAAAACTTGAAAAATAATGGTGTGAATTAAAAAAAAAACAGTTTTTTTCCGGTTTTTCTCCGTTACTAATAATCCAATCGATTTGTACCAAGGCTCATTTTCTTTGCATTTTGATTCTCTACAATTCGTATCGATATTGCTTTATTAGTTTTCAAGTTACAAGTCAAAAACGATAAACAAAATAAAGAACTGCTTTTAAAAGTTTATAATAAATTATGCAATGACAGTTTGGAGTAGGAAACATAACAGAATATAACTACGGGCTGTCTTTCGTATGATGGCACAGTTGGTTTCCTGGTAGTATTTTTGTCACGAAAAAATCTCAATTGATTGGTCTAATGGCTTATTGATGATACCTACAGATCACATATTTTCATTAAAAAAATAAGAATTCAGAAAGTTGGCATCAATATTGGAAAATTATGTAATATAGGTCCGATTCTATTCAAACTTGGTACCTGGGCCCACAAGGATGTAGATGATTATTCTTTAAAATTTGAAGATTTTGATATGGCTTCTCGAACATGCCCCTTTTAATGTATGGTCCCATCCTATTCAAAATTGTGTTTTTGGGGAGGCAGTTTATTATTTTTCAGTAAAAATTAAAGGAGTCATATTTTCAATACAGATTTCAGCAGGCGGATTACTGAAAAATACACAAAAAACGATTATTTATGAACTGACTTATTTCCTTAGGTTTATCAGTAATAAACAAATTTAAAGCTTGCCGCGTGGTCTCAATATGTGAAAAAATATTGAATCTGTTAATCATTGATACTCAAGAAAAATAAAGAAAACGTGTTTGTTGTTATATTATCAATAATTGCTCTGCCTCTCACGTTTGGATAGAAGCAACTTCAACAAACCAGAACTCCACTATGAATATATTCGGAGGACACAGCCAAAATTATTGATTTTATATTCAGTGGTGCATCCGGACGCATATGCACTGTTGTCAGATTGCCTCAATCGCATCGCCTCACATGAACAACGCCTACACATAGCACTTCAGCCACGGCATACCTCCTTCATTTGTTATCAAAGCACGGGACCTGCTTGATGAAATAATTGGACGTTCATTCGTAATTTATTGTTTCTACATTGCTGAATAGAATTCCACGCAAACTCTGATCGATTTCAATTTTACTGGAACTTTGATCACAAAGTGATGCGCTGGAGCTAAAAATATATCTCCGTTCCTTGGATTTTGGTCTGGCCGGTCTGGTCAGGGACAGAAAAGAGGCAAACCAAATGATACCCCCGCTCCTTAATTGGCAACCCCGGTTTCCATGGTAACACCGGGTGGGGTCAGAGCCATCTTGAATGAGAGTATCTTCCGGATACACAGCTGATTGTGTTGTCGAGATTCAGTGAATTGGATCATAGTCGATGATTTTGATTAGGATCGTGAGCAATATCTTCAATTAATAATGGGAATTTGTTATCGAATTAAAATAGTTTGTAGATAAAAAAATTATAGTTTAAAAAACTAAAAAAAACACGCTTATATAGCAATATGGACAAAACAGCTAAAAAAATAATGAGAATAAAGTAATTGACCAAAAAATGTATCTTAAGTAAAAAAGGTGCTTGATATCAGTTATCTTAATATCATTATGAAAAGTAAGTAAAGAGCACTCCACGCTTTTTTTGGAACGAAGTACGTTTACGCGGTTTGCGGTACGTGTTGACTGATAGAAATCATCATGTAATAAAAAAACGTTACGTGTCGAAAATATACGCAGTTGAAAAAAACCCGAATAACCGATGAAATGTAGTACTCACAACAAACATAAAATTTAAATAAATATGGTCCTGTTAAGGATTGAACCCCGGACCTCTGGCTTGGTAGTCTCTCGTTTTACGGCATCTCCGTTTGGTCTTTCACATTATTCATGTATTTGTAGCACATGAGCGCTGTGGGATTGAATATTTCTATCGCGCATGTAAGATTTCGGAGCAATGTAGAAAATATATTTATTTGTTTTTTTGTTTTAAATCAAACGTGAGTTATATTGTCTCATTATTGCAATTTTGCGATGTAGATTCGAGAAGTGGAAAGTTCAGCAAGTATGTGTAATACAAACTCACAAAAGTAAATTAATAAAATTGTATAACTTGATACAAGTATTTACTGTTTACATACGTTTAATGTACATTACAGTGATTCTATTACTATTTATATACGACCGCACACGATATTACATAAAAGGAAATTTTCTGGTCATTGGCTTTATGGTTATTATTTTTAACTTTTTAGTCCAACCTATAGGTACAATCGTGTTTTTTTTTAATATAATTTCATTTTTAACTTTTTAGTCCATATTGCTACAAATACTAAAAAAGACTGCGGAAAATTGATTGAAGCTTCTACTACCTTTTGGTGAAAGTGTTGAGACCAAACCAGCGCACTCACCAAATCTTTGTGACGTAAATCAGGCATTTTTTTTCTGACGACCTTGGTGAGAATACCAGGTCATAGCTATAAAATTATTGTAATGTGGTCAAATAATTCGCACGTCTGGAAATGGGTGAAAATCAATCTAAAAATATTCCGTTACATACATATTACATACATACAGGTGAAGCTAATAAAAGCGTGTTAATATTTTGTTAATTTTTTTATTTAATTTAGAAATAAAATAATATGAGCAGCAATATAAAACAAGAAGTAAAATAAAAGACGTTTATCTTTTATTTTATTTTACTATGCATAGTATGGTTCATTCCACAATAAATGGTTCCGAATTAATGACTGCAGTAAAAATTCCTGGGTCGATCACATTGTGTGTGCCAAATTCGGCCATAAATACCCTCGATTAGCCAATATTAGTTCCTTATGCTTTGCTTGTTTATTGTCAAGCTCTTGTCTACATAATGAGATCGACACAGGTAGTTTTACTGCAGCCATTTATCATGAAAAATACTATACGTATTGAATAATCTAGACAAATTGACAGGAGAGTATGAAAGATGACATCATATAATAGCAATTCAGTCCTAGTATGGCATGTCATCATGTTCATAACACTGTGTTCATTGTCATTTTAACCAATTTTATTTTTGACCTATAATGCCTGTAGATGACGAAGATTTTATTATATTGTCAACAGTGGCTTATTTTTTGGCAAATAAACAATAATAGGGCCAATTTTTCAAGTATACATCATTGAAGTTTGGGGTTATTTCAATATAAATTCCCAAATTTCGTTTGGCAACTTCTTACTGCTTACATTACTTTACTCAGTTCTATATATACTCTGGAAATTATTACTTATTATACGTGCTGTATGAAATAAATATTACATGCTTTCATTACACAGTAGTAAGGCCCTTCTCTCTAAGCAAAAAGTCGACAAAACATCAAATACATTTCTCTAGTAAAGAGGTTCTGTGTCAACTCAGTTCATTAAGAATAGCTGGGAGTATTACATTTCAAGGGGAGTTCAAAGGAATTTTTGGTCTTCTACTCCATCATTTTGTTTGAATATGTTATTTAGAAGTCAAATCTATCTTCCTCCTTTCAATAATAGGAAAAGTTTGATAGAAACATCATTTAACGGCGGGATGAATTGCTTGTTTGATATTTCCATATTCAAAATGGTTTTATTTTGAAATTTTCAAACATAAAAAAATTATCGGAAAATAAAAAATTGTCCGGAAATATTCATATCCGTGGAAGAAATGAATGCGCCATCTCTTACGCTATATTATTTTTCAAATATATGTCTGGAACTACACCGCAAAATTAATTTAATGGAAATTATATTCACCCATGCAGCACTCATTACATCATCATAACATACGCGCAGTGAAATATCGTCCAAGAATGGACGATAAAAGAATTGCGGACTACCACTGGCCATTTTTTCCGGTATTCTGTTAGGACCATTTCATTCACAGTATAACCTTCTGCCCTAATAAAAGCAGGCTTACGAGCCAAATCCTTGGGCATGTATGCGCTTCAAACGTGAGACTTATTATCATTGTGTTTCATGTGTATATCACCAGAAAAAAATGACGCTGGCAGTAGCGACGCTTCTGCTTCATTTAATTTATATTCAATACTTTCTCTACGCGTGTATTATTATAGCACTGTATGGTATCAGTGAAAAATATTTTCCACTTTATAAAAAAGGCTTTGTAATTTTAAGCATTATAACCATACAAGAATATGGCCCATAATCCTCTTGTAGATCCTGCACCTACTCGTTCACAGCAAGTCGACAATTCACCAATTTTGAAATAAAAAATAGTGAATTAGCAAAATGGTTTCACATGAATCGATAGAAACCTTGCACTTATCAACCATATAAATATTTTTATTATAGTATTTGCTTCAATATATAATATATACCTACCCCAATGATATCAAGATTCATCGGATAGTTCTTCCTCCATATTTTGGTTCAATTCATTTGCGGATGTTCGAAATATCATTAATAGACTAGCCGAGAAATGAGTTTCCTGCGAAAAATTGTTCCAAGTCTCCAAAAAATATAAGCAATGGCTCATTCGATTGGAGATGCAATTTTAAGAAAGATATTTTTTTATTTTTTTTTGCTGACATAAATTTAAATTTTTATTAACAAAAAATAAAAACAAAAAAAAAATGTTCCGTTTTTTTAAATAACTCAAAAACTATAAGCGAGAGCAAAATAATATAATGATAATGAACTTAATAAACAATTAAATTTGTATCAAAAAATTCTATTTTTTGTTATTCTATTGAGATATGCCAATTATGATTTTTGAAGAAAAAAAAATTGAATAAACAAAATAAATAACTTTCTAAAAACTTTTATAACGTGATCTTGTTGAGTATACAGAGTGTTACTGAATAAGTGCGACAAACTTCAGGAAGTGATTCTGCATGAAAACATAATGACAGTTTGCTATATAACTTTTGTCCGCAAATACTTCGTTTTCCGAGATAGGGGACGTTAAAGTTTTTCTTAAAAACTGACTATTTATTTATTGCTCTGAAACCGGTCGAGGTATGCAAATGAAATTTGGTGAGTTTCGCATTCGCGCATTTTCTGACATGCAATTAAGAATTTTATGGTCATCATTGGCGCGCATACGGGTAATGATCTCAATTTTGAATTCCGCGTTCAATTTGTGACAAAAAATCTCTCTTGCCTTTTTTTCGTATGGAGCGCCGTTTCTATGCGAAAAAATAAAACATCTTAACGCGTTTTTTTTCATTTCTTTAATACATTATCAAGAACTATCTAATACAATAACGTTAAACCAGAACAATAACAGAAAATAACATTAATAAATAAATGAGCGCAAAGCTACAACAAATGTTCAAAATGACCTCAGACGTGATACAAGATTCAACTCTTCGCCTCATTGATTGTCCTGGTGTAATATTCCTCATTGTCTCACAGCCGGCTATAATACGATTCCTTAGGTCTTCAACATTTTCGTCGGGAGTGGAATAAACTAATGACCTAAGAAAACTCCAAATGCAAAAATCTAGAGAATTTAAATCCGGAGATCAAGCAGGCCAATGTTCCGTACCTCCCCTACCTATCCAACGATTTGGATATAATGTATCTAAGTGATTACGTACAATGACGCTAAAATGGACTGGTGCACCATCATGCATGGACCAGAAGTGTTGTCTCAGCTGTAACTCTTCCTGTAGGAAATTAAGGTAAGAGTCTCCTGTTAGGTGTTGTGGGAGGAAATATGGACCGATTAAATGATCATCAAGTACCCCAAGCCATACATTCACTGAAAACTTATGAACACGCTCTTATAGAAAACCAAACTAAAAAAATTGAAAAAAAATGTATTTTATTTAAAAAAAAAGCATGGTATAGCCTCGGCCAACAATTACCTGTGATCTGAGACATTTCCTACTTCACTGCCCTAGGTGTGTAATGTACCCCACATGCACCCCACGATTTTTTTGAAATAAAATGAATTGTTTTCTTATTTTATATTTTTTAGTTTGGTTTTCTATAAAAGCGTGTTTTTTAGTTTTTCAAACTATTATTTTTACAACTCCCATCATTATGGAAAATATCGAAATTCGAAAAATAATTTCATATTTCCACTGATTATATTAAGTTAGAAAAGTTTATCTAAGGTTATAGGAGGCATTAAGGAGGACCGAGCAGCTGGTTAGTACTCGTTATTAACGGAATAACACACATTTTATATCTTGAACCATTATTCAAGATAAATCCAATTAAAAATCAGAGTTAATACAAAGACATTATTGCTTTTTTAATATACACTTCTGGATTATTAGAAAGCGTAATCGACTGAATATTCTGATATAGGTATCCCACAATTGCCATGTCGGTAAATCAAACCCAAATTGATAATTGGGTACCCGAAAATAACAACTGAGAAACGTCGAATAAAAGATTTACTGCCATGTAAATGGAACTAATTCACATTAGTAAGCCGTAATATCCACCGTTGATAACCTAGTAATGAAAATATATCACATTTTTATCGATGTCCTACTAGAATAATTCACAAAAAAATGATAAAACAACCGTAATTTTGACAGCACAGTTTGTTTTTCGGTTCGTTGAACTCGACGTTTTTTCCTCGAAAAATAGTCAACCATATTTCCATTCGGAGTCGTCTTTATCCTCCATAAATATTTCGTTGCTAACCACTATACTTTGAGATTTATTCAAAGATAACATTCCGTGACACTTCACAATATTTCTCGAGCGAATATAGGTATTCTTATTACAATTTCTGCTGATATAAATATAACTGTTTGCAAACGTTCTGTAGGCTCATTACAAATACAAATTATTATGTTACAATTAGCAATAAATATTGTCGGGATGTTTTTACGGGAAGTATCAGTACATTTATTCCATTTTCTTTTCATCAAGTGTAGAAAAATATTAGTTATCTCTTCCTGAAGGGCAAACTGGTAAATGTGTACCAAATACATCAATGCGTTTAAGAATTGAGGATATGAAGCTTTATGAAAAAAAAAAACGATTTGTCAAAAAATTTAGTTTTTTAATAAAAATAAACTTTTTTGCTGACGTTTCCGGAACTAATTTTGTTAATAAATTCCCAGGAATTTTCGTCAAAAGACTAATTCAGTACATTATTTGGCATACCAAAATCAAAATTTTACACTTTACTAAAACTGAATATTTCATTAAAGTAATTTATTCGCTACAAAACTCCTACTGTCAGTGAGGACTCCATATTTGACCTCTGGTGTGAATACATGGTGCTATATTATCGTTTCTGTTCAACAAAATAAAGGTCAATTTTCTTCTCGTGTCATTTGATTCGTTTATACGGATTTTCAGTCAACCAAGTATCCTTTTTGTGTAAATGTATAACAATAATATTGTAATTCATATAAATGATACATATATTTGCAAGCAAAATGAATAGAATGATCACGAAAGCTCTCAGATGAGCTTGTTTGTGATTGAAGTATGTCCATTTGTATATCGGTCTATACTAAGTGGTTAAATGATATTTGTAATTTCTTCATTTTATAATCGTACTTCCGAAATCAACCTGAAGAGGGTCTGTGGAACTTTTGCCGACAATCTTTCAATTCGAGAAACAATTCAACGAGATTATTATAAAAATTTCGAAAGTGCCAAATATTTAATTGGATTATGTATTATGTTGATAATGGAAGCGAAAAGTCCAGTTGGTTTTGATTTCACGATTTTGTGTTTATTTATATAACGTTTATGCTCAAATCCCTCATTTGCAATTGTCTTCAGGATTCTTCCGGGTAATTTTATTCTTGATGCCAACAATTTTATGAAAATATATCCATTCCGCACGTGCGATATTATATATATATATATATATATATATATATATATATATATATATATATATATATATATATATATATATATATATATACAGTGTGGTCCATAGGTATGGAATAAAATCATTTGTAGTGTTATTAGGTATTTGTTTAAAAAAACCTAGAACAGGTCGATTTCTATCTCTAACAATACGTTTGTAATGCGGTGGAGCTCCGTCTAGTTGGTACCAAATTGATCTACATACTGCATTTGGATAATAACATTAGGAAAAAATATTTTTAATGTTTGCTGTAAAAGGTTCATAAAAAAATGTAGATAAACCTCACCATTAACTGTACCTTCAAAAAAATGGGGGCCAATAATTTTGTTGTTAATGATACCAGCACAAACGTTAACTTTTTTAGGATATTGTGTGTGAGCCTCACACATCCAATGAGGATTCTATCTGCTCCAATATCAACAGTTTCGTCTATTAACCGTTCCATTTAAATGAAAAGTAGCTTCATCAGAAAAACAATTTTGTTTATGAACTGCAAATCTGCTTCCATTCTGTCCATCAGTTCACAGAATTGTTGCCTTCTATCAGAATCATCCTCATTTAACTCCTGAGCCAACTGAACTTTATAAGGATGGTATTTATCTTTATGTTAAGCTCTCAATATCGATGATTTACTTATATCATTGTCGGCGGCAAGTTGTCTACTTGTCATATGCGGATTTTCCTCAATCACTAACAGTACATCTTTTTTTTTCCTCATCCAATTTAACATTTCGACCTGGTTTTTGTATAGTTTTTTCATGTCCAGTTTCACGAAATTGTGTTTCTATTTTACTAACTGAAGACTGTGAGACGTGTTGACCAGGGTATTTATTATTAAACATTTCACAAACTTCCTTTTGGGTCCTTGTTTAATTACCGCATCCAATCATAATTGAAATGTCTATTCTTTGAGTTTCGGATAAATGAGCCATAGTAAATCAAATACACACACAAATATTTTTCAATACACTGACGTGTGTCAGCAACTTATAAATATCAAAATAAATATAAATCAAAAATAAATTGACATTACATTATTTATGTGGGTTTTGTGAATGATTTTTTGTCTTTAACGACTATTTCCGGAGTTTAGCAAAACAGATAAGATAATACCTGATTATTTCTTATGGGGTTATTTAAAATCAAAAGTATATTTCAATAGACTAGAGAATATTGCAGATTTAAAAGTAAGGATTACGGAAGAAATTAACAACATAACCCCTGAGGTCCTACAAAATGTTGTACGAGAATTCCAAGATCGACTTTCTTATTGTCAAGAAGTGAATCGTGGTCATTTTAAACATTTAATTTAATTGTAAAATAAATAAAAAAATTCTTCCCAAACAGTATGTGACATTATACGTGAAGTATCAAAATTTTACATTTTCAAAATGAATTTTCTCAGTTATGATTGCACCAAATTTGAAAAACTTAACAATGCTGAACAGAAAATAAAAATACCTTTCGAACAAGGTGCCACACGACCCCCCTTCTCATTTAAAAATTTTGAGGGGGTGCTCATAATTCAGAGGTGGTGCAAGAAGCGGGTAATATTTTCATACTGTAAATTGTCGAATTGGAAATAGAAATCGGCCTGTGTTGGGTTTTTTAAACAAATACATAATAACGCTAAAAATTAATTTCCATACCTATGGACCGCATTATAATATCAACAATAGGGGCACTTGGGGTTGGTTCTGTTTGAAAGTTCTGAAAACCGTTCGTACATTTAATGTGTTCTCGATTGTTTTCAATTTCCAGACGGATCAGGAATATGGAATTATATTTTTTTGCAAAGTATTATTGTTGTGGTTTTTATTTGTTGCATGTTTCTATCAACAATTATTTTAAGTAGGCATTATCTTCAAATATATTTTTGATATGATCTCATCCTCTCAAATCTGTGAAATTATGAATTTTCGAAATATTGACATTTGAAAGATTATTCCCATATCTATTAGTAATTTTTTTTCCTGAAAACATCCCAGATATTAATCCATTGACTGGAAATACATATGACAAAAGTTTCTTCTCAGTCAATCGAATATTTATGAACCCAATTTCAATTGTCTTATTTACGTTTTTTATACAAAATTAACTTGGTGGACGATAATGAATGCCACTGAATATGCACTTTAAGTTCAAATACTATAAGTTCACTTCATAATTGGGATTCTAGACAGGGGAAAAATATGGACATTTTGAGGTAATTCCACCCATGTGTTTGGTATAATTTTCCAATAATGTTAAATGGGGTTATTTTATTTAAAAAATATAAAAACTACCACAGAGCAGCATAGAAGCAAAGGTGTTGTTCTATGACAAAAAAAAATCTCATTTTCACTGAGCCTAGTTAGTCGATAAAGTGTATCGACAGATATGGTTGTATCGTCGATTTTCAACACTTATTGGATCATTGCGAACGAAAGCAATTGATTTATGTTGAAATTGTCATCATTCTGAAATATATTCATTAGATTGGATGTAAAATGAAAAAATTAATATATTTTTTTGCGTAGACGAATGATCATTATCAAATTCCTTACTTTCATTTGTCACGGTTCTAATCGTTTGATTTTAATGATGTTTACAACCTTTCACAAATGTTTCAAGTGAGTTATATAGGAGCCATAAGAGTTGCGATGAAAGTGAATTCACAGTTTACTCTTGAAATTTTGATCCTCATATAAATAAACCCGGCATACTTTTCGAAAATTTATTCATGATAACATGTCGTAATACCCTGAAACAAACTTTATATCCCGGTAAAATAAATGTTTGGGATATTTCCCGAATAATTCGTTGAATCACTAAGAATACGATCGAGAAAGTATTGGTAGTGAAGGTGTTGTAGGTGAGAATTATCTGTAGATTTTCACTATATGATGCAATATTTGACATACATTGCCTTTTTAATGATTTTAACGTTTTTGAGTCCGATGAATATAATTTTTTGAAAATTAAAAGTTATCACCTGAAAATTTGCTGTTCAAATATACGTTTCATGCTGATATAGGTACGTGTTGTGTAATAGTTGGGAATTCGTTAAATAGTCATGGAACTTTCTCATTTTTGCACTTTTTCCTAGAGTATAATCCAAATAATTGCAACAATTATAGTATGTAATCAAATGAAGCTTTTACGACAATTATTGTTTGAACGAATTTCCTTCACGCAACTTGCGATAGTTGTTGACTGGTAGAAACAGTAACGTAAGAAAAAAGCGTTATGCCCCCTCCATGCGAATTTCTCTCTCTCTCTCTCTCTCTCTCTATTATATACGAGTCTGGGTGACAACCATCCATTTCTTGCTCCTACGATTTCGAAGGTGTACGAAACCATCCGAACTGCTGTTCTGCTTGCGGGAAATTTAAAATGACCATTTTCCTCATTATTTTTGAGACAGTCAAATGGCCGAAATTTCAAACAGAGAACCAATCAGATCAGTTTAATCAATAACGTCTTCTAGCTTCTTGACATATTTTTTGGGTAACCTACCACGGTCTGAAAATGAAAATATAATCAGGAAAATCTATACATGTCAAGAAACGTCTTCTCGCTGTTTTATACTCATAAATTAACTCCTATATAAAATGTGTCATTTGAAGACGATTGTTTTGTCATTTTGACAGCGATAAAAAAGGTGCATCGTTTTTTATCACCGAAACGCCTGTTCCTCTTAAGCGTCTACATCTAGTTTGCTTACGTCACTTTAATGTCTGCCCTGTCAGTTACTTAAGTATTGTTGATAATTGATACAGAAACATTACAACATGAGTCGTTTTGGGGAGGTTTCGACTCAACAAATAACAAAAAATATAGAAAAAGCAATCCCGCAATCCACAAAAAATACTAAAGCGTCAATATGGAGACAATTTATGGAGTTTTGTCAAGTACGAAATTACGAACTGTCGAAAATAACTCCGTTACAAAAAGTAGCAGATATATTAAAGGATTGGGCCTATAATATGAAAAAGAGGAATGGAGAAGATTATAAAGAATATGCGCTTAAATCAATTTGGAATTCAACTGCGAAGATGATTCAAGAAAAATATTTCAATGAATACAATATTAAATTTGATCCTTTTGCCGACATAACTTTTAAAGAAGCTCGTGATGCAAGAAATAGTAAACGGAAAGAATTACAAGTTATTCCAGAGAAAAGAAAAGTAAGTTCTGTAGCATTAAACAAGAAAGATATAGTAAAAATGGCAAAATTGTGGAATATAGACAACCCAGAGGGATTACAAAGAAGATTCTTTCATATAGCTTCTTATAAATTAGATTGGAGGGGGGGGGAGAAGCTGCAAACTGTGAAATTTACGATTTTAAAGAAGAAAAAAATCAAGATGAAACTTCAACAAGAAGATTTGAATACAATACAATATTTTCAGAGACGACACAGGGTGGGTCGAAAAAATTGGCAGACAGCAAATGGATAACAAAAAATGAAATGGATGAAGGTATTTGTCCCGTTGCATTGTTAAAATTACTGTTACAAAAAAGAAATGAAAACATAACATCTGAACGACTTTCTTTAACTCCAAATCCCTTTTGGAAAAACAAAAATTCTGCACCTAAAATTGGACTCGACATTACAAATAATAAAATTATCAATCATTCGAACCGTGCTAGTACAGTTTCCCAGTTAGCCAAAGCAGGATCAAGTGACCAACAACTTATAAAGATAACGGGACACTCATCATCATCCTCTATTAAACCCTACCTCCGAATTGATCCTGAACATCACGAAAATCTTATTAGTTCCTTACGAGCCTCGAGTGAGAAAAATCAAAATTAATATTCTACATGTGTGAATACCAGAGAAGAAAATTTTGAAATCAGTACACCAAACCAAACAATTTTTAACAATTTAAATACACAATTGTTATATAACTGTTCATTTAAATAATTTAATTGTATCAATAAAGATAATTATTGTTGTTGTTCATTCATATATTCGGTCGTTAATTTATCTTGCCAAAAAACACTCGAGCTTTTCTTTTGAGGATAAATTTCTTTATAAGTCAAAATTTTTCCATCAGTAATTTTGCTCGAAAAACTGACATTTGACAAAATCACTCGACCTTCGGTCTCGAGATTTTGTCATGTCAGTTTTTCTCGTACAAAAAGAAATTTATCCGATAAAAAAAAAGCTCTTGTGTTTTTACTGTTGATAAAACCACTAGTAGATTCGATATTGTTTTGCGATAAAATTATATGTCAACGCATTCAATTCCTATTTAGGGAAACAAGAAATGCAGAATTGATTAAATAGGGGATTCTCAACTCACTATTACAGTGATTTGATATTTTAATTGAAATATACCTTTTTCAACAGGCTAAAAAGTCTCGGGTTTTCAAGTAAGGCAATGAATAATTGAAAATCCTTATTTTCATAACATCAACAACAATACTCGTGGACTAGTGGTTAGCGCGTCAGTCCCTCACCCGGGAGGCTCGGGTTCCAATCCATAACAGGGAGTTTTTTTTTTTAATCGGTTACGAACATATTTTATTTGATAGTGAAAAAATTATATAGATTTTAGGTTTTTGAACGAGTTCGAGAGCAGTGAATAATCATTGTAAATGAATGATTCTGAGAGACGAAGCATTTGGAAACGCACACGATAGCTTCGATTTTGGAACGAAAATTGTAATTTTCCACATTATAATAAGAATTCTGGTAATATAATATGAATTCTGGTGACTTTATCCAGTTTCGAATGTGATTCGGGAAATATTCTCATCAAATATCATTCGTGCTAGAGGATTTCATCGCAATTTTTCCCCAAGCATTTTTTCTCTAGGAAATTCAACTCGTGCAATTTGCAGCCTAATTATCAAAAATCAAATCACTTAGGCTTCGCTTTCGTACTTTAATCAGATAATAAGACCGCAAATCGCACTCAGTAAAATTTTCAGGCAAAAAACTTTCTCGAAAATTTCCAAAATGTTTGAGCGATAAAACCCCTAGCACTTATGATATTACCCTCAATACATGAGCGATGGGATATCTATGCGAATACGAGTCGGATATTATCGTTGAGTGGTAATACGTGGAAGATATTTTTGTTTGTATTGAATGAATGTGATTTTTCGTGAAGGACCAACGTTTTTTGACATGTTTTTTTGGGTAACCTTCCACAGTCTAAAAATGAAAATATAATCAGGAAAATCTATACAAGTGTAGGAAGGGCAAACTAATTAGTTCACCCCGATAAGTTACTGCGTTCACCAAATTATATTTACTATCGAAAAATGATTCAATTTGTCAGTAGCTTGTCGTCCTCTGAATATGCCTATAGAAAAAATATTAAAAATTCAAAAGATACTTCTCTATATAGTTTTTGACGTTTCGGGAAAATTAATCTCCTTTAATTTTTTTTCGAGCTTTTTCGCTTTTTCAAATGACGGATGTCAATTGAATCTGACGTTTCGGGGACTACATCTGCCCCCGTTCTCAAAATCTTCTGAATCTCCTTTGATTGTTTGAATAATTTGGATTTTTCTTGCGCAGAGTCTTTTTCGCTTTTTTAAAAGACTCTGCAAGAAACATCCTAATCATTCAAACAATTAAAGGAGATTCAGAAGATTTTGAGAACGGCGGCAGAAATAGTCCCCGAAACGTCAAAAACTATATAAAGAAGTATCTTTGGAATTTTTACTACTTTTTTAAAGGCATATTCAGGGGACGACAAGTTACTTTCAAATCGAATCATTTTTGTATAGGAAATATAATTTGGTGAACTAATTAGTTTGCCGTTTCCACACTTGTATAGACTTTCTTGATTATATTTTCATTCTCAGACTGTAGAAGGTTACCCAAAAAACATGTCAAGAAATATTTTTGTTTCTTTCATATTCCTATATAACGCGTGTTCGGTTGATTATATTATTTTTTTGACCTAATTTCTTATGTTTTTTGTATGCCGAAGTTGGATTAATGGTTTACATTGAATATTTAATAATAATAATAATAATGGGACGTTTATTAATCCAAATTCACAACATAAGAAAAAATAAAGAAATAAATCCAGTAATATCCGAAATAGGTGAATTTGAGTTCGAAAGGCTTATAAATTCAGCTTTCTGATACGAAATCAGGTGCTGTTGAAGCATAGTGAAGACTAAATTCTTAAAACTAAGATAACACATACAAAATAACTATAGGATTCAAAATAATCGATTTTGAGAAGTCAGTGATCCGGAATTTGTTGAGTAGGTTCGGTGGAGTGTAGGTGAAGGAACGTTTGAAGATTTATTTCCTGCGAGTGGGTATGGTAATAATTTATCTTCTCCGAATATTCAAGTTATGCACGTGACTTCTGATTTTTTTTTTCTAAATAAGTATGGTGGACATTTGATATAATATAACGAATAGTATTATCAGGAATAAAATATATTTTACTGTGGCGGAGGAGTTTGGAAAAAGGATATATAGGTATAGTATTGCTTGGTATTACGTAATGATTTCTACCAATCAACACCTAGCGCAGGCCGCGTAAAGGAACTTCGTTCCTTACAGAGGTCCCCCGACCGCAAACGATTTTTGAATATTAAAGTTCTTTGTCAGTTTATGATGGACATTTTCCGATTGATTGATATGAGAAAATATAATGTGGGATCCATTTCCCACGTGAACATACATTTTTGTCAGAAAATATGAGCCACATCGATTACAAATATTGATATTGATAATAATGATATATATGTAATATAGTTTCAACCAATTACTTTAATTTTTTCCGGAGATATCAATAACTACTTCAACATCATGAAAATCAGAGATTTTAATCACTTACAGAATCATCTGGATGGTATTGTTTGAAGATTATTTTTTGTGGAGGACATATTCTTGACACTTTTTTTGGAAGTATACCCTTCCACAATCTGAAAACACAGATTCCTGATGGACATTCACCGACAGACAGATATTCAAAAATATATTGAATGATACATTTTCCATGTGTACACCCTCATGTAAGAAAATTTGAGTCAAATTAATTTCAAATAGAGAATATGAATTTAGACACGATATCGAATGAATCGTTTGAATTGGGAATGACTTTTTTCACATATTTTGGTTTGTTATATTCTCTAAATGTTGATGCATTTGAAGGTATGAACAGGATATTCATAAAACCGTCTGCGTCTGAAAAATAAACGTGAGTTGGTTTTGATTATTTGAAATAATTTCTGTGGAGGTAGGTATTCATCTTGCGGAAGAAACATCCTAAATTTAAAATTGAAAAAAAATTAGAAACAGAATACAACTTTTTTTTCGATACCTCACTGGATTTGTAAGATTAGTCAATGTTCATCTTGTCAGTAAGATATAATTTATAAACAACAATATATCGAAGAATATTGAAAATTATACTTTTTTCGGTAACGTTTCCTTTTTCCTCAATTCACTTGAAATTAAAGCTATTCGTACAAGAAATTGGTGGAATGTACTTTAACAAACGTTAAGTTTTTTATTGATTTCCAATATGATACTTTTTTTTAAGCCTTTAAGCAAAATACATTTCAGGATACGTTACTACTCCTAATCTCCCATTCACATAAGTAAATAAATAATAATTTATAAAACTAAAAAACACATTTTTTATAAAAAACCGAATTAAAAAATAAATAAATAATAGTCATAGAAAACCAAACTAAAAAATTAGAAAATGAATTTTAATAAATTTTAATTAAGAATAGTGGGGTGCTTTTTAAGATTCAGACTAAGCACCCCACGCTTTTTTTTAAATAAAATAATTTTATTTCCCATTTACATTATTATTAATTTATATTTATTAAAAAAATTCACACTATTCCTAATTCAAATTTATTAAAATTAATTTTCTATATTTTCAGTTTGGTTTTCTATGAAAGCGTGTTTTATCGTTTTTTTAAATTATTATTTATTTATTTTTTAATTTGGTTTATATATTAAAGCGTGTTTTTTTAATTTTTATCTCGATTTTTTTAAACTATCATTTGTTCTAATCTACTATTAATTCCGTGATTACTATTAGTAACTGTAATTATTTTCCAAATCATTAATGTGTACAGCTGTATTATTAGTCAAACCGCGATTTTAGAAGTCATTCAAAGATTTTAACGTTGTCAATATGTACAGTGAGCCGCCATCTTGAATTTCTTCAATTAATCAAAAAATATTCATATGACCCCACCCAATTTTAATTTTTCAATCATAATCAAAAATTCATCCAAGAACCCCCACATACCAATTTTGAATAGAATCGGACCATAATGACAAAACTCCTCCACCATTTTGGAGCCGCCATCCTGAATTTTTCAATTTTCACGAAAGAATCATAATATTCGACTTTGAAAACCCCCACATACCAATTTTGAATAGAATCGGACCATAATCACAAAACTCGCCCACCATTTTGGACCTTCCATCTTGAATTTTCCAATTTTGACAAAAGAATCATAATCTCCGACCAGGAAAACCCTCAAATACCAATTTTGAAGCGAATCGGACCATAATCACAAAACTCGTCCGCCATATTGGAGCCGCCATTTTGTTTTTTTTTCACACAAAAATTTCTGAATGCGTTGTCACCGGAATTATGTACACCTGCCAAATTTCAAATCATTCGGACGTCTGGAAGTGGGTGAAAATCAAGTCCAAATGAGTCGGTTACAAACATACAAGTGAAGCTAATATAAAGCGTGTAAAAACGCGCTAACACATCAGGTCAAATTTACCTATATCTATGCTTGTTCAGAACTAATTCTTACTTTCGGGGTGGTTGAAAGGTAGTTGGTGGAATACATCTGATTTTATATACATCCTGTTCATATTTTCAAACAAATCATCATCATACCTAGTGTATTATGATTTCAATATATTTCGTTACGAAAGCAATTGTTAAATTTTCAACTTAGATTCTACAAATAGTGTCAAACAACGACAATTTTTTGGCTTTGTATCAATAAAATCTGACCAGACGCTGATTTTCAGTGACATCAGAAGTGAATGTATCAAAACATTCACATTACAATTATATTTCGTTCTTACGTTATTGACAAGTAGGTACCATAAAAAGTCAAACTGGACCTAAAAACTCAACCCAGGTAGCCTTACTGAATATTCCTACTCAAATCATTATTCTGTATTCTATCTAAAAAAAAAATTATATTGTCGACAATATTTCTACTGTTACTGTTAAAATTCTAATATTTTCCCAAACAAAAATTCTTCCAATTTCTTCATAAGTGTAATTTTCAGTAATTAGATCAACGCGACCTCAAAACTGAATTTATTTATCGACAGAATCGCTAACGATGGATGCTCTTCTGATGCCCTTACGCAAAATCAAACATGTTCATATATTAGGTATATACCCGCCGTATCTTTCGAATACCTTGTACCACACGTCGAACATGGGACCCAATATAAAAGAAAAGAAGGACTGGGGAGACACACGTACTTGTCTGGGACAAACGAGCCATGTTTAAGTTACTAGTTTCTCTTCAGGACTCCTCGATGACAGAAATCCACTAAACGTCCTGCGAATTCCGCCTCAAAGATCGACGCATGTAGGTAACAAAATCGTGAATCATAGCTGTATCTCAAGTGCTCTTCTCGCTAGGGGAGGCTCTCGACAAGGTCGGTCTCTTGGGGCATGTACAACAAGGATGGCCACATTTCAAGATAAGAGACGGAGCAAGTTCTCATTTTATTCTCCATCGAAAGAGCAAAGTCAAGACATAAAATATACGAGATACTGGCTACTGTACACTTTCCAGGGAGATAAACACATTTTTTTCGGCCAGAAATCAATAATTAATGTATATTATTGGCAGTGGGCTTACTTTCGTTATTATGAATTTTGCATAAGAATACTATTGGGATGAATATAATATAGGCAATTTTATTGAGTTTGTTACGTCTTGAGAGTAGGCTATCATTGCAATATTGAACATCATGTATACTTTTTCATTTCCATCACATTGCGTAATTTTAAATCATATAATCGTTTCGAATGAACTTAAAAGGTTTGTGTCGGGTAGTGGTTATACATTTCTATAATCTTTATAAATAGTAATATTTATAAATATCTTCAACATTGGGCTTGCTTTTTTCTTGAGGGTTTCTTTGTTTCTGTAACCAGATATGGCCCCAAGATGATAGAATCTAGAGAACCAGTATTGAAAGCAAGTAAAAATTCATAGAGATTCGACTATTTCTAAATAAATGTGTTTATATATAACTTATTAACTAGAATATAAATTAGGATGATTTTTTCGTATGAAATATTATTATTGAAGATTTTTGGAAAGCAATTAATGAAAAAAAGGAAGTAATCATATATGAAATCTGCACTAAGAATTATATCCAGCCCATACATTTTTGCTCTCTGAATTCTGATAACTGATTTCAATAGATACTAACCCATGAATATGTAGGAAAAATAGTACACTAAATAAAAATAATTTGATGAATTAATTTGAAAAAAGGTACTTTTTTTGTTGGAATATATTTTTCTCACCTATTGCATTTAATTTTGATTTGATTGAGTCAAATTATTTACATGTAACCTACTTACTTTAGATTCACTAATATGGGAAAAATGAAAGTAATTTAGAAGTGATTTTTTTACCATTTCACCAATAATCGGAAGGTACAAATAAGTGAAATTATCTCAATAATGGCCCTTTCTACCTATTCATCACCCAAATTTAACTACAAGGAATGAAGAAATGGGTTTTGAAGAAGAAAAACATATTCATCTATCCCATTTTGATTTACTATACACATTCAACCCATTTCTTGACTATATTGAACGTATTCTAGAAGTGAACAAATTTACTAATTTATAGAAGTAAACGAATTTACAACCATTTGCCAAATCAAATAACAATCATAAAAGGTCTGAAACAATTCAGAACAGCTGTTACACAAATCCTGGTGGGAAAATGCTTTTACAGTTTGAATGAATACTTTACACATCAATTCTAGTCCTTCTAGGATTCATAAGAATCAACTGAGATTGTATATAGTTTTATTGAGTTTTGAAATGTCTTTTTGTTATGCCCAAGTTTCAATAATGTGTTTTCTCATAATTAAGTTTTAAAATGTCGTTTTGTCAAACTATGAAATGTCTTGATTTGTTGAAAATATAAACAGGATGTTCATAAAATCAGATGTGGAATTATCTGCGACTGAAAGATAAACTTTAGTCACTATCTTCCAACGTCAAGTTAACCTCTTGTGGGGTATTCATGTTGAAAAGGGAAACATTCTCAATTGAATATTGATAGAAAGATTTTTCTGTGAATTGAAAAATCCACGATTAAAATGAAGTTATTTTTTGAATTTCTAACAGAAAACATCTTCAGTTAAGCGTGATATTGAACTACATCTGATAGATATTCTGAAAAGGCCCTAACTCAAAAGAAAAAATCTAAAATTGAAAATTTGCATTTTCATTCAGATAGTTATTTGATTTTTTATTCCAGTATAGTATAGAAAATCAAATAACTATCTGAATAAAAATGCAAATTTTGAATTTTAGATTTTTTCTTTTGAGTTAGGGCCTTTTCAGAATATCTATCAGATGTAGTTCAATATCCAGCGTGGCTTTAGCCGGGGAAGTAGTTGTTTTCTGTTAGACATTCACAAAAAATAACTTAATTTTAATCGTGGATTTTTCAATTCACAGAAAAATATTTCTATCAATATTCAATTGAGAATGTTTCCCTTTTCGATATGAAATGTCGTTCTTTCATTTTGTTTTTACGTTCATTTCTTCATGTCTTAAAATCTATACATAATTATTCATTTATGGTTTGATTTTATTTATATAAATGAATATCTACATTATTTATTTTACTATGCACTGTATTGTTGGTGCTATAGTGACTTTGTCGACAAAATGTTCCCATTTTGGACAATAAAGCTTATCTTACTTATTATTCAATTAAATTTTTTCCTTAAAAGTTCGAGAAAATGGAAGTAATTTTGCTGGTGAACTTTGGGAGAAACTTCACCAAATGAATAACTATCAACTCCCTAAGGCTGTGAGGGTATTTATAAAATTGAAAATAATTGATTTTTCACAATTTAGAAAAATTTGAGGGAAGGGGTATTAATTTGCTTTCTTAAGAGTTATCTCAAGTTTTTGAGTACTGCAAAACTCATCACCTGATACAAATCCACTGTAAGGTCGATTATAAGTTCGATCAAGTAAGCGATATCAATTTTCACATGATAACAAATTAATTGATAAATTATCTAGGTTCCCGCAAAAACGAATATTTATCGAAATGGTATGGTATAAACATTTATAATGATCTATTGGATTCTAAGTACTGTAGCGAAAATATTTCGTTTAAGTGTCCACGCTATATATAAGTTATTATAGAATTATAGATTCGCCTCGTAGAAAATCGAATTATTTCAAAACATAAACGCTCATAGATTGAGGAGTAACATTATTTACATTTCCAGAAGTACAAACGTAGCGTACAAAATGGAACACTAAGTTCAAAATTACCACTTAAAGACCAAGTAGTTTCTCAAAATAACAGTTGAGGCATTACTAATCACTGAACCTAATTTCGCCAACTTTTAGTTGAGTGCCCCTTTCAGTATATGTGTAAATTCTTACAATTATGTGCACACTCTAGCCAAAATTTATTTTTATTATTAATATTAATTTTTATTCAGTTCAAAATGTTTCAAAATTAATTCAAGAAATAGTATATTTCGCAGATTTATTTAGTTCTTTTACTGTTTTGCTTGCAAATCATATTATTTGCAAACATTTTGGTTTTGAATCCACCACCACGGTGCTAGCTGAAAAAGATCCAATTTTGAACATACAATTGGGAAGGAAGGACTATTTAAATAAGTACATTTTCATGTTTAACAATTATATTTTTAGTCAAATACAATTTTTAACTAGGTCGTGATAGTTCAATTGATTTTATTTTTTGGAATATCATATTAGGGATCATTATTATGATCTGATGAATATAATACAGTGAGAAACGTCCATCAGGAAATACATAAACATTAAATCAGCTCACGTTGCGAGTTCCTGAACGTTTTTTCTAGTTTTCTAGTAGAACAAATCTGAGATAAAAATATGTGTAGGTATATAAAATTAACAACAAAAAATTCAGTAACAATTCTACACTTCCATTTCATAGCCAGTCAAATACAGTTCTTGCACGATATCATGGAAACAATAAAATTTATTGGTATATATGTAAGACAAATTTACTATAGAAATATAATTGGACAGTAAGACATTAATGACAAAAGTGTGATTTAAGAACCAATTTTTTCTCCAAATTAAAGCTATATATTCACCTTGCCTGGTACTTACTTGATTTTTCTGGGTGAATATGCTATTAAGATATTCTCTATGACTATCTGGAAATCTCCACAATATATGAAAGTAATCAATAAGGAAAGAGAACCCCTAGTAGCCTATTTCAAGTTAAATAAAAACATGAATTTGTCCTTACTGTAAAGTTTCAGCGAGATTATTGCTTAAAAAACTCGTTCTCCATTCCTCCTTCGAACTAATTAGGTATAGGTACATAATTCTCTATGAGATACAAATGATTTGTGAAACGTGTATTTGAATGCTCATTTCAGTATTAGCATCACTCAGTAAAAGTACTGAATGAGTAGCCATAGTATGAATGAAATTAATATAAGGAATGAATTCGATTAGAATTATAAAAGCAAGTTACATGAATAAAGGTGCGTTTGAAGTACAAGATATTATGCTGAGTGGAATAGGATATCACGCCGCACTGTGATGATTTATTCATATAATAGTCGGAATTGAATACAGGTGTATATTAGCTACCAATATGAATTCGACGAAAACCATGATTAGAATTTTTATTTTTTTTAACTTTGACTAAACTCGCATTCGATGTTTTTCTCAAAGTTGATACACTTTTTAATAGTCGTTATATCATTTTTTGACAAAATTATTCGTTGACCTCTAAGATCAAGATGTACACAGAGGTTATGTGAAAGGCAATGTACACACTCATTCATTTTCTGGAAAATTATACAACATTAGGAGGAAATTATACCGATGACAGAGGCTAAACGTCTTCAAATCCAAATGAACTTATTCATGACAAATCTCTTTACATCCAAGTCCTCATAACTTCAAAGTCATAATTCATTTCGAAAAAACTATGATCAATTGTGACCAATAATTCTCCTACAAAATCCATCAGCATCGTATGCAAAAAGCATGGTGACAATCACTTATTTTCGACATCATATATGAACTCATAGCCCCGAGGATTACCTAGAATTCAGTAGCAAGTGACTCGACGATCCACGAACTCTCAAGGATTTTTCTAAAGCAGACCTATTTATAACCTTAAATATGTTCGTAAAGTTCTAAGTAGGTTAAATAGGAATTATTTTTCAGTAGAGTAGTAGATATTTCATAAACTCAGCTCATCGAATATTATAGGTAAAATTAATGTAATTTTGACCACCAAATTGGCCGCGCAATGTGACAAAGATGAATTTAACGAATACATATTAACATCAGATTTACCAATATGGGAGTAATTTGGAAGTCGAAAATTGAAATATCAAGACATTTTTACAATGGGGTGGAAGGCACAAATATTAAATAACTATCTGAATAAAAATGCAAATTTTCACTTTCACATTTTTTCTTTTGAATTAGGGTCTTTTCTAAATATCTATACGATGTAGTTCAATGTCCAGCGTGGCTTCAGCCAAAGAAGTAGTTGTTTTCTGTTAGATATCACAAAAAATAACTTCATTATTGTCGTGGATTTTGTAATTTTCAGAAAAAGATAGTGACTAGAGTTTATCTATCAGTCGCAGATGATTCTACATCTGATATTATGAACATCCTGTTCATAATTTAGAACAAATCAATCTATCATACCTCATGACAGGATTTAATGTCAAAAAACAAGAATTTCAAAGTGTCACTCCAGAAGGAATGTTTTTTATAACATTTTCACATTTTTGCAAAGTGAGATCGCTTCTAGAAAACGTGTTTTCCAATTCTTTCGGTATTCCTGATGATCGTGGAAGCTTGAAATAGATTTTCGTCGATAAAAATGTATTGAAGACCTAGTGAATGCGATGGCTCTCTTGCACCAATGTTACAAATGATTTCTGTTGAGTACTCCTTTTTGGAAAACTTTCTTCTTTGGCTCATCCATCTATATAAGTTCTTAATTAAGACTGGATTAGAAAATTAAATAACTATCTGAATGAAAAGGCAAATTTTCACATTTAAATTTTTCCTCTTGAGTTGGGGTCTTTTCTAAATATCTATCAGATGAAGTTCAATGTCCAGCGTGGCTTTAGCCGGGGAAGTAGTTGTTTCCTGATATATATTACAAAAAATAACTTCATTACTGCCGTGGATTTTTTCAATTTTCATAAAAATATTTCTATTCAATTTTCAATTGAGAATGTTTCTCTTTTCAACAGGAATGCCCCCCAAGAGGTTATCTTGAACGATGGAAGATAGTGACTAAAGTTTATCTTTCAGTCGCAGATTATTCCACATCTGATTTTATGAACATCATGTTCATAATTTTGAACAAATCAAGACAGAAGTTTTATCTGAATTTTTTAATGTTGATTTTTACTAGTGTTGAACAGATGGGCTACTCGATAGATTTCATTGACTGGAGAGAAATCAGATGAAATTCCTTGTATTCTATCAACTTTTTTTGAAGGGAACTCATCACGATGTGGTTGTTTTGTGGAAATTATCCATTTTTTTCAATTAAAACTGTGTGTCGATAAAATATCTGAAAGTTTTATTTTTCGAATTGCTGGTTGAAAATAGGTAATAGAAGTTTAAATAGACCTAATCATCGACTACTTTACTCCCTGATTATATTAACGTATAACATGTGAAATTTTACATATTAAATAATTATAATACCCTTGGAAGGGGTTCATTTGAAGTTAACTATAAGTGATTTTAAACTATGGATTTTACATATGTAGTCCATGGATTTTGGAGATCTGTTAATTGGTTCTCAAAATCTGAATGATGATTTCGGAGTTGTGAGGACTTCAAAGGGAATTAATGTATCCAAAATGAATACATTCGTACTGCTTAAGGAAATGTTTTCTCTCTGCCTTGCTATAATTTTTTGTTAATATTTTTAGTTATGAGCCCCATCATGGAACCCACTTATTTGTAAGCTGAAACCATTTAATTTATAATTCTATAATTTTGATGAGACAACACATGCCAATGAGTACTTAATATATAATAATAACGTTTATTTACAAATAATAATGCATTAACAATGTACAAAATAATGCCCTGTTGAGTTGTTATTGAAAAAACCATGGCAAAATTACCCAACTAGAAACTTATGAGTATGGGCTTTCTTTATATATCAGTAGTTACAAGAATATGTCGTTGATGCAATTTTATATTTTATATATAGTCACATTAAATAATTCAAAATGTTATTTTTCGATATTTTTTCTTCTGCTCTTGGTTAGTATTATTATGTACTAAGATATAGCTTATATATATATCTGGTAATTTATTAAATATTTTTTATCGTAAATACGAATAATGTCTTTGACCTATGGTTTTCTTCATGAGAGGTATTACGAGATTTGCTTTCAGTTTGTTACGTGTTGTATAATTGTTATCAATTTTGTTGGATATTTCTCTATTTTTCTATCTTTTTATTTTTGTATTTTTCTCTATTTCATATATAGATGGGGCATATGTGAATACACTTCCGCTTTGGACTACTTTTTGGAGTGCTTCGTGGAGAAAGTTGATAGGAGACACGGAATTGCATTTGACATTTTTCTTCTACAATTTTAAATCTTTTGGGTCTTCCACTTATTTCACACTAAACTACAACACTATAATATCAAGATAATTTCACTCAATTAACCTTCGACCTATTGGACAAAAAGTTTTGTTTTCCCAATTTTTGACTTCATTTTTTATACAATATTGATAAAGCTCGACCTATATGGAGGTTGAAATGGCGTAAATTTTTACTATTGGGATTGTCATTCAGTATTCACCTTCGAGTATTGGCCTTGTAATTGCAACAGATAAGATGAAAATATCAATGGATTTTGTTTATTCGCCAAACAAGTCTAAGCAATATAAGAAATAATATTGTTGAAGTCATAGAAAAAGCATATTGTACAAACAACATGTGTCCAACATGCTCAAGCGAATATTTTCATATGAGAAATTAACTACAATTCCTTGCCCATTGCACAATATACTCTTCTAAATACTTGAAACTATATATTTTCGCCTCTAGCGTGAAGAGTCTCAACAACTATTTGCAGTACATGATAGTGGAAATTCAAGAACATTCATTCCACTGTATACCTGCTCTGAAGCAAGTAAAGCATATATTTTGCATATTTTTAGCTTAAAATACATTTCTGACATTTCTAGTGATACTAAATAAAACAAAAATTATAGATTTTGCTATTATCAGGTTACTTCAAGGATAAAAAAGCAGCGTAGCCACCTGAACAATTTCAATTGCATTTATATTAATTTAAGAATTGTTTTTTAAAATTTTATCCACGATTCTGTGTGATATTTTTTTACTGAATACGACATTTCTTCAATTTGGAATAATTCTCAAAATATTCGCATTCTTGAAAAACAATATAATATAACTTGCTCTTGAAATATTGAGTACAAAAAACAAGTTGACATTGAAGATAGATAATGCCAGTAAAGTCAGCAGTATATAACACGTTTGAATGGGAATACAATCCAATATAGCGAGAATCACCCCATCAGTTATGTCGGTTTCATATCTTCTCGAGTAACTTGTAATGCTATATCTATAAATATACAATAAAAATGAACTTTAAAACCAGGTATTACTTGTTGAATTGAAAGGGTTACTAAGGATTATATGAAGACGTTTATTACCCCCCAACGTCCAACATTCCGAGAAAACTTTCTCGAAGAGAAATTGCGTAGACAAAACATCCAATATTGCACAATTCTGACGAAGGGTAAAGCACACCTTTTTAAGCAATTAAAAAAGGTTCGAGACTTTCACTTTACAATACCCTTTTTTGCGTTTAGACATGTTCCATAAATCAACAGAAGTTCCTTAAAACATACTTTAAAATATTTTTTTGAATTCACATCTTTTGATCCCACATATAATCTTTGTAGAAAATTTCAGTGTAAAAATATGGATACTTCGCAATGTTTCTAATGTATTTATTTATTTATTTTCAAATTGACCTATAATATTTATTGGGAAGTAATTATGAGATGTTTTTAATTTTTAATATTTCGAACTAATTTGTGACAAATGGCCGTTCAGTCAAATTGAATTTCGCTTGGAATTCAAATAAACACGGTTCGGTTTTTAAATTTAAAAATAAATATAAACTTATTCTTGATTTGTGTTTTGATATTTCATCGAGTATGCATGAAATTTGTCGATTGCAAACGAATACGTGACGTGAGTAGTCAGTATCAAATTACATCGCATTTGCATTGAGAGCTGCACCGCCACTTTTTTATTGATTGACCCGGACAAACTGCATTCCGTGGCGCATCACCAAAATTGAACTACTAGATACAAACATCTATTATTTCCTACAAACTCGGATGAAGAATAGTAATATCGCTCAAAGATATCTGAAGGAAATGTAAATTGTGAATAGGTATTGATAAAACAAGCGAGTGTTTCGTGTTAACTTCTAGTTTTCCAGCCAAACTGTACAATTTTTAGAAAAACTACCACATCTTAATACGTATTATGGCCATAAATTTAAACATGATAGGAAAATTTTCCTAGGAATTAGTGTTTGAGAATTCGGCTTGGATTATTTTTGGCGAGGTAACTGTAAATTCTTCTGATATTTGGATATTCTTCCCACTGGAATAAGAAAATATTACCTATTAGATAATTTTTTTGACAATTGCTTGTCAAACAAAAATACATCATTGTCGTCATTCCTTCAAAAAAACTTCTCCAACAAAACACCGTGGTCTGCAGAAAACAATAAAAGTTATGTTTATTTTTTATAATTTTTTTTGATATTATTGTTTTAAATTACATTACTATAAAAACAATGTTTACGATACGTTACTTACAGGTTGGGAATTCCTTTATTCTTCCTTATTGAACAAATGAAAAACGCAATTGAGTTATGGGGACGAATTTACTGATTTGCCTTTTTGAAAGATAAAAAAGTAAACATGTGTTGACCATTGAGAAAGAAAAGGATGTGAAATAACCGACTGTGTATACAAAATAAATATCTGAACATATGTCAAGTTCAGTTTTTTTTAGTTTTGTTATAATTCTGACAATCGAGTTTTTCTAGTTTACGTTATGATTTTTCACTTTCTGAGATAATGAATACTGTATATATTTCATTTAAAATCAATTGTGGTTTGTTCAATTCGAATTAAATCAAACAAATTGGAATATATTTCAATAAAGTGAGATGAATCGCCTATCTACTACAATCATCGTTTATTTTCATTGGAAAGAAGCATACATTCATTCAACAATCTGAATCATCAACATAATCATCCTTGATTTTCATCAGCTATTTTAAATCTGTTCAGAATACCTTGTTTATACAAAGTGCTTCTGAATGTAATTAGGATTCAATTTTTCAACTTGATTGGCATATTTGGAGTCGATCTGCTTCATCTCTGAATCTTGAATGAAATCTCCACCGTATACATTTTCAAGTTTTATCCGCGATCGAGAGTTTTGTTTATATAACGCTTAACAATTCCATGTGAACGATGATTTATTTCCTGAATTTATTAACTCTCGTAAATTGCAGTTATTACCGGTTATTACCTCAATTCCTTATTTCAATTATGTATTAAACAGAGTGTTGCCGGTACAGATACAGAATTTTGTTATGAATCCTTTAGCTAAATTTTAATAGAAATACTACCTATTGGTCCTGTCATCACAAGACTTTCAATGAATTTTGATATATCTTCACCGATCATGGTCCCTAGAACCCAAAAATCAGTTCAAATGTTTATATATATATATATTTTATATATATATATATATATATATATATATATATAGAAGGAATTTAATGGACATAGCCCTCAGAGAAAAGTGCTAACCGTAGACACGTGTTTCGGGCTCTCGGCCCTCATCAGTAGGTGAGAAGTCAGGATGAACAACACTTGTTAGAAAACGACAAATCAACGGAGTCAACAAACAGAAGCCAGCCGCTCATTTGTGATTTCGGTCAGCAGACCCTGAATTCCAGGGCAACAACCAACGTCACCACGGAGGCAGCTATAGCTACCTGCGTGACATCCGAGTCCAGGAATATAAATATGAAAGAGAGTAATATCGAGGGGACTGTTAAAAACAAAATGGAAGGAATTTAATGGACATAGCCCTCGATATTACTCTCTTTCATATTTGTATTCCTGGACTCGGATGTCACGCAGGTAGCTATAGCTGCCTCCGTGGTGACGTTGGTTGTTGCCCTGGAATTCAGGGTCTGCTGACCGAAATCACAAATGAGCGGCTGGCTTCTGTTTGTTGACTCCGTTGATTTGTCGTTTTCTAACAAGTGTTGTTCATCCTTGCACTTCTCCACCGTACTGATGAGGGCCGAGAGCCCGAAACACGTGTCTACGGTTAGCACTTTTCTCTGAGGGCTATGTCCATTGAATTCCTTCCATTTTGTTTTTAACAGTCCCCTCGATATTACTCTCTTTCATATTTATATATATATATATATATATATATATATATATATATCTATATAAACATGGGATATAACGAAATTTGTCAACAAAGTAGAGGCCACATTTTTCAACCAAATGAAACGAAATTGGGCAAAACAAAATTTCTATCAATGCCACGGCTAAGTTCGGAAATGAGCCAAATCGGTCCAGTAGTTTCAAAATGGCGGCTGTTAAAGGAAAAAAAATCTCAATCTTTAATTTTAATACCACTATTTGCAAACTATTGGTCTTTTGATAGTGGTTTTATGAGCTCTACAACTTTCATTCGTTTTTGTTTTTTCCAAATAAAAAAATTAATAACTTTTGTTCATTACCCTGTTTGCTCCTTTCATTTGAAGTTTATTCGCTCGTATCATTCAGATACTATTTGAGTTTTTCCTTATGCCGACAAACAGATCATCATTGTATGCTGACATTTCTGGATTTCAAATTTGAATATTAGTTATTATTTTTCTAAGTGATATCAGGATTGAAACCCAAGTAAGTCCTGTCTATATTCTTGTGTGCAGCTTATACTTCTTTCCTTTGATTTGAGTAAGATAACATAGAAATATTAGGAAGAATTCAGGAACATTTGGATCCTTCACAAACTTTTGAATGATAAGTTTACCGTTGATACAAAAAATTTATTTCTGTTTTTTTATTTGAGCCAGATTACCTACATACAAATATCAAAAGCTTCCAGACGAATTTGAACTCTTCTCCAATTTTTTATTGTGGAGTTTGAGGTTTATAGAAAAAATAGAAATGCTGTTTGTGTTTTCCAGTGAATAAATATACTATTTTTATGATGATTCGTTAGCTTGATTGATGGCATTCTCAGAATCAATGATAAAATTCTGAAATCTACCTTTCCGACTGGCCGGGCCATCGGTTTTTTATTTTAGTTTTTGTTATGGTAGTAATAGGAAAACAGAATTATGACGAATTTGTGATAGGAGAGATCACAAATTTTTTGAAAAAATATCACAATATTCGGAACGATGAGAAAAGTGGTTGGATTTTTTTTCAATTTTTTTTTCCAAAGAAATGTTCCTCTTTGAACACTGCGGAAACCGCGCCAGGATGTGACGTAACAAGTTCAGAACTATGGTCGATCGCCGAGTTGCCAAGCGTTATTCATAATATTTCTTTACAATGTAAGCAGGCCGAAAAAGTAATGACATAGCACTGGGTATCCATAAATATTATTTGAGAATAACTAAATCAAGAACAGGTATCAAATACGAAGTCTTAATTTCAATATAACAATGCTGACACAAGTTTTGTTTTATTCATATGATAAAACAGAATAACATTTCCTCAGAAGTTCTGCAAAATAATGACACTGGCAACTTGCCGATCACCGAGAATGTCAGCATTTACAGCGTTGCCAAGTGTTTTTCATTATAATTATTTACAATGTGAGCAGGCCGAAGAAATAATGACATAGCACTCGCTGGGTTCATACATATTATTCAAGAATAACTAAATCAAGAACGGCCATCAAATACGAAGTCTTCTTTTCAATATCACATATGCTGACACAATTTCTGTTTTATTCATAGGATAAAACAGAATAACATTGCCTCAGAAGTTCCACAAAATAGTGACAATGGCAACTCAAGTAAATGCCAAATCATTGGACATATGACGTCAAAAGAAGCGGCAATAACGCTGTGTTTGAATTTGAATGCCTCACTGAATTTGAGGGTTTTAGTGCAGCACTATATCTTATCTTATAATTTTATCGGGTAAATTTGGGTTGTAGCAATTAGTCGAGAAAAACTGTCAACTATTAAAAACGCGACACCGAAGGTGGAACGTTTTTAGATTGACAGTTTTTCGAGTCAAATTGCTGAAGGAAACAGTTTAGAATTTGAACAACACAAAGTAACTCGATATCAATACAAACATCGAGTGTAATTCGGCAGGACAATTTAATGAATAAGAAATTTAGAAACGTATCAATGCAAACTTTACTTATTTTGGCAACCAACACCGCGATAATTGATAAACAAATGAATAAGTGAAAAAACCACAAGTGCATTTGTCGCTGTAAAAGTTGCTATCAACTTTTGCCGCTGTCAAACTTACAATTGCACTGTGGCATATGCGATTTTTCATACATGAGTTGAATTGTCTAGGAAAAACTATGCACACATAATATTTTATCATTATATTTCAACTTCAAGCACATATAGGCAAGTTTACGAGTTTGTGATCTCGCCTATTAACAGAATAACATGGGAATGATTATTCATTATAATTCGAAAAACATTAAACATTTGTTACTAACAATCTCTGATTTCGCGCAATATCTTTAATCAGCACGTCAAAATACATTATGGGCCTGGATTACAGTAAAACCATCACAATAATATCAAACACGGTTGTTGTTGAGGAACTATTTTGTGGTTTCAATAGCTCATAATAAAATAGTTTTCCCAATAACCCTCTTATGAAATTTTGATATTTTATTGGAGAAAAAAGTATGACGATTTCCAGAAACAACCTGCTACTAAAATTAGGAATAAAATTATCCAATTAAATATGCCTTCAAACGAAATTTGGGATTTTTTTTATATTAAATCCGTTTGACTAATCTTGAAACTATCAGTTGAAAAAAAGAAACAAGTGTATCGAATAAAAATTGTCCTAACTTTTTTCGTACAAAAATTGATTCTCTTAATTGATAATGAAAAATAGTTTTTTTTATTTTCACTTTAAAGATTAAATATCGTTTTTATTTTATCTTCTATTCGATTCATCATTTTGAATAATAAAAATTTGAAGTTAGTTTGTCATACGAATGTAACTGAATTTTTTCATTAGGATTATAAAATATTCCTCTAGAAAGTAGATTTGTAGGTTAATATTCATAACTATTTATGCATGTTATGATTTTTTCAGTTTTTTATGTATTTCCCTCACCCTAACGATTTCCTATAGTCCGTAAAATAAAGGCGTGGAGTAATAAACCCCTCATTTAGTATGCAAAATCCAAAGATTATGGGTTTTTACTAGCAGTTCGTATACTTATACCTACCTGGTATTAATACGATAAGCGGTTTTATTACTCCATGCCTTTATTTTACGGACTATAATTTCAGTGAATTTGGAATTACCAGAAAATGTTAGGAAGAGTTTTTTTTTCTAGCTCATACCCCATTTGCATAATATATTATATTGAAAACATTTGTTTGATTTTATTTCCAGCCCTCGCTGGGGATTGAAAACACTTTTAGTTATAGTTTCAGACTCGTATGAAAAATTCAGAAAATGCCAAGATTTCTATTTGAAGGCGTGTATAAATTAAAAAGTGGCTTCTGACTGGGAGCCTGCAGAAGACGATCCGGTAACGAGGCAAGACACAACAACCTTTTTTGAAGAATAGCAGATATTATTATTCTTTCAAATGGAAAAATATGTGAAATTATGGTTGAATTATGAAATAAATCCATGTGCTACTCCTACTTCGGTAGAAAAAAAAATATTTTTCTGGAAATATAAAATTGTTACACTGGTGGCGTCAGAGTTTAAAGTGCAATTTATTCTTTACAGAAAAAAAAATATGTAAAATTATGGCTAATTTAAATATCTGAGGGTGTAGAGATTATCACTTATTTTGTATTATATGTTAAATAAAAAGTGATACTATGTTATCACCAAATCCTAAAGAGAAACATAGATTATCGTACAAAATCCAGAAAGCCTATAAGAGATTCTACATGCTACATGCTAAGGTTACATTAATAAAAATGAAAACTCTCAGTTTATTACTTGAACTCCTCAAAAAGTGCATAGATGAAGCTGAAAAATGTTCATGAAGTATTATAAACTTTTCTAATTTAATGATGGTGATGATCCAGATATCATGAAAATATATCTAGGAGCAACTTAACTATATATACTGGGAAATCAGTATTATTATAACATTCTCGTGACGAACCAGTCAGGAAATTAACAATTCTTTCCTATCCTGCATGTTAGAGGCACGTTTTCCTAATCACATTATTGGACTATATATATTTATCGATTTTATTCCAGATCCGAAGACCTGACAGTCCCCTGGGTCACATGAGACTTGTTCCTCCATTGGTCGGTGTAGGAATTAGAACCAGAAATACACCGTGAACAGAAGATGGCAAGGCCGTCGGGTAATAGTGTGGAAATATGGGGCTTACGCCAGAATACACAGAGCCCACTTTGGAATGAAACAGAATTGCTCCGGGGATATTCTCTGGGCAACTCCGGTCGACACGGAGAACAATTGCGTTACAGATGTCTTTTATCGCTCTAGATATCTGGAAGCAATTGCGCTTCTTGCAACATTGAAGGGTATATTTCTCATTCACCTGTCTACTGTTCACGTCCCTTATTTGGTTTATTTATTGTCGTGTTTCCAGAGCCCTCTTTTAATTTTGTCCAAAGACTACCGTCTGGTTCAGGAGGAATACAGACTGTGTGTTATTCTGTTAATCCTATAGATTTATAGAGATTTAGGATAAAAACAGTATTGGAAAAAGTTTGAGATTTTTTAATTTGCTGATTTAATCGAAAAATATCACAGTCTACATCGATACATGCTCCAAATTCGAGAAAGTATCATTATAAATCCAAGTAACTCGGTGATTTCCAAGCAATGAGAAGACAATTGAAAATATGACTGAATTTTTCATCTAATTAATTGATGTTTGAAGTTGTTTCATCCCTGGGGGTGAGAATGGAGCCAACATAGTATTAGGCCAATTTTCAACACAAATGTCCATTTCAAAAATTGAACCCAATGAATAATAAATACCATAAGTAATAAGGATTTTATCGAGGGTAATAGTGGTTTTATCTCTCAATTTTTTTTCAAATTTTCGGGAAGAGAAAACATTTTGCTTTCGGCTCGTGTCGTTAACCGTGTATTAATAGCCTTGCATGATCGCTGTATACACTATGTTTTCTACGACCAATAAATAATAAAATAAAAACAAGAATTTCTGATGTTGTACAAGATCATTCTTCACTGCTCGACATACTTATAGGTACTTTGGACGCGTTGTGATTGAATGTCAATTGAAATTAAATGTCAAACAAGTATGTAGACACATATCACTTCTGATTATCCCCAAGTAGTAAATATCGTATTATAATACGGGAGTAGAAAAAAGTAATTTAATTTAATAGTGGAATTAAAAATCAACTTTATTGATCACTTCAATTTCTAATATGTATAAAATCCAAAACAGTTTGAGCAATAAGGCAAAAGGCATAATTATGAAAAGGCAAAGAGTCAGCAAGAACTGTTTTTCAACGTATAAAAAAAATATCTCAATATAAATAATGCTATACTTAAAATTTCTCGATTCGGAAAAGATGCAAATGATAACAAATCACCTGGATTGACTAGAGAGATTATCAACATCTTAAACCAGTGTCAGTCAAAAGTGTTTTTTTTTATTATTTAGTGTGAATAACATGAGTTTATTGATTGTAAAATTTCGCACTATTGTACAAAAAACTTATAAAAAATTATATATCCCTGGAAAGGTGAATGAAAACATATATCCTGTCTTCAATCGGAGAATATAACTACGATAAAAATGAGGTGATTTTTTGTGAATATCTTACAAAAAACAACTACTTTTCCAGCTGAAGCCAAGCTGGATATTGAATACACCTAAGGTTATTTTGAACGATGGAAGATACTGGCTGAATTTTATCTTTGAGTTGCAGATGATTTCACATCTGATTCTATGAATAACCTGTTCATATTTTCAAACAGATCAATCTATCATACCCCATGACAGGTTATAAATGTCAAGAAACACTGAAATTTCTTCTAGAAAATATGTTTCCCAATTCTTCCGGTCTTCCCGATGATCGTGGAAGCGTGAAATAGTCTATAGTCGACAAAAATGTATTGAAGACCTAGAATGCATCCCAGTCTTGCATCAATGTTACAAAGGATTTTTGGTAAATACTCCTTCTTGAAAAACATTTTTCTTTTTCTCATTGTTTTATATGAGTTCTTAATAAAGACTAGAATAGAAAATCGAATGACAATCTGAAATAAAATGCAAATTTTCATTTTCAGATAATTTTGTCAGATGTAGTTGATGTCCAGGTAGCTTCAGCCGGGAAAGTAGTTGTTTTCTGTTAGATATTCACAAAAATTAATTTCATTTTCATCTTAATTTTTTTAATTTTCAGAAATATATTTCTATTTAATATTTATTTGAGAATGTTTCCCTTTTCAATCTACAAACTATAAATATATGAATGACATTGATTTTCGATATACTTACCTACAAAGAATTACATAAAATTGTAATCAAGTAGAACATAAAAAAAAATCCTTTTTTGAAAAAAAAACAAATTTAAAAATTTACCGTCAACCTATTTTACATTATGTAAGTGAATATATCTGTTATTTCATTTACATTTGTTTTCCTTCCATTGATGTGAACAATTTCTAAGAAGAGTCTTTTTGTTAAACTTATTTTATATTCGAAACTTTTGAATTAAAATAATCAATGCTATGATTTTTTTCCACCACGCACGATCTGCTGAAGCACAGCATCTTTTATTTCTCCTACAATCACAGTTATTTGATCTTTTGATAATTGTTCAGTTTGATAGTTTGGCATATACAAACTTGACATGATTGTGAAAGAAGTTATCTCTGAAATGGTTTAAAATAAAAAAGCATTCTTCAATACCATGGATAAACACATCTGGCCAACCAGTACCCTTGATAGAATAATGTTTAGAGCTCACAAATCAAGTCAACCATAAAAAGTCAGTTTTCAGATAAAATATTTTTTCACGAATGTATTTTTGTGTATGGAAAACTAATTATCGTTAATTCGAGAGTGCCCATAAAAATAATTAAAATACCAATTCATTCCTCTTATTAACCAGTCTGTATATCTCATAAGGAGAAAATTTAAGAAATTCTAATAGAAATATCCAAGCATCAGGTGATTTATTCATTCTCTGGGAGAAGGTTGGGAAAAGTTGGGATTCCCTATCTCGTATCACAATAAATTCCAAAAGATACGAACACAGGGATATGAATGAGGAACATGGAGTGAAATGTTTAGACATAATCAAATGTCAAAAGTGATTTCAATACATATTTTGTGTCTATTTCCTCATTCACTTTCGTGTTGATAAAAATATTTTGAAAATATTTTATTTATATTACATCTCCATCCAATACTAATTCATACCCCTTAATAACAACTCCTTTTAAGGAGAGTGAAAATTTAAGAAATCCCAAGAAAAACTTGAATCTCCACGCATCAAGTGATGTTGGGGTAAGTAGCGATTACCTACCTCGTATCACAATAAACTCCAAAATTCCAAAAGATACGAACACTAAAATAGAGGGAATGAGGATCATTGGAATCGCCTAATAACTAAGGGCTTTGAATTCGACGGAAATAATTAAAATTTCGATGACTTTCAAGGATATGGGGGAAGTTGATTACGCAATCGAGAGAAAAATCTAAATCATAAAAAATCAAGTGTAAAGAGTTGAGATCCACTGCAGCATAGTCTAATAAATAAGTCTGAAAGCGAGCACAACAAACATTCAAAAATGTCGAAAGATATTTCATGATGATCAGACACCACGAAGATTATAACTGACAAATCAAATATATTTAAGTGTCATTTTTATTCGTTTACAAACGATAAATCGCGTTTTATGAATAATCCATTTATAAGGAAATTTCCAAAATAATTCACAGGTTGCTGGCCATGGTGTGAAATGTTTAGACATAATCATATGTCAAGATGTGATTTTAATTCAATACTGTTACACCGCATTGTACCCATATTTTTTTTGGTTCTTTCCTCATTCACTTTCGTAGTGAATATAAAATATTTCAACATATTTTATCTGTCTTACACCTCCATCCAATACGGAAATTGGACACCATATATCGATAACCTATCAGTGTTAATATATTGAGATACACTTGATGCAACTGAAGTTTGGATAGCAAATAAATACCATTGGCTATTTATTATATTTCTCTCTACATTTATTCAAATCTCGACATGGCTATTTTCAGACAATGATTTGAATTTCAATGAAAACTTTCGAAATTCTATATTGTAGTTGAGATTAACATACTATAGCCAATGAAGCAATGCATTTTAAGTATAAACACGTGTTGGAATAAATAAGAATTCATTAATTGTTGAAACTGTCATATGTTTAAGGAAATCCGCAATTTCTAGGTTTATTTATTGAACAGTGACTATGTATGTTCCGAACGGTTATGGAATTAATTTCATATGGTTATCAATAAATAATTTTCAAACATGTAACTAACACTGTTTTTTTAACACGTCCGTCACGTATTATCCAGAGACATCCGAGAAAAATACCGATCTGACTGTTAATTTTAGCTGACAAGATTGATGGAATACTTCCGTAAAATAATACATAATCAAAAATCATTTTATGTTTTAGATATGAGAAATGTGTTTCATTTGAATATATTCTCCTCTGTTTCTCAAAGTTTCGAATGATGATACATTGGCATCCTAAGTACTTATTTGTCTTATATTGAGCAAAATACAAATATATATTGAAATAATTCTCAAATTTGTAGTCCTGAAATGAAAAAATATTATCCGAATATCACATTAATATCAATGTCAAATCAGTGATTATTTGCAGGATTACCGTCATACTTCCAGGACCAGAGAGTTGGATTAGTGATATTCGTAAGATATCAGTTAATAAAATAACCATCAATCGTAAAACTAGTTTATTTTTTACAATTGATATATAAATAACATTTTCGACACTTATATGCACGGTTATTTCCATATGATTACTTTTAGGTTTACTTATTTTATTTAAGACAGTTTCCTTGAGTAGTTCAACAAACCTACTGCTGAATAGTTCATTACCTGTTGCATAACTCAATGTAAGGTCTTCGCAGTTTTTACCCCCACACATTTTTGTCATGCTCAAAAAAGATTTATGGTGACTTATTTGTGTATTCTAAATCACAAACATCAAAATAACAAATAGTAAATGTTAATAAATGAAAACTTTTGAAATAACACGAATTCCAAATTTCTTCATATACGTACCTTCCTAATGAATAACTTTCCCAATAGTCGAGAAGCCACTTTTCATCCGAAACATTCCAAGAATCTAAAAAAAAACACCTGTATTAAATAATGGTATAAATCAATAAAAAAATATTTCTCCATCGAAAAAGTATTCTCTGTAATCCAGAATCAGTTTCAGCAGAGATATTAAAAGTAGCCAACTTTCAAAACTAACATCAAGGTCCGTTGGGGGAATACAATTAGTACAATTCCAAGGTGTGTGAAAGGGTTACTCTTGATTTCCAAAGCGTGTGCAAGTGCCGCCCAAGAGTAATAAATTGCTGCTGGTTGAAGCGGCAATCATTTTGCCATAGGTATATCCTAGGCAGATATTTAGCATACGCCCATCATTTAATACCTATGTAGCTAGTCAAAATGACTAACTTTTTACTCCTTTCCCAAGCAGCATCATAGTGACGGAAACTGATACTGCAACTTCGTTATTACGTAATCATCACTAAATCTACCACTATACAATAAGGATAACTGAAATTATATAGAAAAATCGAATTTAAACGGTTTTCTTCACATAAAGGATTCAATATAAAATTGAACCAGAGAAAGGTAGATCTCAGGTGAAAAACAACTACTTTCCTGGCAAATACCACGCAGAACGTTGAATGATATTCACCTGAAAATCCATGCATACTTCCATAAAATATCAATGGACATTGAATGCAAATGTTTCTTTCTGATAAGCTCGATTATGTTTAATTTAAGTCGTGTTCACCTAACAATCCGCATACCGGTTTCAGGCTTCTTGGCCCTCATCAGTACGGAGTAGTCAACCAGCCAAAAGTCCAAAGAACTCTGGCTGAAGTGAGACACAACGTAAACAAACCATCATCGATCTTGTAACACCTATAGGTACGCCGGAAAAGATAAACTTTAACTGGCGGTACCTAGTGACAGAAAGAAACACTCCGAAATCTCCACCTCGATAGGTTTCAAATAAAAGATTCCTTCTCAGTAGATGGCTAAGCCCGTCTAGCATATAGTGAGAGATAAGTGCCATGTGAAGTGGAATGAATAGAAAAATCGAATTTAAACGGTTTTCTTCACATAAAGGATTCAATATAAAATTGAACCAGAGAAAGGTAGATCTCAGGTGAAAACAACTACTTTCCTGGCAAATACCACGCAGAACGTTGAATGATATTCACCTGAAAATCCAATCAATCAATTTTATATTGAATCCTTTATGTGAAGAAAACCGTTTAAATTCGATTTTTCTATTCATTCCACTTCACATGGCACTTATCTCTCACTATATGCTAGACGGGCTTCCATCCTACTGAAAGGAATCTTTATTTGGAAACCTATCGAGGTGGAGATTTTGAGTGTTTCTTTCTGTCACTAGGTACCGCCAGTTAAAGTTTATCTTTTCCGGCGTACCTATAGGTGTTACAAGATCGATGATGGTTTGTTTACGTTGTGTCTCACTTCAGCCAGATCTTTGGACTTTGGCATTGACTATCGACCGATGAGGCCAACCTGAAACCGGTATGGATTGTTAGGTGAACACGACTTAAATTAAACATAATCGAGCTTATCAGAAAGAAACATTTGCATTCAATGTCCATTGATATTTATGGAAGTATGCATGATTTTCAGTGAATATCATTCAACGTTCTGGTGTATTTGCCAGAAAAGTAGTTGTTTTCACCTGAGATCTACCTTCTTGGTTCAATTTTATATTGAATCCTTTATGAAGAAACCGTTTAAATTCGATTTTTCTATTCATTCCACTTCACATGGCACTTATCTCTCACTATATGCTAGACGGGCTTGCCACTCCTACTGAGAAGGAATCTTTTATTTGGAAACCTATCGAGGTGGGAGATTTTCGGAGTGTTTCTTTCTGTCACTAGGTACCGCCAGTTAAAGTTTATCTTTTCCGGCGTACCTATAGGTGTTACAAGCTCGATGATGGTTTGTTTACGTTGTGTCTCACTTCAGCCAGAGTTCTTTGGACTTTTGCATGGTTGTAGTCACGTAATTCCCATCTGTAGTAGCCAATTGAGGTATCTGAAACATTATGGCCACTAAGCAGAATCACCTTAAAGATCTTCAAACTTGAAAGTGGAAAATAACAGTTGCGGTAACCATCCTGTACCACTTAAATATCACTTAGGAGTCACAATCACTTTCAATAGAGTATGATAGTTTCGGTGACGTTTCAGTAACTTCCATCAAACCTTTAATGTGGCAGGCACTTGATTGTGATATGTGGCGATGGTTGCAGCGTTTTTGCCACAGTTCGCATTTAATAAAAGTCACTACAAAGTTACAATTACTTTCAAAATTTACCATCAAGTGACCGTGGATTGGTCCGCCCGATGACGAAAGCTAACCTTTTCTTTTATTATTTCATTGTGGCTTTCAAAAATTTTGTTTTACCTGTTACGTGAAACGTGAATGATATTTATTCAAAATGAAATGGATCATGCGTTTTCAATAGAAAATTTTCTTGATTTTGAAGTGACCGTGGATTGTGCCACGTGATGACGAAAACTAACCTAACTTTTCTCAAATTATTTTATTGTGCCTTACAAAAAGTTCGTTTTACTTGTTACGTGAAACATGAATTATATTTATTCAAAATGAATTGAGTTATGCGTTTTCACTAAATTTTTTTCCTGATTTTGTATAAAAAGGTAAATTAAAATAGATCGGATCTCTGACTTGTGCGCCTGCTTAATATTCATACCTCAATTGTGAATTCAGTTTGCATACATGCCATCATTTTCATAACTTGATCATTGTTACTTGATACCTCATAATTGTTAATTGGAGCTGCATAAATCCACTAACAATTACTAAAACTAATAATCAATGAACATGTACCCTAATTTCGAAGTTATAACTTTGAAGTGGCAGGTTATAATAGCCGCGATGTGTTCACTACTTTCGAGGGTATAAGACCTATTGTAATTCATAGGTTATATTTTGTAAGTGGTGAGTCATGGGCCTGCGACGTGGGAAAAGTTAATAATTCAGTTCCACTGGCCACTTTATGATGAGAGGAACTTTAGAGTAGTATATTTTCAGTTTCGGTAACTTTAAAGTTATATTCTCCAAAAGACGCCATATTTACAGGAATATACGAGGAGAAATGAACGAAACATTAAAGTGTATTTGTTGTCAGTTGTCACTACTGCATCAAACAAAGTATTGGTTTCAAGTAACCAAGATTCATAAAAAAAATGTTTGAGGGATTTAAGTACATAATTTCAGAAGCGAGTTATTTCCAAAATTAAAATGTTTTCCCTAAATATAGGATATTCAGATGGCGCGTGCTCACAATCGAGCTACAACACTCATATTTCACAGTAAACTTTCAATCGTTTTATTTTTATCGAGATCAGAAATATCCAAATTTAACATACTCACTCATGTGTTTGTATGTTATATATTCTTATACTCATAGTCGATCGAGTATTGGAAATGAATCAGCCACATTGGAAGAATGAGTAACATTGATTATAAAAATATGTCGCAGGACAGAGATCGAGCTATCAATTACACAAGTGCAGTCTAGTATCGGCCACTACATAATATCCACGTTTTTGCCAGGTGACCACAACGTGTTGTTTGATCCTTATCAGTTTTTGGACTAGGTGAATGATATGTATTTGTCAATCATATTTTTGAGTTAATCTGCAACACTCTGGATTGTTAGGTCATGATGGTGATCCTCATTTCTGACTTCCTCAGAACTTTTTTATGAGAGGTTTTAGCAATGTTAATGTTTGAACCTTTGTGGCATACTCCTAGTTGTATACCACATAGGCACGCCGATTTCAAGACTTGGTTGTAGATTAGGATCTTGTTATATAAAGAAATCTGAAAATGTTAAACATGAAGCCAATAATAATGTTGGTATTAGAGACCGAGTTTTTCTCTTTTTTTCCATATGTGTTGTTTCCATTTCAGCTTAACATCTAGGTTCAGGACAAGGTATTTGGCACTTTTCTCATTCGACAGAATTGTCCCGTTAATTTTTGTTGTTGTTTGAGCTGACTTTGTTTTAATTAACTTGACTCTCCAATTCGTGGATGAAATCACATTTTTACCAAGTGAAGCTCGTGCAGTATCATCTGTAAAGTTGTTTTCACTTTTACTATTATTAGAAAATTGCATATATACAAAAGATATATTATTGGCCCTAAAACACTCCCTTGTGGAACACCTACATTACCGACTTTGAGTTGGGAATTCATCTCCCTGTTCAATTCTGAATGTTCTAATTGATATATATATATATATATATATATATATATATATATATATATATATATATATATATATTATATATATATATATATATATATATATATATACAGTGTGACCCATTTAAAATGGAACCACCCCTGTAGAATAGGCATTTTTCAGTCAATCTCAAATATTGAGCATCAAAAACTGTATCTCGACACAAATTTTCATAACTTTAGTTTCATTTCCAAGGCACTCTATGGTTTTTTTTCTTTGTCAAAAACGGCAAAAGTTCATTAGGCATGTTAGGCACTAATTCCTCTTCCATGTCTGATGAAAAATTGAATAAAACTAGATTTCTACAAATATGATTTCTATTATGTTCTATAAACCAATTTTGAAAGTGGTGTCTCAAAAAAGTAAGAAAAAATAAAAAGAGAAAATATTTACATGAGAAGAAATACAATTGAAAAATTATTTTTGTTCCATACTCGTACAATAAAATGGCAGCAGAATAAATCATAAATGCTAATTATATAGCAACACAGAAGAAACATAACCCAACCTTAAATATTTCTAACTCTGATTACATCGCCTTGAAGTATAACATGAAAATATAAATTCATTAAAATAAATAAGATGGAACTCTTCAAGCGCTTATTTATAATAAATGATTCCCCTGGTACTTTGCTGTGTTATGGAAATAAGTATGTCATTTCAGCATATTATTTATCATACATAATAATGTCACTGGTTTCAAATATCCATGATTAATGGACTACTTCAGGATTTGAAAGAATTACGCACTGCTGGTGGGATTTGATGGACACAAATTGGGAAACCATTATTTATTTACACATTATCTTGGGTATGTTTCACTCGAGAATCAATAATGATCATTTATCTTTATTTCGAAAAAGCTTTTTCAAACAATAAACACGAACTTCTAATAAAATCTATGGGTATCCGGTATTATTGGAAATATAGCTACCTGTGTTTTAACTGATCTATTTAAAAATAACACGAAGAAGGATTTCCCGAATAGCGCGCCATTCTTTATTATATTATTGCTGAAAATTCGTTTCAAATCAATGTTGAATTTGTGATGTGAAGACATATGTAATCCAGTCAAGATGTGTAGGGTGTATGGAGGGAAGCAGAGTTTTTGGCTTCAGACATGAGTTTGAGGTCATTAGGAGGTAAACACCCTGAAAGTCTCGGAATCTAGGAGGTGAGCCAAGCACAGGGGGACTCCCAAAAGGCGTTATTTTTATTTTATTTCTGGTTTTTTGCTTATAACTCGAAAATTATTGATCTCAGTGAAAATAATACTTATACCTATCTGGAAACCTAACAAAATTTCCTACATTTTCTATATTCACAAAAAGTTTTTCCATTTAACCGTCTCGAGTTATTTCTTCTGAAAATGTCCTATTTCCGGAAAAAAATGTGCTCTAAACAACTGAAACGTTCTTTATAAAACAAATTACACCGAAGAGAATTAAATTGGCTGCAGAATTATATATATATATATATATATATATATATATATATATATATATATATATATATATATATATATATATATATATATATATATATATATATTTATATCTATATATATATATATATATATATATATTTACAGTGTGACCCATTTAAAATGGAACCACCCCTGTAGAATACGCATTTTTCAGTCAATCTCAAAAATAATATTAAGCATCAAAAACTGTATCTTGACACAAATTTTCATTGCTTTAGTTTCATTTCCAAGGCGCTCTATGGTTTTTTTTCTTTGTCAAAAACGGCAAAAGTTTATTAGGCATGTTTTTTCCAAATTTGACTACACCACTGGATTCGTAGTCATTATAAATGGAAACCATCAGAATTTCATGAAAAAATATTGGTTAACAACGACGTTACAACAAGTTCAATTTTGGAAACAAGGTATTTGATTATAATTTTTATTTAGATTGCAGACATATTTGAAATCTGGCAACACTGCCGATACAAAGTAGAGCACAAGTGAATTTGTACAGCGAAAATCCGAAGTCAATAGCTCATTCCGTTCAACAGTTATAACTACTGAATGTATGGTAATGTGAGCGATTTGTGGTGTACTAAATCACAGCGTACCATTGATTTAGTACAATACCTATGCCCAATGTATTAGTTCAGATTTCCTCAAATTATTGATACCTTCTCTAAAAGCTTGTTTCAGTTGAGTTTTTCAGAATAAAAAAGGAACTTTTTTTTGACCTGCTTTCTGTTTTATCATTGAATAAATAATTTTGATACTTTAAAACTTGATTCGGTTCATCTCGTTTTTATCGGCTATTGAAAACTGCATAACTTGAAAATGAATTTTTAATTTTCTGTTATTTTCGAATACACTTATAACCTGAACTTGAATAAATGATTTTGAGGGAATATAATCCACAAATCCAGTGGCGTAGTTAGATTTTTATAAAAAAATCGCTTCCACCAGAAATCGCTCACATTACCATACTTTCAGGAGTTATAACTGTAGAACGGAATGAGCTATTGACTTCGGATTTTCGCTGTACAAATTCACTGGTGTTCTACTTTGTATCGGCAGTGTTGCCAGATTTTAAATATGTCTATAATCTACATGAAAATTAATATCAAATAGTTTTTTTCCAAAATTTAAGTTGTTGTAACTTTGTTGTTAACCAATATTTTTATGAAATTTCCATGGTTTTCATTTATAACGACTACAATCCAGTGGTGTAGTCAAATTTCAAAACAAAAATTGCCTAACAAACTTTTTTTTTAAAAAAAAACCAGGTGCCTTGGAAATGAAACTAAAGTTATAAAATTAAATTTTTGTTAATTTTAAATTTTTGAGAATGACTGAAAAATGCGTATTTTACAGGGGTGGGTTCTATTTCAAATGGGTCACATATATATGAGATCAATATCTCTATATTTTCTTCGGGAACTATTTCGTCAGCAACCTCCCATAGCAAACTTATCAAAAATTGCGCTGTGCATGTCTTTTTCCTCCGAAGCACGTTCTATTTGATCAATAGTGGAATGATTTTATTTGAAATGGAAATGATAATCTAGAATGACTTCATTAAGGTTTTACTGGCATCACTTACTTTTGAATCTATTTTATAGTTGAAATAATCAGAGAAAATACTTTCGTCTCAAATAATTTGACCACAATAATACTTTTTTGAGGTCGAAATTTGTTTTTATTTCTTAATACCGTTTATGGGTGGGTAATACCTTTATGAAAATAATATATCGTTGTGATTTCAAGTTATTTAAGATTAGGAAAATCATCTAGCTGAAATAAATATTACTGAGTGCAAGAATTATTTTGCTGAAAAATGTTTTCATTGAATGTTTGCTAATGCAATCATGAATCAAAATATATCATTCAGGTACGTTTTTCTGTTTTCGATCAAATATAATGAGTGAATTAACTGTCTGTTGAGCAACTGTACAAAATCTATTTCTGCTTTACTTTTATTCATGCCATAAGAACCTCAAACTATGAATTTTCCAAAGTTTTTTTTTTTTCAGACTACCCTGTAATTTTCGGAGTTAACCAGACTAAACATACAAACCATAGCCTCGGGTGGAATTCGCCCAGTCGCCATTATTTCGACTACTTCCAACGTGGTCCCATTCGGAAGTTATAATGCAAATTATCAACATGCAGAAATGGACTGGAGGATGGATCATTGCACCGGAAAATCTTTCTGAAGAATACCTGCATTATGAGTCTTTTTCGCGTGACACGATTCCGAAAACTGTACACTTCTCGAAACGTCAAATATTTTCGCTTCCATGTAACATTCACAATGATATCACTCTGGGGGACCGCGATGGCGTTTGATAAGCTCCATTATGCACACGTCACAGAATGTAATATATTACGTCTGGCTCTTGTCTGAAATGAACGTCCCTATGGTGACGGTATGCGATTTAGTGCATATTTGGCACGATAGATATTGGGTTAGGTCGAGCATTTTCTAAGTGCTTTCGTGAAAGTGTTTTGATTCCCGAGATTTACGGAATTGGAAAAATGTGTTTGCATGATTGGTGCTCGTAGGTGTGTTAATGAATGTGTTTCCGCTGAGTACCTACCTAATATTGTTTTTGGAAAATTCCTGATGACATAAATGCCATACTTCGCAAGTGTTGGGACATGAGACATAAATACATTTGGCCAGGTGTTCAAGAAACAATTATGCGTTTATATTCATTGATTTGTATTGTACACTGAAAAAAGTTTTTTTGTGAAATAAGCGAAAATCATAAGTTATTTTTGGAAGATATCCCAAGCAGCATTATAGTGACGGAAACTGATACTGCAACTTCGACTCGATGGTTATCACGTAATCACCACAAAAATCTACCACTATACAGTAAGAATAACTAAAATTGTATATGTGTATGGTTGTAGTCACGTAATTCCCATCTATGGTAGCCACTCCACAGTTCTATAACTTATTAGTGTCATTTGAGGTGTCTGAAACATTATGGCCACTGAGCAAATCACTTTAAAGGTTTTCAAATTTAAAAGTGGAAAATAACCGTTGCGGTAACCATCCTGTACCACTTAAATATCACTTAGAAGTCACAGTCACTTTCAAGGGAGTATGATAGTTTCGGTGACATTTTGCTAACTTCCATAAAACCTTCAATGTGGCAGGCACTTGATTGTGATATGTGGTGATGGTTGCCACGTTCTTGCTATCTCCATAAGTGATTACAATAACCATCAAAATTCACCATTCCGCGCGACGACGAAAGCTAACCCAAGTTTTCTCCAATTATTTTATTGTGACTTACAAAAAGTTTGTTTAATCTGTTACGTGAAACATGAATGATTCTATTCAATATGAAATGGGTTATGCATTTTCAATAGACAATTTCCCTTTATTTTGAAGTGACCGTGGATTGGTCCATGCGATGACGAAAACTAACCTATCTTTTCTGAAATTATTTTATTGTGGCTTACAAAAAGTTCGTTTTACCTATTACGTGAAACGTGAATGATATCCATTCGAAATAAAATGGGTTATGTGTTTTCAATATAAATTTTTTCTTGATTTTGTTAAAAAAGGTTCATTTAAATAGATAGGATCTCTGACTTGTGCTCCTGCTTAATATTTATACCTTAATTTTTAAATCCGTTTGCATGAATGCCATCATTTCAATTACTTGTTAATTGATAATTGTTACTTGGTAATTGTTGATTGGAGTTGCATAAATCCACTATACTTGCTACATGTCCTTTTTTAACAATTAATGAACATGTACCCACAATTTCGAGGTTAAAACTTTGAAGTGGCAGGTTATAATAGCCCGACGTGTTTGCTCCTTTCAAGGGTATAAGACCTATTGTAATTTTCAGGTTATAACTTTGAAGTGGTGAGTCATGGGCCCGCGACGTGAGTGCCACTTTCCAGTGGTGGAAAAGTTAATAATTCAGTTCCACTGGGCACTTCATGATGGGAGGAGCTTTAGAGTGGTATATTCACACTTTCTGCCACTTTAAAGTTATATTCTCCAAAAGCCGCCAAATTTACAGGAATATGCTGGTTCGCCAATATTACAGAAATGATCGAAATATTCAATAAAGATTTATTTGTCATCAGCACAGCATCAAACGTAGTAATTTGTTACGTTAATATTTGTTTCAACTAACCAAGATTGATAAAACAATGTTTGAGGGATTTAAGTACATCATTTCAGAGGCGAGTTATTTCCAAAATTTATAATGTTTTCCTCAAATAAAGTGTATTCAGATGGCGTGTGCTCACAATCAAGCTACAACACCCATATTTCACAAAAAACTTTCAATCGTTTTAATTTTATCTCGATCAGAAGTATCCAAATTCAATATACTCACCTAGGCGTTTATATGTTTATATGCTATATATTTTTAAAGTTGATCGAGTGTTAGAAATGAATCAGGCAAAATGGAAGAGTGAGGAACATTCATCACAAAAATATGTTGCTGAACAGAGATCGACCAGCATATTATTTACACAAACGCAGTCAGTTGTTTAACGTGTCTAGTGTCGGCCACTACATATCCACGTTTTTGCCAGGTGGCCACAACGTGGTTGGAATGTGGCTATCTGAGATCCCAGAACGTAGATCGAAACGTAGCAGCCACCAAAAAAGTGTTCCCCATTTTGGTAGCCGCCACGTGATAGAACCGTGTATATTACGTGGCAGTGGTGACACTTCAAAGTTTTCTAGAATCGTGGCCGCTACGTTCTGTCCACTTAAAATGCTACTTGGGATCTGTTGAGAATGATTATATCGAACTGAAATTAATTGTACAATACAAGAATTTTACAACTCTATTGTGAAATTGATATGAACGGAATATTTATATTTAAAAAATGTGGAAATTACTGTTTTTTATTATCCGGGTAACTTTCACAAAATTATAAGTATTTGTTCATTGAGATTTCACAAGTGACTTTTGAAACATGTTTTCAGGTATCCATGAGATTCATTCACATAAATCTCATAAATACCTGAATATTAAAAATTCATATTTTTTATTTTTCGCTCAACTTTCAAAGCATTATGAGTATTTGTACGCTGTCAACTTCTTTGAAACATGTGAAATGGCAATGTTAATTTACAATTATTTACACTTCAATTTCACAAGTGACTTTTACAACATGTTTGTAAATTTATCTAATGAATATCTGGATTGGATGTAGAATCACAGTATAATTCAACAAAATCGAGGTGGAATCAAAATGTGAAAAGGCTTCAATTTGATAAATTCATAGTAAGTACTAATGTGTTTTGTTTTTAGGCAATAGAAAAACTCAAAGCTTGTAAGTGCAAAGTGTGGAATACACTAATAACTTCGAAAACTTTTTTAGCTTTGTGCTCGATGACACTTTGCTCACCAAATACTATGAGATATCAATGGTCCAGCAAAATCCACATGAATACTGTATTCCCAAAGAAAGTAGAGTAATATGATAAATTACATTTTCAATACTTTATATTCAAAATAAATAAAATGCATGTGAATACAACTAAAATAAATACGTGTGAAAGAATCAAACTATAACGTTCATCATTATTCATGATTTTGATTATAATATATAATTGTACTGTGAGTTATTTCCAAATGAAAATGAACTTCACCACATCAAACTCATAGAATGTGTCTGATGATTTGAACCATTTTCTCGATATTAGTCAGTTGTTCGCTCTGATTTGATGATGCATATCCAACATTGAAAAATATGCTGATGACATCCAGCGGAAGGCATTTCCATAGACTGTTATTTGACATTACAATTTTGTGCATTTGTTCGTCCGTTCCAGAGATATATCGCTGTATTTTGTCATGATAATTGTTTTTTTTTCAAGGGTAATAAAGGTTAGTGCTGATAGGATGAATTTATTTTCCTCAACGAATAACAGAATTTTAGCAACTTATTTGACAGTAATATTTATTTTTTTATAAAATTTCAATTAGTAGAGCACCTTCTTTATCACGAAAAGATACAGCATTTTAGTGTTTCGGAATCAGAAAATAAGAACAAACAAAACAAAAGTTTTTTGCCAATGGAAATGTTTCAATACACTTTATCTATATTGATATATGAAAGGTATATATTTTGACACTGACAGATACGTGTCTGGGGGTCTATTCTCAGATTACGAACTCCACATGTCGCATGCGCAAGTGGTGAAATGTCTAATCTTATATCTTTGAACGACCAAGTCTTGTATATATATATATATATATATATATATATATATATATATTTCGGCTATTTCGGAAACGGCTCTAACGATTTGGATGAAATTTTGTATTTAGATAGGGTTTTGCTTATTGAGTTCATCTATATATGTGTCTTTCCTGAAAAAACTTGATTTTACGTTAACATAAGCGAATCCACCAGATTCACCTACGACGTTTTGTAGAACGACGTCTGGAATAGTAGTAGGTTAGGTTATGAATATTTTTTGTGTAAAATCACGTTTTTTAGGAAATACACCTATATGAGATGGCGTTATAACATTATCCGAATATTTCAAGTTTATCTAAATAACTATTTCCGAAAAAACAGATTTTCCAAAAAAAAAAAACACCGAGCAAAGCTCGGTCGCCCAGGTACTTAATATTCATATGTTGTATTCTCAAATGTCGCTTTCGTTAGTTTCTCGTAATTCTATGTAGAGATCTTGTCGGCTGGTCCAAAATCTTCTACATTTTCAATTCGCATGATATTGATGGTTCTTTGAAGTAACAACGTATATCGTGTGTTGAAAGTAATATATTATTTTATTATATTAGAACTGTTACTAGCCATGATAATTTGGAAAATGCTGATGATATCTGTAATCGGCGACAAATGGAGAGGCAACATTATAAATAATTATAATTGTCATCTTCGACAAAAGAAGCCAATGCAAAAAAAAATATTTGTAAATACTTTTTGAATCAATTTACCTAAATCTTATGTATTTTTGGGTGCTCAAACAGTTTTCCGTATCAGTTTTTTCAAACCAACGATTCTCTTCCAATGAGACATCAATTATATTGCAAAAACTAGGAAAAGTTTTAAATGAAAAATTTGAAAATCATAGTTTTTTTTATTAAGTTACAATTATCACGTATAATAATATTAAATAATCAAATGCGGATATTAGTTGCTAATTTTTTGTATTTCCTCTCCCTCTTTTCGGTAAAATTTCTTGCATAGCTTTTTCTCCGATGTGATGTTCCTTTGATATTTTTACACGCTTTATATTAGCTTCACTTGTATGTTTGTAACCGTATGTTTGTTTGTAACCGACTCCTTTGGGCGCGATTTTGACCCACTTCCAGACGTACGAATGATTTGAAATTTGGCAGGTGTACATAATTCCGGTGACAATACATTAAGAAATTTTTGTTTGAAAAAAAACAAAATGGCGGCTCCAATATGGCGTACGAGTTTTGTGATTATGGTCCGATTCGTTTCAAAATTGGTATCTGAGGGTATTCGTGGTCAGAGATTATGATTCTTTTGTCAAAACTGAAAAATTCAAGATGGCGGATCCAAAATGGTAGACGAGTTTTGTGATTATGGTCCGATTCTATTAAAAATTGGTATGTGGGGGTTTTTGGGGTCCAATATTATGATTCTTTTGTAAAAATTGAAAAATCTAGATGGCGGCTCCAAAATGACGGACGAGTTTTGTGATTATGGTCCAATTCTATTCAAAATTGGTATGTGGGGGTTTTTGGGGTCGGAGATTATGATTATTTTGTCAAAATTGAAGGATTCAAGATGGCGGCTCCAAAATGGTGGACGAGTTTTGTGATTATGGTCCGATTCTATTCAAAATTGGAGAATAATGGTTAAAAAAATTAAATAATAATAATAATATTTCGAAAAACTAAAAACACGCTTTAATAGAAAACAAAACTAAAAAGTTGAAAATAAATAATAGTTTGAAAACTAAATAACACGCTTTAATAGAAAACTAAACTTAAAAGTAGAAAATAATTTTAAATGAGTTTGAAATAAGAATACAGTGATTAACAACAAATTCATTTCATCGTAAAAAAGCGTGGGGTGCTTTTTAAGATATTTTCATAATGATTCTACTTTTACCAATATCTGTCCATGAAATATTAACAACAATTGACATCAAGCACTCCACGATTTTTACGATGGAATTAACTTCTTATTTCAAACTCATTTAAAATTATTTCTACTTTTTAGTTTAGTTTTCTATTAAAGCGTGTTCTTTAGTTTTTAAACTATTATTTATTTTAATTACAAAGTCACCATATATATATATAACAAAAAGCGTTAGCAGAGTTTTTTCAACCAGGATTAGCCATATTGAAAAGTGATTGAAAAGTACATAGGTTAAGCACTGCAATTCGAGGTTATATTAACTAGAAGAAAAAAAATTGCTGTGTAGTTTACCAGAACTAACAACCTTAAAACATTTGATTTTATTGCTAACCTTATAACACTAAAATATATTGCCAACTTAATAATATTTTAATAATTAAAAATATTTTTTGCATCTAGTTTTAAAATAATTTATATTTATTTGATATGATAAAATGTGAGAAATCGTCGAGTTATATGACTTTTTTATTATTATTTATTATTAGCTAAAATTATTAAATAAGTTTTTTCATCGTTGGCATGTGTTATCGTTCGAAATTTGAGAATTGCCCCCCTGGACTGTAGTATATGATCAAATGTCAACGTGCATTCATTCAGGGACTCCAGGGAGTGATTTTAATTCCTTTCGTATGGAGTAAATTATCCGAGTGGTCTTACTAAGGAAAAAAATATTATATTATTATACATACTCATGCTCAGGACAAATATGGGGATTTGCCCTTTTATCATTTACTCGTCCTGTAACTGACTTCAATGGGCTTTCTCTAATCGCGCCTATATCACATTACAAGAAAGATGCCGTTTCGTGTTATTTTCAAGCAAAGTTATATTTCAAGTTATTTATAGGTCGACAACGTGAGATTATGTTCGAGTCTTGGATGCATTTCTAACATTCTTGTAGCTATTAAGGTGATTTTAAGTATAAACAACACTAGAGTAAGACCTAATATTATGACTTTATTTCGAAGAAATTTGAAGGTATGTGTCAGTAAGATACTGGGGTGTCCTTGGAAGATAGGACTGAATTATGTCTGCTTTCAGTAAGAAGTTGGAAAGTCGTAAATGTCAAGTTGGTATCAAAGGAAATTTTCCTACTTATAATGAGTGGCAGTCAATTACAGTGGGTAAATGGTGATTCATGATTCATTTTCTAATTTTGAATGTATATGTCTAGTATCTTATAACTAACTATTCACCACAGCAGTAAGACAATATTATTGTATATTTTTGTGGGAACGTTTGTTAATAAATATATAAAACCTTACCTATGGAAATAAATGATAATGGGAGATAAAGTTTTGACAGATCAGGCTAGAGATAATAATTGTTAGCCATTTTATGCAGCAAGAACCACCACAAAAGTGGCTTATTGAAAATTGAAAAAAGATATTGTAGTAAGTAACCTTAATTAACTCATGAAGAATATGAGAAATGTCTATGAAGGCGCCTCATATCATTTTCAATACCATCCAAGAAAAGTTCAAAAATTTCACAAAAAAGCCAATTGTGCTAATTTGATAGATTCATTTTTCAATCACCAACATTATTTCACACACAAATTTTAAGCAGGAGGGCATGAAACCTTAAGAAAAGTTATGCAAGAAAAACCCAGAAAAATTGTTATAGTAGAACCAGATATACACGCACGTAGAAAAAAAATTCTAAAAATTAATAAGCCAAATAAGAAATGAGGGGGCTTAATTTCGAATTCTGAAGTTTGCACTCATAGTTTTAAAATGCATTACGATAACAGTTTTGAAGCAGAAGCGTGAAAATACATATCATAGTAGCAATAATAATATCAAATTTTCGTATAGGGTGTTCATGACCGAGTTGTTAATTAAACGACTGAAGGTCAGTTTTTTGAGTTATCGCACTGTATATAAGTAGCCTATTAGAAGGAGAATTCAATTCTGCATCGATTTCATTTTCTTTGCACGCTTGCTCTGACTTTCAAGTTATTCATAGGGGCTATACATGTGGATTAGTGTTTTTCTCTGTTGAAATCGATCAAGAAAGAAATTTCAATTAAAGCACATAAAAATTATTTGTTCATGAGTTATCCGGAAAACCTCTCGGATACGATTTTTCATATCCGCCCTTGTTGTGGGAGGAATCTCATAAATTTTATCTTTCATATAACTTCCTCTCAGGGAATTATTTGTCGAAATTGACTCGGATAGGAAATTTGGATTTTTTTTTAAATAACTCACTGTTTGATTTTAGAACTAAGAAAACCTGATATGGATGAATAAAAATGACAAGAATAATTATACAATGATATACAGGGCATTTCATCTGTGGAAGCGTTTTTCTGGTTCACTTTGTATACACGAAGCAACTTTGCTTTGAAATTATTTCAAAATATGTGCCTTGAGTTCCGTCATGACCTCCCAAAAAGTTATTCCTTAGCTTTCGCATTATCAGTATCGCCTAATGACTTCGTGAAATGCACTTTGCTCCTCATGGAATGTTGTGAAAGGGTTATCCAACAAAACAATGAAAAATGAAGTTATATTTATTGATATGAATAGAGTTCTTGTAAGATATCCCAAAAATGTTGCTTATTAAAAAGGCATATTATTCATGACTGAATTCAATCTCTCCGATTTGTTGAAAATCAAACTGGCATATGAGAATATTTTTGCATTCATCCTGTAAAAGGATGTTGATATCTTCCCATAACATATCCAACTTCAAATTCTCAAAATTGGAATAAAACTGCCATTTTCGGAAACTAAAACCCCACTGAAACAATTTAAAGATGTAGTGATGAAAGAATAATATCAATCTTTAAAATGTGTGGCCTACAAAAAAATGTGGCTATCGTCTTTTTTCGAAAACCGTAAACAATTTGTGTCATTGGAACAAACACATAATCAATTCAATTCGTATGTAATAACTGTAAATCTCTCAGGGTTCAACTTTGGGCCCAGTACTGTACACCCTTTATTCAAATCAGGTGGAATCTACAATCCACGATAATTATTTTACTGCTTATTCTGCTTATTTTTCTTCCATCATCTTGGCACGCGCAAGGATGCTGATTATATCGATGAGAATATAATCAATGATTTACTATCCAAAACTTACAATAGCGTTAATTTCGACGGAAATCTCAGTTGGAGAAATTATTGTCTGAACTACTTGTTCTCTTGACTATTCCTATTCATTATAAAATGTCAAAATGGGAAATAGATAAACTAAAAAAATAATGCGAATGTTTTTAAAAAAGTCGATGATCATTGTATATGCAAGCTGGTATTTATTGAGAATGCATTATCAAAATATAAATATGGTACCAAATCTAGCAAAAACCATTCAGAAATGAACCAAAACAATTTTAAAGAATAGCTGCTGGAAAAACGTATACCTAGATATTGCACTGTACCACAATAAATCCAACTATGGCGTCTAGAAAAAATTAAATTGGTATGGCAACTTTGTTATACTACAGGTAGGTACCTTGATGGATAATTTTCGCAACGTTACTTGAAATCTGCAAACTGATAATGTTCTAATTTTTCACTGATTTATACACATATGATTTCACTTTGAGTTGAATCACTTTCTGTAGAGTATCCCAAGTAAAAGTAAATCATATCAGCACGCACAAATTAGAAATTCAGAAGGAGAAACTTATTTCCTATCACGAGTCAACACCTTAGCCACGACCATACACAATCCTTCTCCCTTATATCAAAGGTGTCACCGACAATATCGATCATCTTAGAGAAACGCGACATTAGGATAATATATCGGCAAATAAATAAATTTCAAATTATCTCAGATATCACTAAGATATAATTGCCAATGAGTGCCATGCTCCGAATACTGCACAACCACCATCAGATCCTCAATTCTCTCGAAGGAGTAGACGAATTGGGTAGGCAGATTGAGACGTCAGTGTGAAATCACTTTCGATCCTTCCTAAGTGACTATGACTGAGAAGTAGGTAGATAGGGACCCCTTCCTTCTTAAGTGACCACATCTCAGTGTGAAAATTCCTTTTTTGCTTCACCGACCTCATGATTTTATTCTCTTCTTGAAAATGACTTCAAAATGGCAGCCGAATCTTAAAATTTCCAGACACATATATTGCACTTCTTCTAATAGTTCGTAGTCCCTCAGTAAAGAAAAAGTTTCATCCTGTGAAACAAATATGAAAATTTGATAATAAATGAGAATTTTTTTTTTCACTTCTGATACACACTTGGAATGTGGTAATTCTCAGTCTCCCAGGACATATTTATATTTCAGTTTATATCAAAGTTATTTTGCACCGTTTCATAATTAAGTAGCAGTTTAGACTTCCGTTTGCTTGTTTCTACAAACGAAGTTATAAAAAATTATTTATGACCAGCCGGAGAAATAAAATACTATTGTCAAACACAATTACCCTTTCCATTACTGTGAATACAGTTTTGATTGGCATACAGACATTTCATTTGGAATGACACATGTCGATCAACTGTACGTTGACCAGTCCTGATTTATGTTTGACGATTCTAAGCAGAATTAACACCGGATTTTTTGTTATACCCTATGATGATTATTGAAATTATGGAACAGTGCAAAATAACTTTGATTTCTAGTATACCTTGACAGCGAGAAACTAGGTAACTATATCAGTGATCCATACATTTTTTATTTTTCGATCCAAACCTGAAAGGGAATTTCTTGCGAAGGCTTTGTATTTTTCCTACGAGTTGTGAATATTGCATTGAAATTGCATTTGTAATTTCATCTCACCTAGTGATAGGATAGTGACAAATATTCAATTGATGTATTATTTACTTGTTAGAACCATATTAGTTATCACATGTTTTTTTTACATACAGAGTTGACGTTTTTGCAAAGGAACAATTCCAAAGACAAGAACATCTTGAAACTACCACATGTGAATTGATACTTTTCTCAACTAAACTTTGAAACGTATCGCATGTCAACTAAACGAGGACTTTGTTATTCTTTGTTTGATTTTATTCTCAGTAAAAACTACTCAGACCATCTTCTCACATTTTAAAATGTTTAAAAATACAAAAAAAAATTTTTGTCAAATTCGACAAAATTTTGGGAACCGCTGTCCGCCTAACCTCAACTAAACTGCTCAAGATCGTGAGAAAACACTGGCAATTTCCGGTCGCAATGAAAGTTTAAATAATATTGAATTGATTGTTTGGTAAATGTACAGAAAGTGCAGGCTACCCGCGATATGTATTCAATTTCATAGTCATTAAAACAAATGAATGTTGTTATATCCAAATTGGTAGATACACTTTGAAACACTTAACGAATCACAATTATCAAAAAGTCAGTTGTAAGAACACAAAGACACGAACAGTATTTTAATAAAAATAGAATCGATGTCCATTGTGACCAAGTGATCCAGAATAACAGGTAAATAGTATTGCAGGAGAGTGGAAATTAGGAACCTGACAACGAACGACGTTCGACAGATTCGACTACTGTTTTCTGATTGGCTGGTGAATGAGAAATCTTACTAAGCAACCACTCAGATAACAGAACGCGATGTGCATGATAAATTATTTTGAACATTCTTGTCTTTTGAAGTTTGTTCTCACAACTTAACACCGAACTGTTCCGTGTGTCTAAGTAGCACCGGAGCTACACCGGGGAACAGAACACAGACACCGATCCGTATTTTTAGAAGGTGTTTGAGGCCCCGCAACAACATCTTTCCCTGCACGCACTTGCACCTACCAAGAACCTGGTATAACAAGCCTTTTTAGTTTTGTTCAAGTTTAATGTTTGAGTAGCTTCCACAGATTGCAACATTTTTGTAGGGCATCTATTGAATTATTGAAAGAACTGTTGCTTGTAATGCAATTAGGAACCGCCGCAAAGAAGGCGCCACCTATTATCTGTATTCTAAAACACCAAGATGGTGACCATTGTTTTATTACTATAAGTTTAGTGTAATAATATTATTTACAGCAATGAATCAGCTTGAAGAATTTCACTTTACTGTTTCTGAGATGACCTCAGAGGCCAGGAGTCCTAAGTATTTGCTCTATTCTTCAGTGTATAAATGGCAATTCTAAAAAAAATGCTGTTCTTCAGTCTATTGACGGTATAATTCAAACGAAGTATATTATATCTCAACTCTAGACTATTTTCCCAATTGACAATCATTCATATAGAAAGTATCAGAATACCGGAAATATATCAAAAAACTTATTTCAAAATGGTTGTATTTGCAGTGAAAATGCTCACGAAACAGTTCGGTGTTTAGTTGTAAGAATAAACTTCAGCAAAAGACAAAGAGAATAATGTTCAAATTACTTCTCATGCACATCGCTTACTGTTTTTTGATTGGTTGCTAAGTAAAATCATCTTTCATTCACTAGCCAATCGTTCACTAGCCAACAAAACTGACAAACGTTCTTCCGTTGACAGCTTTCTAATTTCCAACTAGAGGTGCGTGTGAAAACACTACCTGGCAACACTGTTTATCTGTTTGTGTCTTTATGTTCCTACAACTTATTTTTCAATAATTGTAATCCCACTTCATCTACTGGTTTCGACTTTCGAATCTGGATATAACGATGTTCTGTGTTCTTATCACTATGGAATTGAATACCCATCGCAGATAGCTGCAATGGATGCTCAGACTCTTTTTGTACATTTACCAAACACTCATTCAACATTACACATTATCTAAATGTTCATTGCATCCGGCTCTGAGCAGGTCGGCTGAGGTTAGGCGAACAGTGGTTCCCTAAATTTTGTCGAATTTGACAAAGAAAAAAATTTTTGATATTTTTTTCACTAATTTTCAATCACTGTAATTTGTTTTGAAAGGACACCATACACTCGTCATTCACGGATGTGCAAGAGGTTAGATTACACCCTGTATATAACGGAATTTGTAGACAAAATAAAAGACACGATTTTTCAACCAAATATTTTTCATTCATTTATTCATTTCAAAACGGCGGCTGTTGAAAGATTGAAAAATGAATCACAATATTTCAATTTAATATTAATATTGGCAATGCAAGATGTTAGATTACACCCTGTATCATATTATTATGATGATATAATTGTTAGTATATTAATTTGTATTATTTTTATTCGTTATTTTTTTTATAACTAGTCATCATAATAAAATATTCGCCATTTGTTATGATAAGTTTGATTAATTGATTTATTTTTATTTGAAAATTTTGAATAGAAATACCTATTATAACAGTAATAAAATATCCGGCTTGCTGCTTACTCCTTTTCAAATATTCTTTTACCTGTATTCTTTAACCGTATCCCAGGTCAGTCGGTACGCCTATGGAAACATGATATTACTCCCTCTCAAAGCAGGATTCAGTGGTGCCATCAAGTTGCTTTGATTGAAGTCAATGTTCAAAATATGGTTTTATGAAAATTGCAGGTTGTAATGTGATCAACAGATGAGTAATGAATGCAGAAAATGGTCAAATAATTATTCTTTTATTAAATCAAAAACTAAAATGTACCTATTCTGCGAAAATTAACTTATGAATAGTGTTTTTGTCAAAATAGTGATATGTGAGAAATGAAGTACTTTGCTAATGTGCAAATCAAATGACCTTTAAAAGTAATAATTGTAGGTTATATAAAATTAAACGAATAAAACCAGAAATACTGCCCAATAACAGTGAAAAGTGTGATAAAATTGACTTCCAATAAGTGTCTGCCCGAATACGTTCACTCAGTTTAGTTTTCTTTTAAAAAAAGTACCTGTGATCTGTTTATTGTGCTTTTCTTGAGTCCTAGAGGTATTCCTGGCTAGTGGATTCTGCTGCTACTGGGTCCATGCCCGTTTCTCTTGTTGGACGATTCCCGAATATGGATATTGCTGTGTCCTGGAGGTAAGAAGTTTTTCCTAGGTAGTTTTCAACGCTTATCGTTTCTGGATTATCAATTGACTGAATTGCTCCTATTCTCGTAGTATTTCCGTATTTATTTCATAATAAATTTTGTCACTGTGTTCATCCAAAAAAAAATTTCTTGTCTCCCTCAAATCCTCGTTATTTTTCTTCCTGGCAAATATTTCTCACAAATTTTACGTTTCTATGACACTTTTCCTCATACTACACTATACTATGGATTTTATATACAATTTACATTTCTTTACCTTACATAATATATACCGAGTTAGTTAAAATTCATATCTGACTATTTTCTGTACTAATTTTTTTATATTTTATCATTTTTCATCCAAATGTTTCTGACATGTCACTGTCATGTTTCCTCCTGATTTGATTCCAGAATACAGGATGTTCCAACTTGAATATTATTTTTGTCTACTTGAGATCTAAAGTTTTATTCATGAATTTTGATTTCAATATTTTTCATAGGTTGTGCAAATTAAATGAATTGTTGGCAACATACTTATGACAATAGAAAATCTCCACTGCTGAACTCATGAAACATCTGCGTCGACTAGAAAATGGTACAAGGTTTAAGAAAAGCAAAATGTACAGAAAAATTGCAAAACAAACATAGCAGGTATTTATGTGATATATAAGTATCATTATCCTTTTTATTCTTTTTACATTGAACAAATATTTTATCATAACAATATATATATATATATATATATATATATATATTCATTTCATTCATCATTATTATAAAGCGCAACAACCTTATACGATTATTTACTTATAACCAATCGTGATATTCACAAAATTTATGTGAACACGGCACTAAGGAATGAATGTTCTCCCCGTGTAATATCTTACGACTTCTTGATGAAGTGAATTTCCAAACTGTTGTAGCTATAATTGAAAACATCAATTATTATTATTAATATGACAAGTCGCTATGCGATCAACATAAATCGTCTACTATATTAAACGACACCAACTATTTCAGTTCATTACAGTGATCGTGTAGGTTCGGAGCCTAGTCCAAAGTGGAACCGGATGACTTTTGATATCGTATTTTACGGTGGATATTGTATTCGTGTTTTATTATATTACGTTAATGAATGAAATCTTTTAATTGATGAAATAAAGTTGATATTTGTTTTGTACGTATTTGTTGCCCTGATAATCGATGGAATTATGATCAATTTGTGTTCCAAATTCTGCACACTGTTCCGAAGGTTTTTTTTGTATTCAGACCCAGGGTCATTAAGGTTTATTTAAATGTATATTTTATATACTATCGTTTTTTTCTAAAAGACATTATTTAGTCGTATAACATTAGTTGACCTTTTTTTGATGAAACCAGGTGGGAAAACAACCCCATAAGCAGTGAGTTTGCAATATTTTTAATATTTCAAATATATTATATTTCACGAAAGGTAAAATATTATCGTTTTAGGTTGTTAGGAAATGAAAAATTTGATGGAGTGGTCAGTCGTAATGGACTTCTTTCTTTGAAAAAAAAAACAAACAATATTTCTATTGTTGATTTAACCTCAACTATAAAATGATAGGTTCCAAAACACACCAATCTCATTTTTATGTAATTCAGCTCAAATCAGAAGAAAAACTTTCCTGTCGGTTCGATCCAAATCTAAAATTCCATAACGATAACAAAAATTTAAAAATTCAGATCTACAAATCAATTGTCCATTCATAAATTAAATGGAAGCACACATAAATATGAATAGTACTACTTGCTTGGGTTTCAATCTCTATATTATTTCATTTAAAAAAAACAATGACTGAATAATTATGTATAATGTGAATTCGAATGGTACGTTCAATCGAAACTATGATTGACCTGAAATGAATGGATTGTTCAATTTCTACATTTTTCACAGATTACGGTTTTATATTATTGAATTCAAGAAAGAGAAAAACTGATAAACTGTGTGTCAAAGAAAGATAAACTATTATCAAATGACTTCTAATTAACACGAACGAAAGAACCTCCTAAGAAAGGAGCATATAGGGCAAACAAAAATTATCAATTCTTCGAAATTATTAATTCATTGCCAATATTGATATGAAAATGAAACATTGATAATTTTGTTCAATTTTCAAAAACCGTTGTGTTAGTATATCCGTTAACCCTCGGTATAATATATATATATATATATATATAGATATATATATATATATATATATATTATATATATATATTTTATATATATATATATTATATATATAGATGGTATCCACACTCGATTGCCCATTGGACGTTTCTGGAGAACGGGACACAGGATAATTTTGAAAATTTGGTTTCTTGGGTAATTAGTTCTGCTCTATCGATCTTAAATATTTTCAGTGCTGCGGCGTTCCCACTTATACTGAAAAGTAGCAACAACTTCAATATTTCAAATGAGACACCCTGTATATTATAGCATTTTTTGCTTTTCTATTAATTTACGATCATTTTTGTATTTATCCCTATACCTATCTCGAGCGATAGGCGTATTTTTTTTAAATGGAATTCCCTATATATTATCAAATAGCCTGAAAGAAAATTGAAGTTCCTTACGAATGATGTATCATGTTCCTTTACCTAAATAGTCTGGTTTCCAAAATAAAAGCAATTTTCTATGAAAATTTAAAATATCTGCATTCGAATATGTATTATTATCCATTTTGGCAGAAACACTATGAAAATCACTGCTTGTCAAACTAAAAGATTGTCTCTTTTCTGGTCACGGCACACTACTACCATTTCCATTTTCCAGTATAACAAATCGTAATAGGTAATATCACCCAATTGAATTGATCTGATTAAGATATCAAATCAGTCTGTAATGAATCTCTTAAAAATGTTCATACTTTTGGAGATATAGCTGAAACTTGTTTTTTTAACTCTGAGATGATTCAATTCACTTTTAGCAAAGATTAATTGAAAAAATATGTCAGGAAAGTTTTGAGATAGGTTTGAGTAATACTCGAAAAAAATTTCCATTAGTAATTATTTTTCAGATCATCCTTTATATATCATTTCAGATTCCACTCCCTAATCTGACTTTTTTTCGAGTATGACTCATATATATGTTCAAAATTTCCTCAGATATTTTTTTAATTAATATATGCCAAAACAGAATTGCATCTGAGAGTTAGAGAAAAATTCCAGCTGTATCTTCAAAAGTGCGATGAAACCTAAGGTCTCAAGGTTTTTTTTCTGAAGAAGAATACCCAAAGTGCAGCAGAACCCGGCTGCACTTTGGGACTTTGTGAAAGGTTGTTTGTATTTGTCAGTAGAATCCAACAACAGAATGAAATACTGGGTGTTCCATTTGAAATTGATATTAGTTAAAGTACATGTGGCAACACTGCAGTATTTATATCTCAGATCTCCAGACACGTCCAATAGGCCATCAAGTTCGGAATACCTGTATATTAATCATTCTTTGTACAATCAGTTCGTCAACTTGTCATTTATACACTTCAATACACCACAGAACTTTCTGCATGTTCTCGCTATAATCGAATTCTATGGGAAAACGCAAGCGTTCTACATACAAAGGAGCATTGGTTCAAACGAAAGTTCAAGGCGCAAATTACGCATTTAGTCAACCAAGCGTTGAGATCAAGCACGTTTGGAAACCGCTCATTACTCTTTTTGGCGGACTGCAGAGGCACGAAACTTCACGCACCACCACAGCGTGCGAAATCCCACGCATCCCTGCACATGACGGAATTACACGCACGACTGCACCGACAGATATATAAGTAAGTAAGTAGCACCTAAGCTTGTCAGTTTTCACCTGAAGACGATTGCAGATACAAGCAATCGAAACGTCGATGGACGTCCGAAACGAGGGTAATCAAAATTATTATTATTATATAAAAGATGATTTGAATCGAATTCATTTCGATGGCTTAATCACCAAACTGGCAGACCTCGGATACCCCACTTCCATAGTGAAGGTGATAGACTCCTTCCTGCGGGGACGGCGGTGCCAATGTAAAGTTGGCAACGACTTCTCAGCAGTGAAGACCCTAGAAGCAGGAGTACCGCAAGGCGCAGTCTTATCTCCACACCTGTTCTCCATCTACACGGCGGACATCCCAAAGCCTGAGAACATCTTCAAGAAACTAGCGCTGTTCGCGGACGATACAGCACTAGTGGCCAGATCGGTGAACGCAACGCAAGTAACCCGATACCTGCAAGATCAAGCAGACAAGCTTGAGGACTGGTTCAACCTATGGAAGATCGAGATCAACGCGGAAAAGAGCCAAGCCATACTCTTCACCAGAAGGCGAACAACACCATCAGGCCATGTCATCATGAATGACCAACGGATCCCATGGGCAAACGGGGCCAAATACCTTGGAGTCACCCTGGACGAAAGATTGACATTCGGGCAACACGTGGATCAGAGGCTCGGACCAGCGAAAGCAGTCCGAAGAACCTCAACCCCCTCATAGGACGCAGAAGCAACATAGACCTCCAGTTGGAGCTGCTTCTCATCAGGATCATCCTCCTCCCCATCATCCTGTATGCATCTGCCGCATGGAGTCAATGCGCACAAACATACAGGAACGTGAGCCTAAGGATGGCAGTGAACACTCCCAGATATCATGATAACAAGGGGTTTAAAGCACTCAGAGGTTGACTTCATACCACAGGAGGTACCATTTCAATCTCGCAAACGTGCCAATTTGCGAGTTGAGGACCGCTCCAAGAAGGAGCGGGGGAGGAAGGCAAGTGGAAAGTAAATCTTGTTCACGACGCATAATGTGAAGGGGATTTACTATCCATGGGCGCTCAACCTTAAGGGGCAAGGTGTGTGAATTGATTTCAGTACATATTAAAAGAGTACGGAAATTGAAAGGCTTTATTCTTTCCTGAGCGATAATATATTCACAATGAGCTAATTTCCCAGTAATAGTGAAAATCATCCAGTCGAGAGTAGAATGTGAAGTTTTATTTATTTTTTCTGACGGGTGGAAATATTAAGTATTGGAATTCAAGAAAATTGTGAGTAGATAATTTTCCTAAATCATCTATTCTAGCAGTACACGTTTTTCTCCAATAATGAAATAATCATTAAAGTAATTTGCATAATATCATAGTTTATAAAAGTTTCATAAATATCTCTATTCGTTTTGTTGTTAGAGTTTTACACTTCATTATTAATTTAATTATATTTCGTGTGTTGTTCTTTATTCGCTCCACAGTGGCATATTTTTTAAATTAACTGACATTTCCATCTCCAGTCAAAAAATATAAACTGGACGAGTATAACAATACACTCATTAGGTTTTTATGGCAATGGCAGCTTTACTTGTAGAATATTATTATTATTTTTAAATTGTTCTTCACATCACATCTATTCGAAATATTTGAATAATGGAATATACATTTTAATTATACTATTTTTCTGTTGGAAATATTTTTTTCTTGAAAAACTTTGTTGACACCTATTTGAAACTATCACAAACATAGTGGCGTAGTCATATTTAATAAAAAATTGATTTTTGGAAACGAAAATAATTTTAAGTAGGCCTTGAGACTTCGAATTTCATTATGAATTTGAGCACGACAATAGAGCTATCGAACTTCTATTATTTTGAATAAAAATCGTTCAAATCGGACAATAAATATGTACAAAATACTCAGCTTGCACTCGAACCTTTTCCCTTTAGTGAAACGACAAAACAATTTTCATTTCGTGCGAAATAATGTGATATCTTTGGAAGCCATCTTCAGTACTTCCCTGCAATTGAGTAAATATGTGTGAACCTTTAGAATATCATAACCTTTTTAATTGTAATATTTCACTTACCTGTCAAGTACAACAAGAGATCCATAAAGTATAATCATGTTATGCCATATTTTATAGGAACATCTCGATGACAAAGGAAACATTGGATCTTACATGATCAAATTCACTGACAAGATTCATTAGCATAAAGCAGAGGGAGTGGCTACCGGAAGAATCCAACGGTGAATAAAGAAAATTGAAGGTTACGAGATTCCAACACTGGATGGAAAAGGTAAAAATAACCGATTTTCTTTCAAATATTAGAACAAGTCAGAATAAAACTTGTTATCATAGTAAGAAAGGAAATTGAAAGAAATTGGTTGAAAAAGTTGTGGGTTCTTAGCATGTAGAACGTGAAAGTGAATTGAGTTTCACCTAACTTTCAGAGTAAATCAAACCATATCTGAATTAAATTATGTTTGAAATATGTTCGGATAGGTTCCCACAGTCAGGAGTTTGAAAAGTAGAAGTTCAGATTGAACCGCATCTGGAATTTGTTGATGTTTTTTCAAAAACTGAAAAAGAAAAGGATTAGATGATGAAATAAGTGTGTTTTTCCTGAGGCCTCAATCTGCTCACTCCTCAAGTATTATACGATAATAATGTTGTGTCTTGAACGCCGGGGTCTCAATCTACCTACTCCGCAGGTGTCGCCACTGGTCCTCTCTAAAGTTTCAACCTACCTACTTCTTCGACAGAACTGAGGGTTTGTGCTTGTCGGATTGCAAGTTCATGTTTGTGAACCCTGTTAGTTTGGACAATATATATTCTCGGACGTTGGAAACATGTATTTCACATAAGCCTTGAGATTCGTTGGGTATTGTGTCCTTAGCTGATCTGAGGAATTTGGTTGTAGGCCCCAAAATTTGTTTTTATTTCGTGTTTCTTCATTACTTTGCTGATTTTATCTGTAACACCTTTCATGAATGGTAGGAAAATGTGACTTCGATTTTCAGGTTTTGGAGGACGGGTTGGTCGATGGCGAATGGATCTACCGATTTGAGAGTTCTTGTAATGACTTCGTATTGTCTGCTGATCTGTAGATGAGAGAGTTTGGAACGGAGTTGGTTCGTGCAGGATGGTGTTGGGAGTTTGTTATCAGAACGTCCAGAAAGGAAATAGAGTTCTGGTTTCCCTTGTGAACTTATTGCTGTTAAGATGTCATTATGATGAAAATGTCGTCTAGGTATCTGAACCAGCAAGTAAACTAGAGGTCAAATGCTTCTATGACCTTAGCCTCGAAGTCATCAATATAGAGGAATGCAAATACTGGAGGAAGGGGGAAACCCATTCGAGCACCTTTCACTTGTTTGTAATAAGTTTCTTGGAAGAGAAAGTACGTGCGGTTCTACAACGATTGATGAGATCGAAGGTGTTTTACGGTATCTTGTGTTTAGTCTAACGTGTCCGCTAGGGGATGTTCGTATGAGGGAAACACCATCAATGTCGGTGCTTTGGATAATGTATGATTTCAGAACGTCTAAGAAGCGGAATTGATTTCTCACAAATGATGAAGTTTCCTCTGCCAAAAACTGAAGTGTGCTTACTAGATGTCGCTAAATAATTTTCACGGCTAACAACCATTTTTCCAAATTCCTCAGATCTCCTAAAGGCACAATACCCAACAAATCTCAAGGCATATCTGAAATACTATGTTCCGAGTGTCTGAGAATATTTACCGGCCAAAGTAACATGAGAGTAACTAGAAGAGTTTAGGAATATGAATTCGCAGTCAGACAAGCAAATTCTTCCTCCGCACTCTCTGAACTTCATGAATGAATAGGCAACATAATAGATTTGAAGACGGTGAAACAATCGCCAATCTGCATACCAGAATAATCCGGGAAGCCCTTTAGAGAGAGAAATACCTCAATTGTCTCAGTACCAGCGAGGATGGACGCAGACTCTCCAGCACTTGGAAGACTTTCATATCTCGCCTTGTCATTTAGCGCCATACCAAGTTCCGCCGGAAATTCCATCATAAACACCGTTCCGTACCTACAAACCCTCAGTTCTCTCGAAGGAGACCTCAGAGAGAACCAGTGACGAGACCTGAGGAGTAGACAGTTTGAGGTCTCAGGAAAAATCACTTCCTTCATCTTCTAATCCCTTTCTTTCCCAGTTCTTTGAAATTGTGTCTAGCTGGAGTTGGATCACCTCTGGGTCAGTTTATTTCTGTAATATCGCTTCATGTTTACCATATTTTTCGGTAATTTTCCCTAGAAAACTTGCATTCTGTGGATATGGCATCGGTTAGTACATCGCCATAGCTGGATGCCGTGAAGACATATCGATTTCGAAATCTGTTAGAACTTTATCATAAAATGGACAGCTGATACTTTTTTCCAGTGGCAAACATATTTTCTTGTATTTAATATCGAGTTATTCGCGTTTTCTTTCCAAGTTATATCTGAAGTGATATTCAGGTACTTGTGTATTATTTTCGTATAGTATATTGTTGTTATAAATTGTAATGGGTCTATAGAATTTGTTTCATTCAACTTAACTTCCATTTTTTTGTCCCGTTACATAGTCGGCAGCAGGCTTCTTGGAGTTTTGTAGAATATGTTATTTCATCTTTTCTGTAATTGAAAAGTCATCTATCAAGTTATCAATGGCAGAACCTTGGGATCATATAGATTAATGAGGCAAAAACAAATGTTATCCAAAAAGGAGTACTTACCAGAAATCACTTGTAACATTATTGCAAAAGTAGAATCCATTCAATAGGTCTTCATACACCCACGAAGCAAAAATCACATCAGATCATTAAAAATGACGCAAATGAATGTTTACAAAAAAATAATCTCATAGTAGTAACATCACTGAATTATTGCAATTCATCCACATTCTTCGAACCGCATGAATTCTTATCAAGACTGTGGTAGAAGATAATAATAATAATCGCTTTTATTGATAGCAAATGGTGAACAAAAAGGAACAATTGATCAATAATTGACTATCAAAAGGCAGAGTTAGCTCTAGTTCGAGCTCAGAAAGAGTCGAACAAGTGCTCTCTTCCACTCAACCCTCGAACTAAAGGAAATGACCTAAGACTAAAACTACGCAACTACTCAAAATATATACATTGTGATAAACCTATCAGAAATGATTAAAAATATATAGGGGTTGCAAAAGAATATAAATGTATGAGAATAAACCGAAAGTATGTATATAAAGTAATTTTACCAGATAACAGACAATTTTTGAGTTTGTGTTTGAAACATGCAGTGAATAGTGTTCATCATAGTGTGAATAGTGTGAATCATGTTGTAAAGCCAAGTAATATTGAAGGAGAATGGCGATTGAAACTGGACAGTGGAGTGCAGAGGTGGGGTGAATCGAGATTTGTGATGAACGTAATTTTGGTATACAGGTACGATTGTTTTAGCGAAGTTATTATATTACGGAATAAGGTGGAGTGTTCTTTTTTTTTCGGTGTTTAGCCATCCAAGATCTTGGAGGGGGGAAGAGATAGATAGATAGATATATATATATATATATATATATATATATATATATATATATATATATATATATATTTATATATATATATAGATTTTTTGGAGCTTACAATTTAAACAATTGATATAACTCTAGTCAGAAAAGTGATTACATTAACTATACAAATGTCTCTTAATATAAAATAAAAAATGAATAATAATAAAAAATATCACGTGGTATAAGTAAAATACAATGGGTATATAAAAGGAAAAGATATAATATAAGTATATCTCAGACACAGATTGATGAGTACTATATAAAGCAAGGAAATTTAAAAGTTAATCCAGACTGAGAACGGTTATAAGTTCATGAATTCTTGTTATAAATATGGCTCAATGTTACACAAGATATCAAAAACATGTTTTTTAAAAGTTTGTCTTGTCCGGGCTTCTTTGATATTCAAGCGTAACTGGTTGTAGAATTCAATGGATGCGTAATGTGGCCCATTCTCTCTATTTTTCAATCTATGCATAGGAATAATATAATTGGATTTCTGTCTGGTGGAATACTCATGTCTATATTTGTCTTCTTCAAAACTTGATTTATTCTCATATACAAAGAGTACACATACATAAACATATACGGTAAGCATTTTGTTACCCTTGAAGGTGCCACGACAGGTATCTGTGTATTTCATATTTAACATTGTTTTCATGATACGTTTTCGCATGATGAAAATACATTCCAGTTGTGTACAATATATTCCAGCAGAGGATAAACAGTCCCATAATATGTCCTTTTCAGTGCATCGATTTTCAAGTCACTTCTCAAAGCTCTAATTGCATAACAATTAGTTGCTAGTTTTTTTCCGAGATAGTCAATATGTACCTCATAATTCAGTTTCTCATGTATATAGATTCCTAATCTATATAGCTAGTCGTTCACTATTAAGCTGAAAATACTCTGAAATAGTTATATTTTTATTAGCACTTTTGAATACAATGTGTGTTTTAGATGTGTTTAAAAATAACTTGTTGAAGTTAAAATATGTGGATGTGGAGTTTACCAAATCAAGCTCCCTGTTTACTAGTACAATGAGATTGGAATCGTCAGCATAGCTCACTACTTTTGAAAATCTCAGAAAAAGCATTCATATATACAATAAATAGCAAAGGCCCAAGCACACTTCCCTGTGGTACGCCTTTTTCTATTTCAGTAAAGTCTGAGGAAAAATCAGTATTTTGTTGCCTAATATATACTTTTTGCTCCCTGTTACTCAACTAAGATTTCAAGAGATTCAAGGCATTTCCTCTGATTCCATAATTGAAAAAAAGTTTACTGAGTAAAATGGGATTATCAACACAGTCAACCGCTTTACTGAGATCCAGAAAAACACCACAGGCACAAGAGTCTTGTTCGAAAAAGTGATGAATTTCATCAACAAACCTGAACAAAGCTATTTCGATACTTTTTCCTGGAAATCATTGTACAAACCATGTACCTCAAAGAAATTCATAATTCTCATTGAAATAATCACTTCAAATAATTTATAAAGAGCTGTTAGCAACCTAATTGTTCTGTAGTTAGTCATGTCATTATGTTCTCCTTTTTTATATATAACTACGGTTTCATTTGATCTGACCGGATACTTAGACAATCATTGAAAATGTGACAAAGAACTGGTAATAAGGACGGTATACACTTTTTTACAATTTTTAATGGTACATTGTCTATACCACTGCTCATTTTATTTTCGAGTTTGCAGCTAGCTTGAATTATTTTCTCTTCACTCACGGGATGAAGAAATATTGAGTTTTGATTTGTTTTACTAGAAGTAAGATTTTCACTGTAATGTATTACTTGACTCTCGATAGCGGAATTCACAAAATCAACATTAAAATCATTTGCTAAATTCACGCCGTCTCCATGAGTATCGTGTAAAACAGTGGTCCTATTTCCTGCCTTGTCGTTGAGAACATGTATCACATTCCAGGTGGTTTTTGATTTATTGTCACTTTCTTCAATCATATTTTTGAAATAGTCACTTTTTGATTTATTCAGAAGTAGTCTGTAGGATTCCCTGTCTCCATTATATAAATTTTTAAATTGATCATTACCAAGAGCCAGTATCTGCAAGGTGCTTACTTTTTCTTCCATACTTCTGATTTCTTCATTCAACAACCGTTCTTTGTTTTTCATTGGCTTTTTTGGACTTTTTAAATTGAAAGAAAGAATTGAAAAGATCACCAAATTTACTCGAGAAAATATTCCATTTCGAATTAGAATCAGCTTCACTAAAAACCTGACACCAGGTAAAGTCGGCCTAACTCGGATATGAAATTGTCAATGGTTCTTTCTGAGAATATTCTTTTATAGATGAAATTAGAGTTTTTGGTACATACAGGCTGTTTAATAGTTATGAGTTGAGCTCGATGGTCTGTGAGGCATGAGTCTTTAACATTTGAGGTATAGTTTAGTTCCTTTCTGATTATAATATTATCAATACAGGTTCCCGATCTGTTGGTTACACGAGTGTATTCATGAATAGTACGGCAGCGTCAAAGGTGTTCAAGATATCTAAGAATTCGGATATGATCTCGTCAGCCGAGTCCGCAGATAAGGCGTACACAAGAATTCTGGACCAGTTGCATTCGCTGGTCGTCTCTTTTGGAGATTGCGGGGCCAAATATTATATCTGCGTTATTCGAGTGTGAAAGAACTAATGATTCACAGAAAGTTTTTTCCTCTTTTATCTAGCATATTTCTGTTAGCATACATCAATTTAAGGTTACATAAAGCTCTTCGAATTAGTAGATTGACATGGCCATTGAAATTGATGGAGGAATCAAGTATAACTCCCAGGTTTTTCGAGCTGTCAGAGAATGGAATGCTATTTTCCCCAATTTTTATACACATTAAGTTTTTGCAACGAACACGAGTGGCCTTTTCATCAATATAAAAATTGGAATTTTCACTTTCAGATTTCTCATAGGTGTTTTTTGAAGTGGAGGAAATCCTTTATGAACACATTGCAGTAGTGTGGCACTTCCTGACTAAGATTTATCCACTAAAACCTCCACCTCGTAGGCTCGTCTGGCCGTGGCATCCGATGACACTTTGCCCTTTGGCCCATCGTATCTTACCTGATAAGAATCTTTCAGGTGTAGTTCAATGTCCAGCGTGGCTTTATCCAGGAAAGTAGTTGTTTTCTGTTAGATATTACAAAAAATACCTTCATTTTTATTGTAGACTGACTTTAGCAACACCTTGTTCGTATTTACGAACAAATCAATTTATTTTCTACTCCTTAAGTTCAGTTTTTATTTTCTTAAATTTTTTTATATACTGTAACTGAATGTCTGGAGGCATTTTGTTCGTTTTCTATATACTCAAGATTACCATAAAAAATATGTAATTTGTTTTCATTACCTATCTATCTATCTATCTATCTTAACCTTTTTCTGATTGGTGTTATTTGGTTGAAATATGGCCTAATTATTGGACAAATATAAAAAATTATATTTCGTGGAAAATCCCATTTCCCACCATTGGTATAAAGTGGTCATAAAAGACGTGAATAATGGGAAATGATGTGAGTTGAACTAGCTTCAATGACTCTAAAAAGACAGAATGTCGTTGATTGACACTGTTCCCACCAGTTTCATCGTTATGTCGCTATTGGATAGAAGGTAAATTGACATCAAATCCTCATATTCCCACGAAGCAAAAATCACGTCAGATCACCAACAAATGGCGTAAATAAATGTTTACGGCAAAGTACTCTCATAGTAATAACATTACTGAATTATTGCAATTTATCCGGCTTTTTGAATTCTTCCAACCGCAAAATGTTCAACAAATTATACATTCGAATTATTTTTATACCTCATTGGAACATTAAATACAAGAATTATTGCACTTCAGCTCGCGTTTCAAATCCGTTTAAAGCCGCATTCTGCAATTATTTATTCTTAACCAACTCCGCCTTGACGCGCAGTCGGGCAACTTTTGGAACCTGTTCCTACTCGAACTTGTATTTCCTTTTACTCTCACAGAGTACCTATATCAAATACTTCGACGATAATTGCAATGGATGTTTAAATTTTCTGCAGTTATTTTTTTTCTTACCAAAAGTAGTATTTGATAAGCGACGGACGGGGGGATAATTTTCCCGTCTCTCGCGCAGTTCTATAGCAAAATAACGGCCTCATATAGGCTAATCAGAATCGGATTAAGAACCAAAAAACCTATACGCAGGTAGATTTTATTCCAATTGTTACTACTAATATCAGGTATGATTTCAGAATACCAATTCTACCACTACCAATATATAATGTAAAAACCAAACCTAACTTTGACTAACATGGCCAATCAAATTGATTATATCATTGTTTAATTATATTTCTGCCTGCAGGCAGAATAACCAAAAGTATTTAAAAAATAAACGGAAATAATAAAAATCATGATATGAATATAAGAATATGAAAAACATACTGGGCATTTCACTGAAACAAACAAATATTGAAGGGTAATTTTTTTTTAAATAAAACAACTGGGAAAGGCGTAGGCACAACAGTAATCAGTGACCAGGGCAGCGAATGCTACAAAATACTATTAAGTAGTGGCGTTTATACTGGAGAAGTACATGGGCAAGAATGAAAGAATAGCAGACGCCTGGGAATATGTAATGTTCACAGATTCTTTGATCGCTATCGAACGATCCCCAAGCATCTCTATTAGCAAAAATCAAGGTTATTCACTATAAATTACCCACCCCTTATCATCGTTATATAGTACAGTAGCGTGCAGATTCCTGGAGATACAATTTTTTTTTAAATGGGATACCCTGTATATTATTGAATTTTTGGAATCTTTTTTCCATAAATATACCATATGTTACCCCTATTTTATGCAGTTTTTTGAGTTGATTAAATGTCGAGTAACTTAGACTAGTTATTACTGTTGATACCTATCTTATGAAAGCTTATATTTTTGAAGTAAGCTATGAAAATGACAACTATATTATGTTTGTTTAGTGACATTTCCTTAAGGTAATAATCAAAATAGTTTACAGTGAGAAAAAAAAAGTTCAAATATATATTTGTTATATACAAAACAACAAAAATAAACGTGCAGCATATATAGGGTGTCGTAACCAAATTGTCCAACACCGTCAGAAAATACATTCAAGAATATTTACCAAAAGGTGAATCATACCTTCAGTAGAAATAAGCGTGTAGTTTAAAAAAACCAGGAAGAACAGCTAAATATACTGACAGGTGAGTAGACTTTTTTGAAACATTGTATTATCTTTTAGAAAATTCTGAATGTAGATTAAAAAATGTAGCCGATCAATTAGGTAAAAGTTTTTCCAAAATCCAACGTACTTTGAAAAATAACAACTACAAACCATATAAAATTTTACTCGAACAAGTTTTAACTGAGATTCGTAAGAGGAAAAGGCTGGATTTTGCCAACAGATGATTGAAAATTTGAATGAAGATCCCGATTATTTAACTAAAATATTAGTGACTGATGAGTCATCCTTTTCTACTGCAGAATTTTCAATAGCAAAAACGAAGGTCCTTGGAAAAAAGAACAACAGAAAAGAGTGGTGAAACAAATAGAGAAAACAGAAGGAACGGAATTTTTTGAAATACAATTGTTGGCCCTATATTTTATGATTATATATTAACAGGAGTTAGCTATCAAGAAATACTCATCCCAGAAGTAGGAAATATTCTTTTACAGAATTTCTCGAAAGCCGGGCTTGCCAGAATGATTTGGATGCAAGATGTGAACGGGTAGGACAACCGTTCAAGATCATTTGAATAATGTATTCCCAATATGGATAGGAAATAATGGAAGTATCAAATGGCCACCTAACAGTCCGGACTTGATCCCTATGGATTGATTTTTCTGGGGATTTCTCATTGTTAATAATAATAATATTCAACTCATAAAAGACACGATTCGACTTGAAATAGAGAATCTGAATGTCAATAATGAAGCAATTTCCAATGCACTCATAAATATAAGAAGACTTTATCAATTATGCATTGACAATAATGGTGGACATCTTTCATGATTCATCATGTTATTTAAATTTCCTAAATAAATATTTGTTACCTATTTTTGTATACATTTCTTAACTTTTTCTTCCTCACTGTAAACCATTTTGATTATTCCATTAAAGAAATGTCACTGAACAAACATAATATTGAAAATGTCAACTTTCATAGGATAGGTACACTAACAACTAGTCTAACTAAGTTATTCGACGTCCAACTCAAAAACGGTATAAGATAGGGGTAACATATGGTATATTTTCAAAATCAGGAAAAAAAGATCATCCAAAAAATTCACTAATGAACATTTCATTAAAAAAAATATATATTATTTTTATCCCCTGAAATCTGCACGCTACTGTACATTCAACTTTTTTATATAGGCAATAATAACGATGATGAGGGGTGCGAAATATATAGTGAACAATACAGTACCAAGGGTAAACTAAAAATTGAATAGTCTTGTTTCCATCACAAGTTGGGATCACTGGAAATGAAAAAGCTGATACTATGGCTCTTAACACCTTCGCAAAACCAGCAGCGTGAGCTATCAAGAGGACATCACATGGAGATTTATACAGACGAATAAAAATGCATATCAGCAAAATATGGCAAAAAAATGTATGTTATCACGAAAAAATAATCGAATGCAACTTGTCATATTTCAAATGAAATCTAATAGAAAGTATAACTCATTCGTATACAAAGAAAGTGGAGAAGTTTGAGGAAAAAATAGGAGAACTTAAAAAAGTGGTTCTATGTGTCTCAATGTTCAATCGAGAGAAATTCATATAATTTTTTGCAAATTTAACAAGATTTCAACATCGAAGGAAAGTTTTCATCACCACTTTCAGTTCAAGAATTCCAAAAAAATAATTACGTTGTAACTTTCGAACCAAGGGTTCCGTACCATAATGTAATTCATTTAAAACCATACATTTGAATCATATTATGCAAAAACGAATCCTTGGATTTAAAAAAACCTTCCATGTTGTGACATTCAATGATGTGACCTTGACTCCCCGTGCCCATCTATTGATTAATCACAATAACTTTTTTTTTGCTTGTTGCCGGTTACATGAAACTGTTCAAATGTTAACATGAGAACCTCCTCATGTATGTGCAAACTTCAATCAAAATTATTGCTGAACTATTCTCATTCTAGTTGAGTAACAAAGTTACCTTCGCCTGAGCCCAATAAAATGAAATTCATGAATAAATATGAATATATAAAGTTTTCGACTCTCTACTCTTCTGGTCTCTTTTATCAGCTGTTGTTTCCAGGTCAATTTCGAGTCCAATAATATCACCCCGAGATACTTGATATCTCCCTTACTCTGTAGAGTTTCTCCTCGAAGTTTTATTGGCCTTAATTCTTCTAGTTTCCGTCTTCCCTTGAATGGTGGCATTTTCAGGGATGTCCAAGTCCGTCCATCTGCTTAACAAGTTTAGGAACCCTTGCAAGCGATACCTGTACGTGTTGTTGCCCTCCCCGTGTTCTAGGACGACTATGCCGTCAACATACCCAAGGGTTATGTGACTTTTCTCTCAGAGACCCCAGTAGTCCGTCCATGACCAGATTCCACAGGACTGGAGAAAAAACTTTTTCCTGTGGGCATCCTCCAACCGCCGAGGCCACTACGGTCTCCCCTATTAGGGTTGTGTGAATCACCTTGTTTCTCAGTTTCGAGTCTATCCAAGCCACGCAAGGTTTCTCGACCCCTCTTTGTCGAAGAGACTCGATGATTGAAGTTATACAGTTATTATTAAAAGCTCCTTCAATAGCTAAGAAGGCCGCTATCAGTACCTCTTTGTTTTCCAGCGGGTTCTCCACTCGTTCTACCACTTTGTGGAGTGCTGTTTCTGTTGAGCAGCCTCTCCTATATGCGTATTGGTCTCAATGCAGTGGTATCTCTACCAGTGCCCCGTCCCTTTTATAACCATCCACCAACTTGTCCACAGTCCAGATGGTATTAGAACTGCGAAAAGGTACCATGGTGACTGTCCGTCAGAAATTTGTGGTTTCACGTAATTGTTTGATGTGGCAACACTGTTACGGTGGACTTGGATCTTCAGTGAAGCTATTTTTGTCTGTATTCCTACTAAGTAATGCATTGTTTTCTCATTCACTTCTTGCATCGCCTACACTTCCTTCTTTGCTTATTCTCGGACTGTCGTTTTTTTATCTCACCGCTGATTCCTTCTATTAGTCTCCAGACTGTGTTGAGATCGGCATAAATTTTGTCAACATCTTCCTTCGTCCAGACAAATCTCGACAATAAAAGTTGAGGGCCTACTGCCATCTACTCGGACAGCAAAGCTGCTATTATGTCGTTAGGCGCAAATAGGATTGTATCCAAACTGGTGTCCGAGTGTAGAAACGCCATAGAAAGTTTATCGAAAATAAGCAAAGTCAGCCTCATATGGGTCCCGGGACACTCAGGTGTCGCCGAAAACAAGGATGCAGACAGATTAGCCAAGATGGGATCGGGAAAGACCCCAGTCGGACCTGAACCCATCTTGGGAATACCCAGCAGCCTGGCAATCTCAAATATGGAGGAACTGCTACGAAAGCAGTTCCTCAAAGCATGGCAAGAGGCGCCAGGCATGAGGCAATCAAAGCTCCACATAAAGGGGCCATCAAAAAAAATTTCTAAAGAGATCCTGTCACTTAACAGACGGGACATCAAGACTGTGACTGAGCTCCTAACGGGACATAATCACCTGAACAGGCACATGGAGCTTATCGGGATCACAGATGATCCCCTATGTAGATGGTGCCTGGAAGATGACGAGACATCGTCGCACATCCTCACTGAGTGCCCAGCTTTGGTGCACCAGAGGGAGATCAACCTTGGGAGCATAATTCTGAACCCAGAGGACGTCAAGGAGATTCAGCTGAGGAAGTTGCTGAATTTTGTCAAAGAAATCGGCATGCCCAGCTGATTTTCTCAGAACAAGTGGGCGCACAATGGGCCCAAATAGAGAGGCCTACGTGCACAGGGTTCTTCGGAACCAGCCCACCTTGTGCGAAGAAGAAGACTACATGTGCGAAATTACAAATATTTTCCTTGAATAAGTCTCCGCGATATACACATATCTCACAAGTCTCGACAACTTTTTATATTTGTCCATACTAATAACTCAGAATTTCAAACAGTTTTTAACGAGAATACTCATACCTCCATTGATGTAGAGGGTTCTGAGATAGCAGGACGCCATGGTATAATTTATTTAACCATTCACGACATTGTCAATTCAACAAAAGCCTTCATAGATTATAATAATGGTATAAATTGCCCTACTACTCAATTCTACCAACATAAAAAAATATATAAAAAATAAAATATAAAAACACTACAGAGAAAATGTTTGACATATTGAAGAAATCTACTTTAGAACTGTGCTTATTGGTTTGGTCCAGCATTTTAACAATTGACTCATTCATATTAAATGTTAGGAGCTCTGAGGTTTCTGGTGGATTTATATTACCATTAATGATTTTGTATAAAAATATAAGACTTGTTTTATATTCATACTCTCCTCTAGCAGAACCTAACCTATATGCACAGTACCTCAAAAACTTTTTCTGAATGCCCTCAAGCAAGTCACTATCAATACTATAGTATGGGCTCCATTGTATTGTATTCAGTAATGGACCTTACCAATGAGCAATATAGCAGTTCGACGATGGTCACATTGAATGAATTAGAGTTCCTAACAATTTCAAAGAACGTGAAGCCACATCATTTATGTGCTGTTTGAATGGCATTTTTCAATCAAATATAACTCCCAGATCTTTGACATTATCTGTTTCACCAAGAACTGTTCCTTTGATTTTATATTCAAAATGTATAGGATGTTTTAATCTGCTGAAAGTGATCTTATGACACTCATCAGTGTTCAACTGTAACATATTAATATCGCACCAACGTGAAAAGTTATTTGGGTCATATTGCAATGATTCAGCTATAAATTTTAAGGAACATCTCGAGATCGTCAGCAAACAGAAGACATTTATTCTGAAGGATACTACAATCTACATCATTAATGAATAAATTAAATAATATCGGTCCTAAATGTGAACCTTGGGTACTTCTGAAGTTACTGTAACCGGCATTGAAATAGAATGTCCATATTTAATATACTGTACTCTTTCATTGATAACAATAGCATTAAGTTTTGCGATTAATAGTTCATGGTTTACACGATCAAATGCTTTCGCTAAACCTGTTTCTTATTCTCTAAAGCGTTTATAATGTAATTTTGGTATAAAATTAAATTGATACAGGTAGATTTACCTTGGCTAAGACCATGTTCCAGTTCCAAGAAAGTTTCTTTGTTATTAAGTTATCCAGCATTTTTGGTGGTTCAGACTGATTGCATACTGCCCTGTAGTTTTTTATGTTATTATGACAACCATTTTTGAATATAGGTCCTACATAACTATGCTTCCAGAAGTCTGGAAATGGTGTGGTTCTTAAAGACGATTGAACAGTGATTGTATGGGTTGAGCCAGAGTAAAAGTACATTTTTCAATTAAATAGAGATGTATTCCAACCAGACCAGACGTAAATTTCCAAGGCAGTAACAAAGTAAGATGATTATTTCTTCAACATCTACTGTATACGAACTAACATCAACAATTTTACTGAATCTTTAATCAAGTAGTTGATCAACTGATTCTTTACTGTAAACAGTTGAATAATATGTAGCGAAAAAATTTACTCTATCTGAACTATGATCAGCAACAGATTCCTCATAAAACATTTGTACTCGTAAAGTATAAGATTTCTTCTTATCATTAAAACATTTCAAAAAGGTTCGTGATTCATTTGCTGGCTCTAATACTACAAAATTCTTCAAACATTTAATGAATACTTTTTTATATTATTTATGATCTATTTTTTTTTTAGTAATCATTCTTCTAAGCTCTGAGTTATACCAGACTGGCAAAGAAGATGAGAAATCAATTATTTAGAGTTATAAAGCGGTTGTTCTTCCACTCCAAGAGCCAATTATCACTCAACATTACAATATCAATATTATCATCTAGTAACATAGCTAAAGCGAATTTCATTTGTTTCTCAAAACACTGAATGTTCAAATGCATTAGTTTCCTTTATTTAACACTGGTCTGTTTCCTAAACAATGTATTCGCCCCCTTTTTTATTAATTGGTTTCAATAACAACTTGATTAACATTTCCTATAAAATTATCACCTTTCCTGCCGCCCTTGGGAAATGAAAGGACAGAAAGCCTGTGTATTTGTGTATTTCGTAAACATGACTTGGGGTGGTGGAGCAGTGCAACGCCTGGCATTATTCCAGTATTGTGCGTGTTTGGAAAAATCGTATTTCTTGGAGCGGCATTGTCACATGTGTTTCGTCGAATAAATTACATTCGCGGAAATTGAAGTGGTGATGTAATCTTGCACGGAATGCATGAGAGTTTCGGAATGTTTGAATTTGCGAGACTGTGGAGATGGTACCGGTTTCCTAATTTGAATAATGGGAAAGTTTCTACAGGGGGTTCCAAACGATAGAAGCCACCTTCAATAAAATCAAAATACAACGATAATGCTGGAGATTCATCAATTCAACCCATTGAGCCCCAGTGTGAAATATGATGATCATTTCGAAAAATTTAATTGGTATCGATTTTATTCTTCTCGCATTGTTGAATAAAAATAGATCAGAAAAAAATTCAAGTGCAATAGAGAATAATACATTTTGTTGGCACTTACAAAATATAATGTAGATATGATTATTTGGAGTTCAGTTATCGTTGACGTGTAGTCATTTAGTGATTTTTCGTGATATATCACACATAAATATTTCATAATGTACAATGAGATAATTTTAGCAATAAATAAAATATTGGTGCGTTTGTACACCAATGGCACATCGGATAAACTCTAGCATTATTTCGACAAGCTCACATAAGATTTCCCTAGTTGTTAGCCAAGAGCCAACGTGAGGATATTTCAGGACCGATTCATTCATGGTACGGCATATTGGTGCGATAAATTGTAAAAGTCTTTTAGAAAGTTTTTAGCACAAAAAGATCAGAAGAAGCTATTGACTGCAATATTATTTTCATAAAAGTAGATTATTTTTATACTTATCATTGATGTTGTCTATATACCTCCAGATATTAATAGTCTCACATAGGACGAAATTGTTGACGATGAGAACTATCCACCAGAAAATGAATTGGCTGATATAGCTGGAACTTTTGAACTGTGCTTCATTTTCACCAAGCTGATGTGAGGAAGCATCAAATGAAGAAAATGTGACATCTATAAGAAAATGCTCAGTTCCTGGGTTCTTTCTGAACCAAAATGGCTACTAAGGGATATCGAATATTCAAATTCTTCAAAACGCAAGGAATGTACTGATAAAGAACGTATCTGGAATGAGCTTGACGATGGAATTCTCCAATTGGTTACCGTGAAATATGCTCAAGTTAACAACCGTATGGATTTTCCGAAGTCAGACCATTCTTGGATGCAATCAATAGAAATAATCCACAGTGGGTTGTTTTTGCATTCAATCTGTCCATAGATGAACAAATGGTGCCATGTTATGGAAAACATTCCTGCAAAATATTCATAAAAGGCAAACCAGTGAGGTTTGGTTTCAAACTTTGCTGCATTTACCCAAAAGATGGTTATACATTTTATTCCGTTCCCTATGCAGGAGCTAGTAAGGAACACTCAAAATTAGCACTTGGTGGTGATGTTATCATGTTTTTGATTTCTGATAATCTTATGTCGCATAAAATTTTCTTGATAATTTGTTTTCTTCATTTTCACTATTTGAACGGTTGAAAAATTATGGGTCTTTTGCAACTGGTACAATAAGAGAAAATGGAACACACCACTGTCCTCTTGAATAGTCGAAACAATTTTCTAAACGGGGACGAGAGTCTTATGTTTCTGCATTTGAGGCTAAAACTTGAATTTCCCTGGTGCCCTGCAATAATAACTCAACGGTAAATGTCTGCAGAAATGGTTTCAATATGCAACCAGTATATCATGTGGAACGATATAACAGAAAAGAAGAAAAAAAGGGGAATCAACGAACGTCAGCCTCATATTTCACAATGCCCTAGAAAGTATAGTTGTGATTGCTTGGAAGCTTTACAAAGTGGACAATCGAACAAAAATGTTCCAACTTGATTTCAAGTCACACTTGCTTCAAGTCTTTTGAAAAATGAAAGGGTATCCGTAGTAAATGTCTCTCGCCTCATTGCAGAAATTGCTTTTGATAAAATTGATCATACTATTACTGATAGAAGTAAAGCTCGAAGAAGGTGCAGAATATGTCATAACCATGCAAAATATATTTGTGGAAAATATAAAGAGCATTTACACGTAACATACTTTGCAGAATATCGCGAAAGATAGATAATTTGGTTATTACTTCTTATCACCTTGTTCGGGTCTGATTATTTTATTTTGTATCCTAGTATCAAGTTATCACTGCCTATGAATATTCAACTGATTATGACTAGTTTTTATAAAATGTTTTGAAAAGTGTCCTGTACTTTCCCTACCAGTGGTGCGTGAATGAACCGTGTTTTTTTTGGGTTCTTAATTTTTTTTATTGTTAACCATGAAAACTTATTTTAGAGGGAATAATAATTTTTTTCTATAACTCTGATTGAATGAGTTCAAGAAGTAACATTGTAATTGATTTGTTTGAAAATATGAACAGGATTGATTTGTTGAAAATATGAATAAGATGTTCATAAAATCAGATGTGCAATCATCTGCGACTGAAAGATAAACTTCAGTCACTATCTTCCATCGTTCAAGATAACCTCTTGTGGGGTATTCATGTTGAAAACGGAAACATTCTCGATTGAATATTGAATAGAAATATTTTTCTATGCAATATTCGATCGAGAATGTTTCCCTTCTCAACATAAACAGGATGTTCATGAAATAATTTTATTCAATATTCAATTGAGAATGTTTCCCTTTTTAACATTGCAATGATTCCCCCAAGTCTCAGTATATACTGAATTCCATATGGCTCTCGTAATACCTTGAATGAAGGTAACGGAAATGGAAAATATTTGAAAAAATCAAACTTCAATACCTACATGGTATATTGAAAGAATGATTTTCAACTACAACAATTTGATCTTTGGAAAACTTGTGGAAGCTATTGAAAACTCTATTTTCTCTTGGAAAAAACCAGCAGAGAGAAAATTATCAAAATTAATTTGTAGAAGAAAGAAAAAAAATGGAATGAAAAAAAGGATAGATCAAATAACGAAATACTTTGAGATTAAATTTAAAAAAAAATGTATATCAACGATTAAACTGATTATACTTGGAAATGTAGATGAAAAAATAACAGGTGAGCCGAATACTTTAAAGAGATACTCTATGAGGGAAATGCAGAAACCGATAATGGAAATAGTGTTATTGTGGAAGAAGAGGGGAGGTAAACTAGGAGTCGATGTTCGCCTACTACTATTTTTTTTAAATGACAAATTACAAATAGCAATAACTCTATTTCAAATGCAACACCTATTTCAAATGCAACACCCTATATTTTATTGCATCATTGCATGGCATTTTTCAAGAGCTTTTTGTCGAAGTAGGGTTTGTGGGATATACTTTATAAATTTTGTAAGATTTAATGCAAAATAAGAAATATTGATACATCCGTGTACTTTCAATAATTGTTAGTAATGAATTTCACCCGCGAAGAGTTCGTGAATATGGTTTACTGTATTGGCGAAGCTGACAGAAATCCTTTATTAGCAATCAGAATCCAGCCCCTTAAAGACCAACCACACCTTCACGTGGTATGGGCGAACGGGCCGCGAGCATGGCGTGAGTGGGGCAGCTTGCCGACATTCGCTTTGGCACATGCGCGGCCGCGACTTGACTAACGAGGCTCTGGCAAACAGACCCAAATCCAAGCTGTGAGCGCCGTGGCGACGGATATATGGCACCGGGGTCTCAAAAGAAACGGTGCCGCAACGGAGCCTCCGAGAAACAGGGCAAAATCTCGTAGTAATTAGCATTAGGCCTGTGCAGGGAGCACCACAGGGCTGGACCAACCCCTTTCCCCTTACTCTCTCGTGGAAACAAACGACCACTGAGACGAAATACTAAAAGGTTTCTTTCATGGCACTGAAGAGGATATGATCCCATGCATTCTCCGAGATCGGAAGAGGACTCTTCAGGGTGAAGGACAAACGATAGGGGTCGCCCACATAACCCTCCAACACCGTAAGGTAGCCACGGCAGTATTTGCAGTTGCTAGGAGGGAACTCGAAGTGGCCCTTAAACGAGAACCATGGATGCGACATAGTGAAACAATTCGTATCAGGTAAGATACAATAGGCCAAAAGGCACAAGTGACATCGGAGGCCTCGACCAGACGAGCCTATGGGGTGGAGATCATAGTGGGTTAATCTGAGTCAGGGAGTCCCACACTACCGCAAGATGTCCTTATAGGATTTCCTACACCTTCCAAAAAAAAAACTACCATAAAAAAATGTCCAGAAGGAAAAACTCCAGGGTGTCTTCATTCCAAAAGCTAAGAGATCGGTTTGAACTCACTCGTAGTGTTTTTATACCAAACAGGAAATTGTTGGTGGTCGGATCAATGAGGAAAATGCGTAGGAAGTTTTATTGATGCTTCAGAAAAATCCTCACTTAAGTACCAGTGAAATAGCAGCGGAAACGAGTATTTCACAAAGAATGGAATAATATTGAAAAATAAGTTCCACCCTTATCATCTGATCAAGAATTGTATGGTAATGATTTTTCAAATAAAGTTGCGTTTTGTATTCAAATTGAGGACATGATTGACGGGGATTATGATACAAAATTCTGTGTTCTGATGAAGCACCGTTTAAAAACAACGGATCGGTCAACAGACATAATATGCATTATTATACAATCGAAAATTCTCGTTGGTTGAGGACTGCTGATCACCAGAAGCGAAGGACGCTTAATGTTTGGGGGGGGGGGGGATCATTGGAAATCACATCATGGGACCTTACTTTTTCGACAATGTGCTGAATGGTAAAAGGTGTTTACATTTTCTTCGCGATCATCTTCCAGAAATGTTAGAAGAAGTGGATTTGGACAACAGAAGGACCATGTGCAGAGCAATAATTTTTGGATCAATCCTATCCTAATCGTTAGATAGACACTAGAGGGGTACTATTCCTTGGCCTGCCTCAGACCATATTCCTACATATTTCTTCCTTTGGGATACGTGGAGGAAAGAGATCGTCCAACAACTGCAGATGATATGGAAAACAGGATCACGGAAGCCTTCCGTTCAACTGATGGAGCAATGCTTGCTAGAGTTCGGGGATCATTTACTAGAAAACTAGCAGCTTATGTGGAACATGATGGTAATCTATTAGAGTATTTATAAGTAGCCTTTTTCTAAATTTTTACATTGTTTCCTGTTAATCATCTTTTCCTGTTCTTGTAAAGATTACAAGAATCCGTTCCGTTGTGATGTACTCCTGTTTCTATTAGAATTTCATTTTGGTGAAACATATTATTTTCAGAATTGTATGGATATGTCAAATTTTACGACAGCGGCCTCGGCCAGCGGAATCAATTCCTTTTTTTTTCAAAAAATCATCAACATTCCTTATTTTGCAACATATTTTGCAAATTTTACAAAGTAGACCCCAGAAACCCTATTTCAGCAAAAAGCTTTTGAAAAATATCATGCAATTATGCAATAAAATATAGGGTGTTGCATTTGAAAAAGTAAAGTTATTGCCATATATAATTCATTTAAAAAAACTTGTAGTAAGCGGTGGAACATCTAATCCCAAAAAATGAGCTAAAGCCTGAGGAATCGACTGAAGAAAAGTTGGTTTAGTTATCTCGAATTAGAAAATTATGAATTTTTCTGTGGGTGTATGCACGACGCTATTTTGATACATAAATCAACATAAGTCAAAACTATTGCAGATACGCAGATAAATCTGAAAAACCCGGATGTGTTATATCGACAATTTATTGACGAATTCAAAAATGTAACCAAAATGAGGTTGTCATTAAAAAAAACAGAATTTAGTTGTGTATATTATTTTTGCGCATCCTGTTTAAAAATTGAAATATTTTCAGAATGTGCCACATAGTCGGACCTATCGTTTTAAAAAAATATCGATAAAAAAAGTTGGAGCTTGCACGCACCCCTGGGTCACTCTGTATATATATATATATATATATATATATATATTGAGACTCAAATAAACTTTTTTTCTCTCTCTATTTTCGTCCTTTTTACTCAAAAGCGTTTCGTTTGAAACGTTACATGGAAATGTTGCACAGAAGCGTTTCATTTGAAATGTTTCATAAAAACGTTGCACTAAAATTCGAATTTGAAATTTTACTTTCATCGCGCCCAAAGAAATGTCACTTCAAAAACCTATTTACGATATTCTACAAATGTTCATTACTATCGGCGAAGCAATTCCAGATACAAAACTTGATTAGTATTTTTTTCCTCTATTATCTAAGAATTGATTATACTTGAAGAATTCCAAGTATCTATCGATGACATGATAACATTCATTTCACTCAATTGTTGGTGCAGTTGATCTGATAATTTTGAATTCCTGTCCAATATGCATTGAAAATACATAAAAAGATACACAATTTTGGAATTTTCTGAACTTTGTTTTCACAAAAAAGTTGAATTTTGTGGTTGTGATCACAAATCTGAAGAGAATCAGTCTGTCTTGCCCTCTGATATAATTTTTTGAAAATGTGGATTGTTACATCATCTCGGACGTGGAGTTAACAACTTAGTCATTGAGCTTTCATGAGAAGTGAGACACACATCAGAAAAGTCTGAATCCAAATAAGTGCCAGTCAATTCTTTTTGGTCCTAAACACAAACGACTTGAAAATGAAGTGTTAATCCAAATTATACTTGGTCAAGATAGTCTCCCAATAGTCAGGGAGTGTACGAATCTGGGCTTGTCGATTCCGACCTCAGATTCAACAAACATGTTAGTTAGCTCGCTCCGTCAAAGTTCCTATAACGTTTTACGCCAGTTGTACCAGAGTAGAGATATTATGTCCTCCAAACTGAAACTGAAACTCTGTGAAACACTCATACTATCAGAACTTTCATACTGTGATATTATCTATGGATTTGCTTTGACACAAGATAATGTGAAACGTTCACAAAAAATTCAAAATAGTTGTATTCGTAATGATCTAAATTTTTTTAAAGAAAAAAATTGTACACCACTGAGATATTTCAAATTAAAACTCACTTTTTAATTCCCCGTTCAATTTGTGATAAAAAATCATGTCTGCCTTTTTTCCGTATGGGCCGCCGTTTCTATGCAAAAAAAAACATCTTAACGCGTATTTGTCATTACTTAAACACATTACCTAGTCCTACTGTCAACATTCTGTTAGATACGAATATTTCAACGAAATATCAAATTAGCGTTTCTTCATTTATGAGCTTTCAGATTGGTATAAGATTAATGATAATGAGTAATTGCTTTTTCTTTTATCGAAATGAATGGAAAATTATACAAATGCGGAATTGTCAGACATGCATTTTGTCTATGGTCGAAGTAATGGAAATGGTCGGCAAGCTCGACCATTGTATGCTGAGTTGTATCCAGGACGTAGGGTACCGCATCACACAATATTTGCTGGTCTTCACCAACGTTTGCGCGAAAATGGTACATTTGAGAAACAAACGGCTTACCGCGGGCGCCAACATACTGAATGTAAGCAACTTAACTGTATTTAAAATTCTTAAAGAACAGCAATTGTTTCCGTTTCTTATTCAACGTGTGCAAGCTCTACTACCTAAAGACTTTTTTCCGCGCCTAGTTTTTTGCCATTGGATTCTTCCTCAAATCGCTTAAATTCCCAATTTTTGAAATAGCGAATTGTTTACTGACGAGGTTTTTTTTTGGACGACAGTGTATACGAAATTTCCATAACAATCACCTCTGGGCTGAGGAAAATCCACATGGAATCTTTGAAGCTCATTTTCATCATCAGTTTTCAGTACATGTATGGCTTGGCGTACTTGATGATCATTTAATCGGTCCATATTTCCTTCCACAATGACTAACAGGCGACTCTCACCTTAATTTCCTACAAGAAGAGTTACCTGTTCTTCTTGAATAAATTCTTCTAGAGCTGAGACAACACTTCTGGTTCATGCATGATGGTGCACCAGTCCATTTTAGCATTATTGTACGTAATCACTTAGATACCGTATTTCCAAATCGTAGGGGAGGTACGGAACATTGGCCTGCTCGATCTGCCGGTTCAAATCCTCTAGATTTTTGCATTGGGGGTTTTCTCAAGTCATTAGTTCATTCCACTCCCGTTGAAAATGTTGAAGACCTGATGAATCGAATTATAGCCGGCTGTGAGATAATAAGAAATACACCAGGAATATTTGCGCGAATACGACAATCAATGAGGCGAATAATTGAATCTTGTATCACGTCTGAGGGAGGTCATTTTCATCATTTGTTGTAGCTTTGCGCCTATTTATTTATTAGTGTTATTTTCTGTTATTGTTCTGGTTTAACGTTATTGTGTTATATAGTTCTTGATAATGTATTAAATGAAAAATACGCGTTAGGATGTTTAATTTTTTTGCATAAAAACGTCGCCCCATACGGAAAAAAGGCAAGAGAAATTTTCTGTCACAAATCAAACGAGGAATTCAAAAATGATTCTTATTTTGAAATACCTCAGTGGCGTACCATTTTTTTCTTTGAAAATATGGAGATCATTACCCGTATGCGCGCCAATGATGAACATAAAATCCTCAATTGCATGTCAAAAAATGCGCAATAACTACCTATTGAATCTCTTCGAATTTCATTTTCATATTTCGACCGGTTTCAGAGCAATAAATAAATAGTCAGTTTTTAAGAAAAACTTAAACACCCCGTATCTCGGAAAACGAAGCATTTGCGGACAAAAGTTATATGAGAAACTGTCATTATTTTTTCATGCAGAATCACCTTCTGCAGTTTATCACACTTATTCACTGTATCGGCCAAGTTCGAGGAATCAGACTTGAAAAACTCATTTACTCGTCAATACACATAAGATTAAAGTTAAAAAAATTCAGAAGTACCTCCACCAAAGATATACAACCTTCAAATCCCGAAGTAACTCGAGAACCCGGAATCAAAATACTTTTGTCATACCTAGACACTCCTCAGTTGGCTTCACACGAAGCTTCATGTATAATTCGATCAAACACTATAATTCTCTCCCTAATGATTTTAAGCATTATACCATTCGCAACTTTAAAAAAAGTTGAAAGAATATCTGGGATCAAATGGATACTGTCATGCTTCAACTACTTGGTTTATTGTTCACCTAGTTAATGTTGAATTATGATAAATTGTTTTTCATGCTGCTTCCTGAATGTTGTGATTTGAATTTTTAGTTTCTACTTTCACTGTGCTTGATTTAATCATATTTCATAGGTTAAGTTGTAAAACAGCGTAAGCTGAACTTCGCCTGTTCATCGATCTATTCACTTTCTGTTATATGTTTACATTTTTACTAATATATCGATGAATAAACCGATTTATTATTATTTGAACAAAGTTGAGAAATTTAATTGATATTGCTTAGATTTCAGATGTATCCTATTCATCAGTTGAAACACTTATGGAAACAAGTTTTCTTGCCAGACACATGTGGAAAAGTTAACAAAATGATGCAAAAAATGGAAATTGCAATCTGCGTCGAATTGTTTATTCGTTTTACTGTAACTTTAGAGGCGATAACTTGTGGGAATAATTTGTTTGCAATCGTTGTTTATAATGAAACGACGTCATTTAATTTTGGAAAAGATGAATCAATTAGTAGGTCTGCTTCAAGCTGGCATGAGACAAATCGATGCAGCTGAGCAAATGGATGTTTCACAAAGTATAATGAGTCGGTTATGGAGGCGTTTCAGGGAAAGTGGAAGTCCTGCCGAAAATCATCCAGGACGTGGACGTTGTACAAAAGCGCTACAGGACATATTTTTTATTTTAACCGCAAGAAGAAAACCCACAATCACAGCTCCTGAGTTGCTTGCGAAGCTAATCCTCATTCTCGGAGGTCACTTAGATGCCCACCTCTTTCTAGAGGCAATCGCGCTGCAAGATTCTAATCTTGCAGCACCCAAGAATTCCAGAAATGAGATGCAAATGAATGGGCTACAGTTTTATTCACGGATGATTCAACATTTGAATTTCATCCAGATTCTCATCAAACAAGAGTATGGAGATGACCTGGAAATGCAGAACGCTTGAGACACGTCCAGGAAGTGCGCCCTTATAGACCACCACCACTCTTATGGTATGGGGAGGAATCAAAATTGGCGGAAGAACAGACCTCGATTTTCCACAAGGTTTTCTCAGACATCAGCAATATTTGTATGATATTATTATTATTATTATTCAACCCATTGTGCGTCCCTTGGCAGGAGCTAGTCGCTCATATTGTGACAGATTGGTTGAACATCGAAGGAATTGAATTATTGCAATGGCCAGCGCAATATCCAGACCTGAATCCGATTAAGCATGTTTGGGACATGCTTCAAAGAAGAATTAACTCACATATGGGCAACATTCATAATGCTTTTGCATTCAGGGAGCTTCTGACAGCCGATTGAACCAATTTACCCCGAGACGACATAGACAATCTCATTTTGTCTATGAACACTAGGTGTAGAGCTGCGATTAATCAACGAGGTGGCCAAACTCTGTTTTAAGTGTTGATTTTATGATTTTGAGAGAATTTTCTAATAAGTTTTAAATTGTACATTTTTAATATGTTTTTTTCCTTCACAGTTTTTCTGTATTTCACCAATTTCTCACATTATTTCCTCGCTACTGAGTATTTAATAGTCAAATATATACATTTTTTCAATGGAGTCATCTCATTCTTGAAAATACCTCCTATTTTAAAGAATGTCCCCAGACTTTTCCGATGTGTTTAGGTATTTATATACCCAATATAATATCCCATTCCAAGATTAATCAACGGACTTCCCTGAATATTAGTATACCCATTCAGGTTATTATCACGGTACTTAGTTACTTAGTATACGAGTATACGAAGACTGAAGTAGCACCGAAATGGTTGATAAGGAATCAAACTAACCTCATTTAGTTGAAACATATACCAGGAATCGATAAGATACTTTTTATGACGCTTTTATATTGCTACTGGAGTCGTACGTCGTACAGGAACGTTATTCTTATTTGTTATGGCTGTTCTCAATTTACGATTTCGTTCGACTGTAGTGAATACATTCTGATGATGAACAAACAAAACAATAAACTAAACAGTTCATGTTTGTGTCATAGAAAAAGATAATCACGATTTGAATAGTAATGCATGTAACAATATGAAAGTTCCAACAGAAAAGTCAATTTAAATTCGATTCCTGTTCAAAGTTCTTCAACAAATTTGTAACTATCGGATCATCGCCTCCAGAATCAGTTTCAAAATCTTTGACAAATCCCTCATGATCCGTTTGAGGAAATTTCTATGGGCAGTGTTTGTCAGTGTAATAGTAAATGATGTCATCAATGTGAAAAGTTATTAGCTGTTACATTTTTTACATAAAACTGGAAAAACATATTTTTTTAATTCAGTTAATCTTATCAACCGCTAGGTTTATTATTACATACTACAAAAAAAGTACAAAATTCAAGAGACAATATTAAATACGGCGTGATATTTCTATCGTGTTGAGAAATAACATTGAAGATTGAAAGTGACATTTTTCTCCTAAAATGTCCTTCAGTGTTTCTGGACCATGGTGGTTTATTCTCTCTTGGTGGTGGAGTGGACAATCACAGAAGATGTGATTTATTGTTAATTAGGATTCGAAAAATACATTGATTGAAACAAAATAATGTTTACATAATGACATGAATTTTGAAATATTTATATGTTAAATTGTATAGCTATTTGTAACATAATGGCACCGAAAATTCCCTCGGAATGAAAATCGAGGGAGCATAATCATCACGTTTGCTGGCTTGGAAAAAAAACATATCAATAAAGATTCAGCCCCATTTTCATTTCTGAGTAAAAATTTAATCCAAATAAGTTGGATGTTGTGAATGGAAACTTATTTAAAATAAAACCAATGAAAAATATGCATAACCGTTTATTTTTTAGAAGCACCTTACTTCATTAACATTTCAAGAAGTAGTATTACTACTTCTAGTAGTAGTAATACCACCAAGACAAGAGATTCTTGCCTCTTGTCTGGTCTCCTCCTGTTCGAGACAAAATAATGGGTCTTTTGAGACTAGACCAAACAAAGGGCGAAAATAATTCGAGAGAATGACGTCCCATTGAGAATTCAGTGAAAACAGGTTGAAACTTAATTTTGGAAAGGAATATTCATTCTTAATTGATTTTTCTGGGTATAATAACCTCCCAAAATCTGGAACTTAATTTTGGGAAGGAATATTCATTCTTGACTCATTTTTCTGGGTATAATTACCTCCCAGAATCTGGAAAAAATAATACTCAATTCATAATTGGGCTCACTTCTTATCTACTCCGATAGCAGATGGCAAAATAATAATTTTTAATCGACTTCAAGAATGGTATATTGATTTTTCGGCCTAACAGGAAAATATCTGAGAAAACTCGCCTTTGATATTGCAGAAATGTAAGGTATTCCACATTGTTTGATCTTCGAAAATGGCTTGGTAGGATAAAAATGATTCTAAAAGTTCATGAAAAAATAATTCCAAGTTTCATTAAAGAGAGAGTGGACGCATTTTTTAAGATGTCAGTAACTAGTAGATAACCATAAAATTACTGATACAAAAATATATAATAGACGAAAGTGGCTCCACAACTCTCCAGAAAAAAACACAAAATATAGTTGGCCTGGAAGGAAAACATCAGATTGGAGCAGGGGAGTAAATACCACTATTGTATGTTGTGTAAGCGCTTCGGGCTTGTATATCCCGTCTACTTTTTTTTTAAGGGGAAACGATTTGCTCCAGAATTGATTAAGGGAGTCCCAGCAGGGAGCAAAGTGACTATTTCTGATTCGGGATACGTCATTAGTGAACTCTTTGCACAATGGCTTCGCCATATTTGAAGAAATGTGGTATGTTAAAAAAAAGAGCCAGTTATATTACTTTTAGATTTCCACCCGCAGCCAAAATTTGGACGCACTGATATTTGCAAGGGATAATGGAATTATTATGTTGCAATTGCCTAACCATACAACACACCGTATGCAACCACATGATGTTGCCCTTTTCTGGCCTCTTGGGATTCACTACATCCAGGCACAAGAGACATATTTAAGGCAACATGTAGGAAAACATATAACTCAATACGACGTAGTTGAATTACTTGCAGAAACTTATAGTAGAACAGCGACCGCCGGCATTGCTGAAAATGCCTTCAAAGTTTCTGGCATCTGGCCTGTCAATCGGAATGTATTCAAAAATCACCATTCTGCTGCTTCAGAAGCGGTTAAATGAGGGCAATGCTGCACCACCCCCAATACACGAAGACAAAGTTTCTTAGAGTCATTTAATATTTTACCAGATATTGCCTACAGCAGTGGGCAATGCTGTAGGCATTAGCTGGTACCTCGAGGCAAAGAAACCAATGAGATGCTGAAATTTGAACAAGTACTCCTTACAAATAGAATTTGGAACAGCTGAAAGGGAAAACACAAGAAAAGCCAGAAGAAAAATTAAAAGGAAATGTGCTGATAACAGTAACCAGGAGGAACCCAAGAAAAAAATAACAAAATTAGAAAGCGATGAAAGAAAAGAGGAATCAGAGCTACAGAAAATAGAAGCATAAGAGAAGGCAGCACGAAATTCAAAAAAAAATTGTTTTTAGATAACAGTAAAGCAAAGAAAACCAATGTTTCAAGCGATAATTAATATTATATTATGGTACAAGTGTATAAGTGAGCCCTTAAAGCACGCGCAACGAGTTTGAGGGCTCCGCAAGTGCTTTAAGCGCACTTATACACGTGTATCATATGCTATTTTTTATTATACCTGCATCATAACTTTAATAACAATATTGGAAATGAATTTCAAATCAGGATAATGTTCCTTATATTTTAATACATCTAATCAAGTATGTAATGGACATCTGATGTCACGTCTTGTTGACATGGATATAGCGATTGCTGTTTACAAGCTTATTTGACAGTTCATATGATTGATATGAAAGTTGGATTTGTTTTTGTTACCTAGCAACCTTTAAAACACGGCGTGTTTTAATTTTGAGATTTGACACGCTTTTTCCTTTAAAACACGGCGTGTTTTAATCTTGAGATTTCGCAAGCTTTTTAGTTCATAAAACAAGGATTATGATGCAGGTATGATAAAAAATAATTAGTGAATACCTTCATTCGTTTTGCTTGACTTTCATACTTTTCCTCCATCTAACTGCAATATTGAGATTTTTAATAAAAATTAAGGTAGCACCTAAGTAATGTCAAAATAAATGGGTTGAGGCATTATCCAAAGATATCTAGTCAGTCAACCATACGGGTTGATTATTGGATAAGATGTGGCCTATCAGTAGATGTCGTTAGTCCGTTGGTACAAAAAAATTAAATATCCGATGTCCGAGTGCTTCACATTCATCCTAAAAGCCTTTTTTTTTTAAGTAATAAGTATAGTTTTAAACATTTTCTCTAAAATTTTATTACAGGACCCTCGCGAATTGCATCCAATGATTTTTCCACTGACATCGACTGACATATCTTTAGACAACGCTTGAGGAATAAATTCATGAGATTATGGAGCTCAAAAGGTTCAATGAGGGTAACGAAAACATAACAACAATATGCCTTCCAATAAAAAAGGGCCAATTCTCAAAATCAAAATAAATGATAAGTGTATTAGTAGAATATTAGTCTAGGGGTGCTGCTGATAACGTGTGAGTAATGATTTGGAAAACTATCATTCGGATCAGGGGGAGAGTTAGCGAGAGTAGGCCTTCTTTTTTAGAGAGAAAATGTTGTTTTTTTTCTGTCCTGATGTGTATTTCCTCTTAGTTGAAGCGAAACGAGACAACAGAAGGTATTTCCTTTCTCGACAAAGGCATCACTACCAAGAATACATACTCTCTCGGAAAAGTTAGTTAGTATGTTATAAGGACGAAACAAATATATCTTGTTCTCCCCTCACGTGATCACAATCAGAATCTCACTGAAATAGTGTATTATCTATTTACGTTTCGCTTCAAATATCAACACGTATGTTTCTTGAGACATTGACAAGTAACTCGAAAACACCATCTATGTGGAAGTTTCGAAATTATTTGAGAGCTTTCTTTTTAGACGAAGAGATGTCGCAGTCTTTTCGACACCTGAGCCACTTAGAGGAAATGGTTGAACAGACAACAGAAGTGCACAGACAGATTCACTATTTTTATAGAGGATATTTTCTCGTGATTAGATTACTCTACAAAAATATTGAATTATACCAATGACGACGGTTTTGATATATTTCATGTCGGATAGTGTTGATAATTCTCTAATGAAATAGACATAATTTTTCGATGATCATTAAAATTTCATATGAATTAAGTATATTAATTCAAACAAACGTTTCAAATATCTATAAAAGTAATAAAAAAACAAATGAATATATGAGTAAAACTATCATAAATTTTGATATGGAACGAAAAAAAAAATTTGCTGTGTTACACCCCAGAACTTGAACGGTACGGGCCTCGGGAGAATGGGGTTAGGGTAGACTGGGTACGGTTGAAACAAAGGACGGTTGAAACAAAAGCAATATCTCGCGAACGGTTTCGCGGGGAGTGAGGGTGCAAGGGGAGAACGAAGCGAATGACAGATCCAAACACGAAACGTAGTGTTGATCCCGCTCTCCCGTGGTGTTGTTGTTTACAGGAGACCGTATTATATTTTTGTACCCAAAAGTAAGTATTTTTCTTCTGAGATTTATGCTAATATCGTGAATTCTATTTAAGTCAAAGTATTGAGTGTGTGATTCTGATTTATATGAAGCTTTTAGACTACGGAATAATAACTAGTTTTAATTTGTTATTATTACTACCATTTCTATAAACTGTATTTTACGAAAGGCGGGGTTGGGGACGGTTGAAACAATTTTTGTGGGTACGGTTGAAACAGTAAATATATCAAGTTTTCTTATTTTCTAGATGCCGAGAGTTCGCTTGAGAAAGACTTCTAGAGGACAGATTGAGTTGTCGAAGTATAGAGATGCATATGAAGAGGTGAAAGCTGGAGATTCATTACGAAATGCGGCGGACAAGCATGGAATAAACCACTGTTTTCTCCTGAGATATATTCGAAAGCGAGATGCATCTGGCGAGGACGATCAAGTTATGGGGTATAGAGCACACAACCGAATTTTAATGAAGAGCAAGAGCAAGAATTATCAAAATATTTGATTCGATGTGCAGACATATATTTTGGACTACCTAGGAAAGAGGTGAGAAAATTGGCGTACGAACTTACTATTAAGTATAATTTATCACGACCTCGAACTTGGGAAGACAACCAGATGGCTGGTGAGGAATGGTTTCGGATGTTTATGAGAAGAAACCCTGAACTCTCCGTACTCGCCGCGTAAGCTACAAGCCCGTCAGGGGCCACTAGCTTTAATAAATCTAACGTCGATGTTTTTTATGATAATTTGACCATTGTCATGGACCGTCATAAGTTTGAGCCCCAAGACATATACAACACCGACGAAACCGGCATAACAACGGTGCAAAAACCTGATAGAGTTGTAGCTAAACGTGGTGTTTGTCAAGTAGGTTCAGTAACTTCAGCTGAAAGGGGTATTTTAGTGACAATAAACCTTTGCAGCAAACTCCATCGGTAATGTAATTCCCCCATTTTTTGTTTTTCCACGAGTGCGCTACCAAGATCACTTTGTTAGGAATGGACCAATAGGGTCTGCTGGAACTGCAAATCCCTCTGGTTGGATGCAAGGTGAATCATACACGCATTTTCTGGAATACTTCAAGAAATATACAAATGTTTCACCGTCACATAAAGTGTTACTCGTACATGATAACCACTCATCACACATTCATATTTGCACGCACTGGACTTTTGCAAAAACAATGGCATTGTCTTACTGTCTTTCTCTCCCCATTGCTCTCACAAATTCCAGCCACTTGATCGATCTGCATGTGGCCCTTTGAAGAAGGCTGTAAATTCGACCTGTGATGCGTGGATGCGAAGCCATCCAGGAAAAACTATGTCAATTTATGACATTCCGGGGATTGTAGCATCTGCTATGCCCCTTTCTCTGACGCCATCCAACATACAAGCCGGCTTTCGCAAAACAGGAATTTACCCATATAACCGGCATCTGTTTACTGAGATCGATTTCGCTCCTGCATTTGTTACGGATAGACCCAATCCCGAAAATACAACTGAGCTAACAGATAGACCTAATCACGAATATACAACTGAGTCTGCAGTTGTTTCTACATTGAATGCAATTTCATCTGAAGATAAAACGCCGCCATTATGGCCTTCTCTTTCAACTGAGGAACTACAAACAGGGACAACGGTGCAGCAACAGGCTATCAATAAGTCACCAGTTCCAACAAAAGAGCAAAAAAAACGTTGATGAACGTCAAGAAACTCTGAGTACACCACCTAGACGTTGCAGCAGCATTATTCAGGAAACTTCACCGAGACCGTCTACTAGTGTACAAGCAATTTCAAAAAATCCTATTGTATTCACACCGGAAGCAGTATGGCCATTACCGAAAGCTCCCACTAGAAAATCTAATAAAGGGCGAAAAACTAGAAAATCTACAATTTACACTGATACACCAGAGGAAGAAGCCATAAGAAAAGAACATGAAACAAGATTGAAACGGATTAAAACTAAGCAAGTTAAAAAGAGCTTGGATGGAAGAGAAGGTAAGAAAAATACTTCAAGAGGGAAAAGAAGTAATACACAGCAGGAAATGTCATCAGAAGAGGAAGAATGCTACTGTATTATTTGTTTGTCACCATATTCAGAAAGCAGATCCGGAGAAAAGTGGATTCAATGCATCACTTGTAAACAGTGGGCTCACGAAGAGTGCACAGAAGGTGGTCTTAGCTATGTTTGCCACAATTGTAACTCAAATTGATCCCTATGCTATATTTTGATTTGTTTCATTTTAGTTTATTCTGAAATAATTTTCATTTAGTTTGCTTTGTTTTGAAGAATACTGTTGATTTTTACTATTTTTGTTAAATACGTTGATTGTTTATTATTCGTAAAAGGCTGATTAAAAATATCTTTCTGGGAATTAAAACCTCGAAGACTGATTAATGTTGTCATACGGTGCCATGATTATGCTTATAATTAGAATCAATGGTAAATAGTACATGTTGTAATATTATATTTTGTATTATTTGCATGTGTTTCAACTAACCCCAATCACTGTTTCAACCGCCCCTGGCATGGAGACAATTGAAACAAATTGGATTTTTTTTCAGTTTTGTATACTTCTAAAAATAGCACCCCAGGAAGTGAAATGGTATAGCCCTTTCGTAGTTAGAAACGGGTTCTTGAATTTGACATATCATCATCGTTGCTTGGTTTATAAACAACAATACTATGAACGATAAAATCCAAATCGTTTCAACCGTACCCAGTCTACCCTATTTTGGATTGAAACATAAATAAAACCTTTTTAGGACTTTACGAAGTCAATTTGATCGGTCAATTCACGGGTCAATTGACGAATGGAGAAAGATATTTGACCCCAGTCAATTGAGCGGTCCTGTACCAAACGCGGGTCTTCTTAAGGCGGGTTGACATAGTACGAGCAGGTGCGCATCACTCGGATGATACTCGTATCGTGTCAACGACTGATCCTACTGAACTCGGACACCGCAATCCTACTATCCTCGGTCCGAATTGAATGGGATGTGGGTCTATTCACTGTGATACAAGTCGACAATCAAGATGGCGGAAACATCGGTTGAAACTAAAGCAACTTGTGCTAAAATTATATTTCGTCTAGAAGCGTCCCCACCTTGGTATTTGTCACAATTATCCAAATATTTGGCATAAAAGACAAATATTCGCTCAAAAGGCTATATTCGGCAAATATAAGATTTCCCGCTCAAAGTCAGCAAATGAAGACAAATCAAAGGCGCAAATATTTGCAAAACAAGCAAATACCTGTCTTATCCACATATTCGTACGGTGTGATCAGTAGTAGCAGTGCGCTCCATGACGTTATATTTATTATCATTTATTAATATTATATTAGTGTGTTGAAAATGGAGTGGTCCAAGGAATCGATAATAGCATTTTTTTATTTATATGAAAATGAACCTTCTTGAAAATGTTTGTATGGATATTTGTACTTCCCGCATCAAATACACCAATATATAAATTGGCAAATATGGGGATATAGATTTGGCATGAAAGCAAATATAAACACAAATATACAGACAAATATACGTGTTTTTGCAAAATACAAATGTGTGGAGCCGCCTTAACAATCCAATTTCGAGTCCAATGTTTTCTCTTCCAATTACGTTTTTGCGATTTGATAGTTTGTAACTCTTCAATTAACATATCGGCGACTACACCGGTACCCTCCATTTATAATTAGTTTTTACCATTCATATTTATATATTGAATTCGAATAAAACTTAATTTTCATAATATGTACAGAGAATGAAATAACAGTGGAGAAGTACTTCAATTAGTTTAGCCTTAAAATTATAACAAATTTTATTCCTGTACTTTTTGCAACTTATGGTGAAATTAACTTTTTTTAATTTTGACATTCAAAGTGACAATTTTTAAAACTCGTTGGCGTTATCAAATGTTTCACTTTTCATCACCAGTTGCGAAAAGTAAATTTTTACGTAACTGGTGATGGAAAGTAAATTTCACCACCCGTTGCAAAAAATACAAGAATCAAATTTGTTATAATTTTGAGGATATTCATTACAATATATGTATGGTAGAAACTAATTATAAATATTAATAACTTAATTTGAACAATTGGTGTTATTGACCCCAGCTGACAACGTAGTTTTCTATGAAGCATTGATTTCCGTTTTTTCCATGGAAGTATCTACAAGGATGAGAACACGCTTTTAACGCACTGAAAAGTAAAAATCATTTTAATATTCAATGACTATGCCAAAAAGCGTGGGGTGCTTTGTCGAAATCAATGAATAGTCCAAGATCCCAGAGCCGGCAAACCTACGTCATTTTAGCAAAGCTGAAATTTTGAGTTTGAGTAGTGTGATATATAGTTGAGAACGTATGCATACCTGCTAGCTTGAAAGAGGGACCCTTTTACGGGTACCAGGTATAAAAGTAAATAAAAAACTATCTCACTTTCGTTGAAGTATGGTAATACGTTTGACAATTGATATCGTCCAGTTGGCCAAACGGTCTGAGGCGCAAGATCTAGGCTCTAATATCAAAAACTGGCAAGGGTTCGAATCCCCACGCCTGGCGATTTTATTTTATTTTTCCCATTGAAATTGTTTTTTTTTATTTGAATATTCATCCCAAAACTAAATAATTTCTCAATTTCAAGCTACCAAATACGCATACGTTCTCAACTACATATAACACTATTCATACTGAAAATTTCAGGTTTGCCGGCTCTGGGATCTTACTCTAAAAGTATTATGTTTCTGAAAGATACCCAACCAAAACGCACCCCATGCTTTTCAGCATAGTCGTTGAATATTGAAATTATTTTTTAATTTTTAGTGCGTTAAAAACGTGTTCTTCAGTTTTTTCAAATGTATATTTTTTATATTTTTAATTAGAATCAAAAAGGATCACATATCAAAATTAGAAAAAATACTGTGTGAAACACGTTGGAAAACCATATTTTTCGTAACTCGCTTCCTTTTGAAATTCGTTCATTACGAAAAAGAGTGCTTTTCTCAACTGGTTGCACAAATAACTATTTCAGCACTAATTGCGATAAATTTTACTTTTCGCAACTGGTGTAGAAAAATAAAACATTTGATAACGTCAACGAATTTTGAAAAGTGTCACTTCAAATTAGAAAAATAACTTTGTGTGCTCTAGATACAGTTTATGAAGGACTTTCAAATAACATATTGCAAGTTTCAAGTTTCGTGCGATATAGTTTCCGTCATTTTTTAATAGTGACACTTCCGTTTGACAGATGACAGTCAAAAAGTTATGGTCGCTTTCGGGACAGGAACTGTATCTTCATACCAAATTTCAGTTCGATTGGTCATACGGTTGCACCACTTATCTTAGAAGATTACACACACACACACACACACACACACACACACAGACAGACAGACAGACTTCACTCTGGAAATAGTCTCAATCGTCTCGGGCGACGTCAAAACGGATATTTCCGTCAATATATCGAATTGACCACTCGAGGGGACCGGTCAAGTAATACAAACAAAAAGAATGGTCAAGGTTCTGGTTCCTATACAACATTTTTAGAATCATCATGGTAGATATAAGAAATAATTTTATCATTCTCCAACTATGACAAGGGGAAAATAAAATATTCTGTATGGTGTTATTCATCTCGTATCAAGTATGAACTTATTTGCACTGTGTTTTGCACTTGTTAAAAGATAGGTTTTTTTAAAACAATCTCAAGGGATCTCAAAACTGATATCTAATAATATCTCCATGGGCAATTTATACCTACAATCCTCAATTTATACCCACAATCCTGCACCTCATAATATTTTGATAATATCCAGCAAATCTAACGTTTCCTGCTGCGTTCATATTAAACATATGGCCAGAATACGTCAGATAATTACCAAATTATACACAAATAATTGCAACACTATATTGGGCAGTTTGCAGTAAAACAGTGATGTTATTAAATTACAGTTTAGATTCATACTCCGAATAATTTAGGCTTTTGCTTGGAACTGCCTTTGGGAACAAGTTCCCTCTTATCCATACAAATTTCTTTAATAACGAACCTAGCGTAAGATAAATGAATATGTTTGATAGTGTAGGCAGTTTTTCATTATGAGAGTACGATGATTTGTTCGAAAAATTATTCTGTATTCCCTAATTGTTCATATAATTCTCATTTTTGAAAAAATTACATGCCTTCCATACCTGAAAAATTACATGAAAGTGAGAACGCCTCCCCGAGTCTTTTAAGGTCTGGGTATCTTGGCTGTGCTAGAATTATGTTAAGTTAAACAGCCCAGTGGTGGAATTGCTTCAATACTGTGAGGAGAACGAAGTTCAGTTAAACATCACAAACTCTCACAAATTTGGGGCAGTACCGATACAAACAAAAGAGTTGCTTCATTGCTTGAAATTGTTGAACCCCTTTGTGCTCCCTTAAGGTACTCGGTATTTCGGATTTTACTTGATTCAATAAAGCGAATTCATTTACATGGCTCCTGTTGCCATGTTTAGGAGCAAATATCAATTTATATAAGTTTTAACTTGTCTTTGTACAAGTGGTTTTGTGCGTAGTGCTTACTTTGCCTGCATGTAGCAGTGTGGTTGCCACCTGTTGCGTAACTGTAGGGGTTATAAAGAGAATGGCACCTTCAAACGTAATCACAAAACGTTAACTCTTGAAGTCAGCGATTATTGGCGAGTTAAAATGCGGCGTTAGTGGAAAATCTTTTTTCGCCCTTAAGTAGGGAGTAATGACTTCAACAATCAGCGACATTAAGAAAAAAGCTGATAAAATTGGATGAGTAGTGAAAATGAAAAAACCTGTAATAAAACTTAAATTACTGTTGTTCCGGGTAGATCTTCTTACCGTACTGAGTGTGGTTCATCAATGAATTGGACCTTGGAATGAAATAATTATACTTACAACCATCTCAAATTTATAATGCTGTTTTGAACCTTGAACCTTGTTTTGAAAATTGCTTCGAAATAGTACATTCGTATCTTTCACAAGAAAAAACGCTCCTGGAAGAAAGGCCAGTAAAAAACGAATTACATTCTTAGTATCTTGTAATTTTAATGGCAGCCATAAACTTGAACTTTTGGATATTGGAAAATAAAAAAATCCAAGGGCCTCTGGGTATGCAGAGCTTTGTGTGGATTACAAAGCTACAGCCGGCATGACTTCAGCAGTTTTTAAGCAGTATCAAACCACTATTTCGTTCCTGAAGTGAAGAAGTTCCTCAGAGACCAAAATTTTCCTGAAAAAGCACCACTTCTCATTGATAATACTTTTAGCCATTCTAGCGAAGAGGCACTGATTGGTGATGATGGCAAAATTGATGAAACATTTATGCCTCCTAACCAATGGACCAGAATGCCATTAGCTTGACCAAAGTTAAGTACTGGAATAGTCTTTTGGAAATGTCTTAAATCCTTCATCTTAAATCTTGATGTATGCTTGCTTCCCAATGCCTGGGAAAAGGTACTAGCCAGTTCCTCACAAAAATGCTGGAGGAACATTTTAAATCCACAAACCAACAACTTAGAAGATGACCTTGAGAATTTGATCCCTTTAAGCGTTCTGCAGCAAATAATACGTTCATCTGCAGGAGAAATTGATCAATGCTCTATAGCATTGAAAATATAAATAGATGTGGGTGTTGGTGATGAAATTGATGGATGGATTGATGGTGATGCCAAATTATTCAAACAACCAAAGAAATTGATAGTTCTGAAGATGTGATGGAAATTGCCACTCCATCCAGAATTGAGATTGAAGCTTTAATCTTGTTTTACAGTGTGCTACCGAAAATTATATTCCTCAAAAGATATGACTCTACAAAATCTCAAAGAAATGGCTTTTGAAACAAAACATGTCATCAAACTGACATCACACCTTTTTTCAGATTGTGGGAAAACATGCAAAAGAGGATGAACAACATTTTAAAAAGAAAGGAAGTTGTGAAACTTGATTGATGTTCCTCTATGTCTATGTACGCATAATACATTTGTTACATATTTATATTATTTATATATTTTTTGTTCATAGAATTCCTTTTTTCACTTTGCTTGTTTTTCAATTCAAATACAAGTGCTCACTTTACTGAAATACAGCTTTTTTTTCAGATTTTAGATCAAGGAACTAGGGAAATTATTTCAGATAATTCAAACAAAAACCGAAAAATACCAAATATATGATTCATAATACATGCAAAAAAAATGCTACAAGAGGTTTAGAAAAAATTAATTGAAAATTAGACCACTAGAAAGTCAGGTGAGCTAGTGGAACAGCATACAGTTTGGAGAAAAGACGTAAAAGATATTCAACACAATGAAAAAATCCAAATAGTAAAAGGAAAACTCCAAAATAAGAATTTCCTCAAAATACAAAATTAGACGCTATAGAGATTCACGAAGCGACAGATCCTATCATATACTTTCTGAAGCTTTATGAATCCAGAGGTACTCCATCAGTGTATTCATGTATACCAGAAAAATCGGAACGATGAATAACCCTCAGAACTGGCTGTTGTCACAAACAGTAATTACACTAACATACGTCTGTGAAAAATATATTCAAATGATAATTCTAAAATTCCTGAGGATATTATTTCTGGGACAATCTAGCTTCTTGGAAGTATCTCGATGATTCCATGACGTCATCGGAGAGTTCCTACGGTTGCATTGGGAATCTAGGTCAAGGGTTGTTTCAACGTAAACAACGTCTCGCTGATGACAAACAACGCAGGGGCGTACTCTATTTATTTTCATTATTTTCTTAATACTATAAAAGACTTGAAAGTAATAAGGATATTATTTTTATCACCATAGTACTTTCACAATAGAACTACTACATGTATTGGTTCAAATACATATACCAATATTGATGTTTTTTTATATAATGATATTATTTGCTGAGAAGGTTAGAAAGGTGAATTTATCATCGCCTGCATGATTGGAAGACTAATTCTTCTGGAGTATGGAGGGATTGCAGTAAAAACGTTGATTTGTTATAAAATTGCAATACACCCAAGCATCAACCCGGCATCAAGCGTCTTAAGTATTCTTCTTATTGTGTTTCATTATAAGTGGACTGCTAATTAAAGTTTCTGTATAGGATGAGAGTCAATTTGAATAAATTCTGCATTCCGACGAACTTCAGATCGGAGATAAGGTTGATAATTGTGATGGCCAATGAGCATAATTTGAACGTTAAACTGTGGTACTTTTCAAAATCGACGTCTTTGAAATGGACACAGGTGATAACTGAGATTGAAACGGTTTATCTCTATTGAATACGATTGAGTTAGTAAGTACACCTCCCAGTTTCACATATCAGTATCCGCCATATCTTGGTGGAAAATGACTACTAGAGTTCATCTTCCAGTCAAACCATTTCTCCAAGAATGTCATGGATTTTTCATTGTAATAAAGTAAATTGCTGTGAGAATGATGAGTCATGTCGAGTCCGTTTGTTGATTCTTCAAGTCATTTGGCTTCCACAATGGTTAGGAGCAAAAAAATTTGGAACTCCTTTCGGTCTGTCTTGCTTCAGGTCAAATTGTTGTTATAATTGACCGAGAACTGGAAAATATGATTGCTACCATCGAAACAAATATGAAAAAAAAACGCACAAATACATTCGAGGAATGGTTTGGAAGGAATTAGGTGCGTGGAAAAATGCCCTACTAGTTGCTTCTCCAGTTGATCTTCTTGAGGATGACACATTCAGAATGTCTGTAGACCCTACCCTGAACAACTTGAAATTTTATTCAGTTCACATATACCTATACGAAAAACAACAAACTCATCAATAAACAAATAATCATAACCACAAAACAGCAGGACTAAACAAGAAAACAACATATTTGTATGAAAATCATTACCGCATATTTGAGAATTAACTCCAAAATTGATCAATACATTAAAGAACCCAGATGTAAAAATCGCCAGAAAACTAGTTTCACTACCCTTCACGAAAACTGAGGATCTCATAAGAGTTTGAGACAAATACAATGTAATTCATAAAATTTATGGTTCAGATTGGCATAAAGCATACATTGGACAGACATCGAGAAAATTAAATGGGAGAATTATGTCACACAGAAGTGATTGTAGAACTAATATAAAATCGTGTGCATTGGCAGAGCATGTTCTCACAACAAACCAAGAAATGAATTATAAAAATGACACAATATTAAGAAAAATTAAAAAAAAATCATAAAAGGGCTTTTCTTAAGATGATACATAGTAATCAGGAAAGTTAGTGTTTGAACAAAAATCTAGTATTCATAATTTGAGTAAAATTCACAAGTACTTATTAAATCTTGAAAATGATAAATTTCGATCTTTTGGGAACTCTAATCCATCACAAAATTAAAATTGGCAATGCCAAAACCGAAAACTAAAATATTTCATTTCCTCATTCCTTCATATTATGTAAATTTGTAAATGATTCGTTTTTATTATCATTATTTTTTTATTCCACGTATTTTAAATACATTGAAACTGTTCCCTTTTTGGAAATTGTAGAAATAAAGTAACTACAAAGGTTTGCTTCTACTGTAGAATTGAAGCACCCAAAATGAATAAAAAAAACAATTAATCTCTGGTTTGGTTCAAGAATATTTTTTGTCTCCATGAAGAATACGTTTTTTATTTTTTGTTCGATTTTACCTCAAGATATTAAGTATTAAACAAGTTTTATCAAAGATTTTTTTGAAATTTAACTTTCTTTCAATAATAGGAGCATTTGTCTTGCACTGCTGGTGAAAAAAAAAATCGAAATGTGGTTTCGGATTCCACTATAACAGAAAAGCCTTCGTGATCCCAACTCCTACAAGTTTTCTTTAAAACTTTTGTAAGACAACTAAGAAAGCGGTTAAAACACTTTTAAATACTCACTTTTATGTTCTACTCCTGAATGTCGGAGAGCAGCAGCAGAAACTAGAGAAAATATGTATTTTTGAAAAATATCCACAGCTTTTATCCTGTAGCTATCGGAACATAGGGAGTATACGATTTCCATAAAGGGATTCTCCAAAGTAAGAAAGAATACCAAAAGATTCGTACACCACGCTTCGAGGGTCATGTACAAAAATACGTCCAGGAATCAACATGAGGACGTCAATAGAATTACAGGAAATTTTGAATTATTCAACTATTTATGAAGAATTGCATAGTAATAGAAATGCTTAAATATCTAGAAATAGACAACAAGATTGTAGATATATTTATTGGTCAACTGAAATTCACTTCGGGCATTGTGATATTGCCTACAAATCCAGTTCTACAAATTACCAGTCAAACTTTCAAATTGCCTAGATTTTCAAACAAGAAAACTTGGATTGCGAGAAAATACCCATTTTTTCATAGTATATTAAATCATTATCAATCTAAGTCCGAAAATAATTGTAATTAATGTAACAAGATTTGTTCCTGTTGGAAAATTCGGAGTGAAATTATATATAATCATTGATTATCCTTCGAAAGGTTTATATATTAGCTATGCTACCAACGAGGTAGCTCATCGTTACCTCAATTAATAACACATATCGTACTGAAATTTAGCATGAGAAGAATGATCCTCTAGTAACACCAAGTAGAATCCCTCGCCAGTGGATGAGAATATATGCCCTCTGTGAGTGAGTTAACTTCAATATATTTGCTCGATAATTTTATTTTATTATCACGGTTTTATTTCTTATATTTCCTATTTTCGGATACATTAATTATAGATGCATACTAGTAACAGACTAGATTAGGGTTGTACAAATATATCTGATTGTTGTCCACTCGCATTTTAACAAGTTATTTCATCTCATCGGCTTGATTTTGCACTTTGGCCATTATATTTACATCGTTAATAAACAAACAAAAGAATAGGTAAGTGTTGTAATCGTGAAAAATCGATTAGAATTTTCCAGCCGTTATTTCAGTTCATGGAAGCATGTGGAAATTCCAGGATTCGTAGACTATACGCTATGGCCGGATCGGCAATGCTGTAGGTGAGTCGAGCGGAGAACAACAACTAGTTTTAGGTTGAGGTTATTTTGTGATATTTCGCGCGTGTTCATTTTATTAGTGAATTGCCGACAAAAATAAACTGATTTGTGTTAATTGATTGTTATTACATTTATTTTGTATGATGTTAGGAGTTATGATCAAACGATAATATTTCACAGATAGATTAACCGTCACCAGTTAATTCTACATCATTTGATCGGAGGATATTCCAATATACGTGTACAAAAAACGTATTTCAAACCAATGGATATTCATTTGTCCTGAGGTACAAAATCATTATTGAGTGTTCGAGTACAGAGCTTTTCTGAATTTATGATGAGCTAACAGAGAGATACTCAAAAGCATGTTGTTTTTTTAAATCCCATGTGACTTGATCATTTAAATTGATTTTTCGTTGTTTCTTTGTATCGTATTTTTCTACTAATTTATACTTGTTTCCCTTTGTTGTGTTTTTTTGACTCCAGGTTTGTTAACTCATTCAGCCAGACACTCGTTAAAATCATTTCCACTTATCTAAAAACTATAAGATTCCACAACGTTTATTTCTGTTTTATTTGCAATTTATGATCCGCTAAGACAATTACAACTTATAGGAGTTGTCATATAAAAAAAGAGAGTATTTAACCTAATATCACAATGTTGATCAACTAGTCAGTCACAAAAAATCTTTCATGGAATAATAATTTTGACAAACAAGCAAATTCTTCAGAAATGTGTAGCCAAAGAGCAATATTTTATCTCGGGTGGTAGTTTATTACACATAAGAATGCCCACGTTATTCGAGGACCTATACGAAATGATGGATTTTGTGAAAGAAAAATGAAACTTATTCTTTATTTTCGTATTAAAATTTTGGATTCCAGAGTTTTTCATGAAATCCCAACGATTTTTTTCAAAATGAGTACAGTTTCAAGAATGAATAAACCTGTGAGTGTTAAAATATCCACTTCCTTGAAAAGGTTTCGGCAGCTGACATTACTTTTAACATCAACAATCGTTATAATTATTATTTTCAGAGCCAAAAACACATCACCCAGAAATATATCAATCAATAGTATACATTGAGGAACTGTTTTGTGGTTGGGACTGTCTTCATATTCTTCAGCATAAAATTCAGTGAGTAGAGTTTCTATACTAGAGACCGCAAGGTGTTTGTATGAACATTCCATCGCAAATGTGAATCAATAGTTAATTCAACATATTTATTATTATACTTAGTATATTTTTGAATAGTTTGAGAATTTTTGTTCCAATGAAGGGTTTAGTGATTTGGCAGATCACTTGTGTAGCAAGTGAATGAAAGAAAGATTTTTTCGAAGAAAATGGTAAGTTTTTCATGTTGAAATCAATCAAATATTTTGATAAGGTCCTTCTGTTTTCTACTTCAGATGATCTGTTTCAGCAGTATATATAGTGGTCGTGTAATCATCAAAACTTATCCACTGTGTCGAAAGCTGAATCCAGGAATAAACACAAAGTGTGGGGTTCTCCCATCCTGTAGCTCACAGATAATTGCAGAGTACAGAAATAGAATAAGAATAGTTATTCGACCATATGTGCAATTAATAGCACATATTCGCACTCGTTGAAATTATTTTTTTAAATATTTTCGACTGCTTCTGAATTATTTTATTATCACGTCCCTTTAGAGGCGTGCCATTGAGCCACAAAACAATATTTATTTGTCATATATTATCAAAGAATTGTAATGGTGCACTCAAGTGAATTACTTTGTATGTATTTTATCTGATATTGAATGAATTTAAAATAATTTAAATTATCATTATCATAAAACGGTAATAAATTATTCATTGAAGAAAGGTCAGTAATATTTCATTAATAAAACATGTTATTCTGATTGATACAATTCATTCCAGCAGAAAAATTGTAGTAAAAATTATGATAGACATGTATGTAAAAGATGCAAAGAAGTATCCTGGACATTATATTTCAAATCATATAATACTGATGTTATGATTCACTTGAAATCAAAATATAATTAATTCATGATGAACGTTGATCGATTTTTTTTTGTGTAGGAATCTTGGTTCTCGACTTGATTTTCTGGGTTTTTTACCTTCCAATCAGTTAGTCCATATCCAATAATAGTATTAATTAATATTCAATAAACTTCATTCAACTCAAACAAACTTTAAATGATAATCGGTTATAGAGATAGGACCCGTACACAAGCTGAAGTTTGTGATTAACAATAAGTATCCTGAGAAACCTATCACAAGTTCATCTGTAAGCAAAGAGAGATAATAATGATAAACGACCGCCTTCCGTTCCGGAAGGTCAATAATTAGACGAGTTACTTCTATGCAAGATAATCCTCATAAACTAACTCAGACTTCTGTTTTGAAAAACCTGAAGTGGCATACATTCAAAATTAAATTATTTCACGAGCTCAATGAAGATGATTTGTACTGCAGAATTGGATATTGTGAGTAAATGATGGAGCGATTATCACCATAATGCACGTTTCATACACAAAATTGTTTTTTATCCGAAGAGGCTACTTTTTGCTCAAACTGTAGGTGGTGGGTGCCTGAATACTCTCATTGGGCGATGGATGCATTCCATTTCCACAGTCTACGCGTGAGAAGGAATTGTCAGTATGAAAATTATGGGGCCATTGTTAATTAAGGGTGCATCGAATGAAGAACAATATTTGGAGTTGCCCCAATAGCAGATAACTCCTGCATTTGCTGCATAATATCCAAATAAGCAAAATTCCAGATACCTACCGTATCAGTCAACATGATATCTAGCAGTAAGATGGCGCACAACCACATTAATCCGAAGTGTGCCTGATTACCTAAGCACCGTTTTCGTATACAGATGGATAGTTAGAGTGGCGAGCTATATATCTCCGGATCTTTCTTTAGAAGAATATTTTTGTGGTGCTTGACAGTCCGAATACTATAGATGGGTTCAGAGACAGAATAAAGAACGAATTGAAACTAACTAACGCTGAACCACTGATTAAATCTTGCAAGAATTTCAGAATTAACTTGTATATGTGAAAATTATTTTCAATTATCAATTTCAAATCTATCCCCACTTTCCCAAAGGGTCATTTATCAGGTGAAATTTCACCTAAAGTTCACCAGATAAATGTCTTCTAGGGTCCCCGAACAGGTCAAATTTGTACTTATCTTAACAATTATCCTACGAACAAGTCAAAGAATAAGTTGTAGACATTTTATCAACTTAAAGGTCCATCATAAAACCGACGAATTTGTTGGCCTAAAACCCTGTTTCCGCCAGTTGTTTAACACGAGTAAAAATCAACAATATTACAGAAAAGTTGCAACTGAAATTACAACTAGTATGCCACGATTAATTTATCATTTGCATTGCTCTTACAAATAATTCAACTAGGAGGACGTTGATTAAAAAAAACACAGAGGCAATTTCTATTTCCTCCTGAAATAGTTAGAAAGGACCACTACTTATACCAACAACCTTTGCCCAATCTTTGTCTTCATATCCAAATTTTTGACTTCCAAATTACGTCCATATTTTTTCCTATATTGGAGTAAATATAACATTGAATTTGCCTTCGCCAAATAGGATGCCGACTTATTTGGAGCTTGAATGAGATATTGTAAATTTCACTTATAATGTTTGTTACCCTTTTTTAAATTTTCATACTTCTAATATAATTTTTGACAATTCCGTTGTTACATTTCTTACAATAAATGAAGATTTCAAAGTAATCAAAATCAACTATTTGATCAAATGAAGCGATCCAATCGTGTTGAACTTCAATGATACATAGCTAAAAAAAAACTCTTAACCATAGCACATTCAGGAGATCGATCAAGTAGATATCTCAAATTCAATTAGTTATAGTGAAGAATAACTGATTGTATGGAAATTGAAAATGTTAAGACAATTAAATTATATTCATACGTGAAAAACTGCAATAATTCTGATTATTTTCCCATAGATTCTGAAAGCGAGTAGATATACAGTGCGGTCCATAGGTATGGAATAAATTCATTTTTAGCGTTATTAGGTATGTATTTGTTTGAAAAAACCTGAAAGAGGTCGATTTCTATTGTCAATTTGACAATTTACCCCCCTCTTGTACCCCCTCTGAATTATGAGCACCCCCTGTTCAGCAACATTAGGTTTTTCAAATTTGGTGCAATCATAACTGAGAAAATTTATTTTGAAAATGTTAAATTTTGATACTTTACGTAGAATGAAAAAATACAATCACATAATGTTTAGGATGTATTTTTCTATTCATTTTACAATTAAATTAAATGTTCAAAATGACCACCATTCACTTCTTGACAATGAACAAGTCGATCTTGGAATTTTCGAACAATATTTTGTAGGACCTCAGGGGTTATGTTGTTAATTTCTTCCGTTATCCCACCTTTTAAATCTGCAATATTGTCTGGCTTATTGAAATATACTTTTGATTTTGAATAACCCCATAAGAAATAATCGAGAGGAGTCAAATCGGAGAATCTAGGCGTCCATTCAATCGTTCCACGTCCTCCAATACACCTATTGGGAAAAACTACCTTCAAATAATCTCTAATTTTAATTGTAATGTAGGACCTCAAGGGTTATATTGTTAATTTCTGCCGTTATCCTATCTTTTGAATCTGCAATATTGTCTGGTCTATTGCGATATACTTTTGATTTTAAATAACCCCAAAAGAAATAATAAGGTATTTTCTTATATGTTTGCTAAACGTCAGGAAAAAGTCGTTCAAGACACCAAAAAATTAATCACAAAACCCACATAAATAATGTAATGCCAATCGTCCATCGTCTTAATGGATTTGAGAGGTTTCCACGACCTTTCGAATGCTTCTATCTGCAATCGTCTTCAGGTGAATATTCAGTATTCACCCGAAGACGATTGCAGATACAAGCATTCGAAACGTCGTGAAAACCTCTTAAATCCATTGAGACGATGGACGTCCAGAACGATAGTAATCATCTTACCACATCGTCTACAACCTTCAAACAAGTAGACTAATGTTATTTTGATATTTATAAGTTGCTGACGTACGTGAGTGTATTGAAAAATATTTGTGTGTGTATTTGATTTAACTATGGCTCATTTATTCGAAACTCAAAAAATAGACATTATAATTAGGATTGGATGCGGTATTCAAAAACCAGGTCGAAATGTTAAATTGGTTGAGGAAAAGAAGTTAGAAGTACTGTTAGCGATTGAGGAAAATCCGCATATGACAAGTAAATCATCGATATTGAAAGTTATACCTAAAGAAAAATATCATCCTTATAAAGTTCAGTTGGTTATATGAGGATGATCCTGATAGAAGGAAACAATTCTGTGAACTGATGATGGACAGAATGAAAGCAGATTCGCAATTCATGAACAAAATTGTTTTTTCTGATGAAGCTACTTTTCATTTAAATGGAACGGTTAATAGAAAATCATCATTGGATGTGTGGGGCTCACACGCAATATCCTAAAGAAGTTAACGTATGGGCTGGTATCATTAACAACAAAATCATTATTATTATTATTTTTTTGAAGGCACAGTTAATGGTGAGGTTTATATAGATTTTTTGTGGAACTTTTTACAGTCTACTTTAAAAAGACTTTCTCTTAATGTTAATGATCCAAATGCAAAAGATCAATTTGGTACCAACAAGACGGAGCTCCACCGCATTACAAACGTATTGAGATTATTTGAACGAAGTTTTTCCCAACGTGGAACGATTGAATGGCCGCCTAGATCCCCTATTTGACTCCTCTCGATTACCTCCTAAGAGGTTATTAAAAATCAAGAGAATATTTCAATAGACCAGACAATATTGCAGATTTAGAAGTTAGGATGACGGAAGAAATTAACAACATAACCCCTGAGGTCCTGCAAAATGTTGTACGAGAATTCCAAGATCGACTTGCTTATTGTCAAGAAGTGAATGGTGGTCATTTTGAAATTTAATTTAATTGTAAAATAAATTGAAAAATACTTTCTAAACATTATGTTACATTATTTCCTTCATTCTACGTAAAGTATCAGAATTTTACCTTTTCAAAATAAATTTTCTGAGTTATGATTGCACCAAATTCAAAAAACTTAATATTGCTGAACAGAGACTGAAAATCCCTTTCGAACAAGTTGCCGCACGACCCGCTTCTCATTTACAATTTTAGAGGGGGTGCAAGAAGAAAATAGAAATTGACCTGTTTCAGGTTTTTTTAAACAAATACATAATAACGCTAAAAATGAATTTATTCCATACCTATGGACCGCACTGTATAATGTCCGATACGTCGATGGCGTATAATGGAGAAGTGTGGCCCGATTTATTTTATTTTTTCCATGAAGGCAATATAAATCACTGGTTCCATTGGATATTTATTCTGGTTAATTTTTTTTTTCAGATTGTGGAAAGTTATTATCCCAAAAATTGTCAAGAATGAGTATAACTCCACGAACATTAAATGCAAACGAAGCTCACAAGGACGGTATATGGGACGCAATATGTTGGTGACTTCAAGAAACTGGAGAATCTATACAATAAATTATCAAGTTCTCATAGCAGTTCAACATTCCTCTGCAGATATCGAGATAATAAAATAATTTCAAAAGGGCTGAGACTGAATCTTCCATATAACAGTCCAGAGTGCAAGAGAATAGTTATCAGAGCCGGTAACGTCATGGCGAGGAAAATAATTCAATTCCACCGACAGAATAAGGTAAACTTTGAATATTACATCAATGAAATGGAACAGCACATGAAACAGAATATGATTCAAAATGATTTTGACTACTTATTTCATTGCGTGCAAAGCTCATATAGTCCAATCAACACGGGAATACAGTTCACATTAATAAATTCCAAAAATAACTGAAAGAAAAACATCGATACTCAACAAATATACAAAACAATAAAAGTTTGTAGACCAAACTTTTATCAATTCATCATCAACAGATTCGAATACAAATGAAAAAATTGTGTTAGCAAAGGGGCTGAACTTTGCTGGTGTTCCTTGAGTGAATAAACTGACTCATTTTGTTTCAAACACTAAATACATACGAATATAAAATACAGATTCCCCCACAACACCGAAAAAAGTCTACAGGAAACTCAAGAAAATTAATAGAAAAAATAAGTAAAGAGAACTTTATCCAAACACAAAAATATACTTTCAAAAACAGAACGCACACATCTTATCTCACCTCCACATTTAAATGGTCTACCAAAAATTAACTAACCCAATATACCATTGAGACCTATTGTGAGTTCCATTGGATCCCCCTGTCAGAAACTAGCCAGATATCTCCTCCGCATTCCAACACCTACATCAGTTAACAGTTTCATACGAAATGCTCCTCATTTTGAAGAGAAACTAGGAAGATGGGGTAAGTTTCGATGTTGTAAGTCTTTCTACAAATGTTCCGATAAATAAAACTTTAGAAATTGTGAAAACCAAGTTAGATAATGACACATCATTGAAAAATAGAGCAATGATGGATGTAACTAAACTAATGGAGCTCCTGTAATTATGTACCTACAGAAAAAATCTATTTCCAATTCAAAAATGAATACTATCTACACGAGTTTGGTATGGGTATGGCTATTGGATCCCCATTATCTCCCATTTTGACGAATATTATCATGGAACGCTTTGAGGAATCTTACATTGAAACCTATCAAAATGGTCTAAAAGTGTGGTGGAGATATATTGATGATGTTTTCGCTATCTAGAACCTGAACAAAAATGAATTAAATTCATTTTCAGATCAAATAAAAAAACAAGAATCAAAGATTAAATTCACATTGGAATCAAAGGCGGAAATAACCAACTTTCCTTTTTAGGTGTCATAATCAAGAAATCGGATCATATCAACAGACTGTTTTCCAAGAGAAAACACACACTAGATACCTCCACTACAACTCTAACCATCACGCAAAAATAATACCATTATGTCCCCGGATCATCTGAAGGGATTGGCAACAAGTATGACATCAGAACAACTTTCAGAAAATATGACACATTAAGATCAGACCTTATTTTGAAATCCAATGGCGACCAAATGGTAGAATGGAATGAAACGACAATTCCAGCCAAAGAATCCCATAACCGTGTTGCTCAACATCCATCAACTGATCAGCGGCAGCCGAAATCGATACTGGTCAAACTTCTATCCAAACTGAAGAGAGATTCGATACTTACAGCAGCCAAGAATATAAGACGCGCAAAAAATGATACAAACTCTGCAGGATTGGCCACTGAAAATACATCAAACAAATTACCGATAAATGAATATCTCGCAAACAGAATCAAACTGTTGCAGAAACATACAAAGCTAGCGGCAAAATCACAAAATTATAAATTTGTCTGGATGAGAAATAGCAGTGTTCTTGTACGAAATAATGATACTTCAAAAGTGACCCCATATCCTCTTCGACTCTATGGGCATAAACGTTCATTATCAAAATATTCAAGGTATTAAATCGAAGTTATCAACTATATTTTCAAACACCCTAGCTTGTGACCGAGTTATACTTTGCCTCACAGAAACATGGCTGAATAGTTCAGTGTACGGAATTTAACACCAAAAATGATCTAGTAAACATTATGCAGTGCTACCAATTAAATACACAGAACATTGAACCGACTAGGGTAATTAAAAATATAAACGGTCATCTATTAATATCCAAACTTGATTATATATTCTCAAATATTGATAACGAAGGTTACTGTGAAACTATACATAACTTAAGTTTGGGAGACCATTTTGGCCTAAAGATGGATATTAAGTCAAGTAGTACTATTAAGAAACAAATTCTGGCTAGACAGTTGAATGAATATAGCATTGCTGGCCTAAAACACGAATATTTCTCTGATATTTTTAACTGTAATAACATTAATGAAATGTTCAAACTATTTTATGGAACTATTGATTTTGCTATTTATAAGTTTTGTCCATCAAAAAAACAATTAGTAAACAAAGAAGATGAACTTAAAAATACGTGGTTTACTAGAGAATCCTACGAGTTACGTAAATCGCTAAACAATCTATATTGGCTGAAGCAGAACTTTCATGATGAAAAATTAGAAATTGAATATAAACTTCTACATAAAACTTATAAAAACAAAAAAAAACAGATAAAAAGTTATATTATCAAAAAATTATTGAAAATAAAATAGATCCTAATAAATATGTTTGGAAATTAGTTAAAGAAAAAACCGGAAGAAATAATAATAATATAAGAGACATAAAATTGAATATCAATGGTTCAATAGTTGATAGGGACCTTGATGTTGCGAATAGTTTTGCTAATCATTTCAGCACTTCTGTGAGATCATTAAACGAAAAAAAAATTAAAAATTCTGTGTCGTCTTGTTCAAACTGTGATCTAAACAATAGTAACTCATTCTTTTTTACCCCTCTTACACCTCAGGAGATCTTTAAGATAATATGTAGCCTTAACAATACCAACTCGAGTCGTATTGACTGTATATCAACAAAAATAATTAAATATATAGCTCAACACATTGCACTGCCTCTGTCTGAACTGATAAATATCTCAATTGAAACTGGTCAGTTTCTGGAAGAACTGAAAACTGGACTGGTTACTTCTATTTACAAAAAAGATGACCCCCCGAGTATGGACAACTACAGACAGACAACTGTTTCAAATGAGATTAGTAAAATTGTCGAAAAATCTACTTATAAAAGAATGATCAATTACCTGCATAAACACAATATTGTAACAAAATGTCAATACGGTTTCTACCCTGGAAGATCAACAGAAGTGGCAGTCTATGAATTTGTCGAATTTATATATAAACAACTTGATAATAAGAAAATTGTTGGGGCACTATTCTTCGATCTCACTAAGGCTTGTGATAGCCTTAATTTATATTTTGTGGAAAAAAACTATATGCCTTGGGATTTCGTGGGAACGTGCTGACTTGGCTGATGTCATACTTTAGATTTAGGAAAATAGTAGTCAAAATAAATCAAACTCAGTCAAATGAGGCAATTGTTAACCTGGGTGTTCCACAGGGTTCTGTACTGGGTCTATTTATATTTATAATGTTTATTAATGACCTATCAGAATTTATGAAAACGAAGTGTAAGGTTATATATGCGGACGATGTTTCCTTTCCAACTTGTGGCAATTCTCCTGAAGAACTGGCAAATAACTTAAGTGTACTATATAATAAATTCACCGAATGGTGTTTGAAACATCATCTAATTCTAAATCATGGGAAAACGGTTCTAATGAAATTTAACATAACAAATGACCCCAACACGATATACATACTGAAAATATTAATTTGACGTCCTCTGAGACAACAAAATTCCTTGGATCCTTTCTTGACACATCACTCTCTTTTCAGGCATGTACTGATCATATGTCAAAGAAGATATGTAGCAGCTACTATGTAATCTTACAACTTAAAAATATACTCCCCAACAAGAACCAATAAATATGCGATGACTTACTCTCAATTATCCTATAATGTTATAATATGGGGAAACTCTAGATTTTCAACAAAATAGTTTATTTCACAAAAAAAATACGTCTTATCTTTGGGATACATAAGAGAACTTCCTGTAGAGGCCTCTTTCAATCAAACAAAATTCTAACTCTCCCCTGTATCTATATCTACAAAAATATTCTATTCGTTAAAAATAATCTGGAAGACTTAATTAAAAGTGCTAATAATCATAACTATAAGACAAGGCATGGTCATCTTCTTCGCATAGCGCCTCATCGGACAACTTTTTTTGAAAGGAGTCCATCTTATACAGTTGTATAATAAACTATCAAGCTCTATAAGAGGAATCCAGAATTTTACTGTATTCAAAAAATCTCGCAAAGATCTCCTGTGGCAATACTCATTCTATAATCTGAATGAATTTATGGAATGTAGCTTTTCACACCTTTGTAATTCTTTATACAGTGTCCGGCAGAAAGTACGCATCATATGGGAATTTTTTTTAATATAATATTTTGAAAAATGTCGATACATGCAATCGCTTCTGCATCAAAAGGAACCCCACAAGATGTTGTACAGTGCCGTTCGTCTTTTCTTGTTTGGCGGAAAATTTAAAAATTTTAAAAATTATGTCTCAAAACACATTTATTTGGGAAAATATTGAAAAATGTTATCTGGAAAAGTTGTTTAGAACGACATTTTATAGCTATGTACAAGTTTGGAAAAAAATCTGAGATGAAAAAATAAAAATCAATTTTTGCCATAAAAAAATTTCAATTTGGAAAAATACATTTCTGACAAAGAAACTCATTAGTAAAGCTCAAGAGTGATATTTTGAATAATATTTTGTAAAAATTCACCAGCTCTTGCCATGTGTTCAGCTGCTTCATAAGAGGTCACAGAAATATCTTCAGGACATTATAATCCCGATACTGTTTATTATCGACAAAGAACCATGTATCTACAGAATTTCAATAAGAATTCTTTATTAGAACAGAAAATTGATTCAATTTTTCACATAATTACATTTTATAATAAAATTAGAAGCTGAAATAATTATAAACCAAACAATTTAATGCATACTCGAAAGTTTGTAATCAATTTATTTTTTGTTTGAATACAAAATTCAATTTGAAATTATGTAGATACAAGGATCTTTATTAATAATGAACAGTATCGGTATTATAATGTCCTGGAGATATTTCAGTGACCTCTTATGAAGCAGCTGAATACATGGCAAATCCATAGATTTCAATTTTTATCCGAATAAAATAGAAGTAGCTTGCGAATATTTACAAAATATCATTTTAAATATTACTGTTGGCCTTACTAATGAGTTTCTTTGTCTAAAATGTATTTTTCCAAATTGAAATTTTTATTATGGCAAAAAATTGATTTTTATTTTTTTATCTCAGATTTTTTCCAAACTTGTACATAGCTATAAAATAACGTTCTGAACAACTTTTTCGATTAACATTTTTCGATATTTTCCCAACTAAGTGTGTTTTGAAACATAATTTTCAGTTTTTTTAAATTTTCCTACAAACACGAAAAGACAAACGGCACTGTACAACGTCTTTTGGGGTTGCTTTTGATGCAGAAGCGATTGCACATATCGATATTCGTCAAAATTTATTAATAAAAGAATTTTCCATATGATGCGTACTTTCTGCCGGTCACTGTATATTTATCTATGATATAATATATTTTATGTATCCTCTTTTCTCTACTGACTTTTCCTAACATCATGTAAATGGTCTCAATGGAATAAAATATTATTTATTTAAAGCAGTGAGGTGTTTTGCGAGGACTACGAATATCGTAGAGATCGTGAATATTTTATTAGCACCTCTGACTTGGTCAGAGGGATGTGGTGTTCTAATTGCAGTCACCAAATCATTCAGCAGTTCCGCTCAAGAGGAGTGGAAATTCGATTCAGAAAATATGTGGGTAATTGTAGATATTAACGCAGGGGACAATAATTCATTAAAATTTCATTTGTTCTGTGTTTATATTCCGCCATGTGATTCAGCAGCATTGAACATAGTTTGCTCTAAATATTAATTGATATAGTAACTAATCACCCGAATGATAAACTTGTCACATGTGGAGATTTCAGTCTTCCCAATATTCAATGAACTTTTGACAATGCTGATAAATTGAGCCAACCCTCCAATTATCACGATATGAATAGTAGCTTGTTTATCGATATTATCTATTCGGAGACTCTTGATCTCATCTTCGATAATTGTAATTACATATACATAGTTCAGAAATAGTCAGTCTTCAATAATTCGCGAAAACAATACTCTCAAACTCATCATAAATCTTCCTACAAATAAGCGACAAAAGAAGATTGAACATAAGTTTTACACATATAATTTCAATCGAGCAAATTACGATGAGATTAACAATTTCTTAATTGAAATAGATTGGGTACAGGTTTTCGAGAATAAAGACATTGAAGAAAAGTTTCTACTCTGTGTTAAACAGAGCAATTGACAACTGGAGACGTGAGTGGATGAATGTGTTATGTTACAAAATTTTTGAGCAAAGTAAGGTCAAAATATTTTTTATGTAATTTTTTTTTCATTCAGGACTATCTGAGCAACGGTGTGTCCACGTGGTTACCAAATATCATACAATTTCACTCACTAACGATTCATCAATGTGAAAGATGGGTACAAACAAGAAAACCTTCATTCATGCAAAAAGAAACAGGTTTTTAATGATTGTGTCATCAAATATGTCCCAAAAAATCCGAAACTGCATAAAGAGTTCCCACATTGGTTCACGTTGAGTACTATAAAGGTGGTAAAGAAAACAAATATAATGCTCTATGGAAAAAGAATCGGAATGATATGAACTACCTTACATTCCAAATTCTACGAGGGCGTTCAAAATACTTGATTTTTTTAGATTATGACCTTGAGTCCTGTGGAAACATTATCGTTTCAGAACCAAAAAAATTCTGGCAGTATGTAAAAAATAGAAAAAAAAACTCTAGTCAAATCACCTCTATATGTCACAATTATAATTTGTAATTTATTCTCAGATCACTTCTCATCAAATTTCACTCAGCCAATGACCAATATAAATGGAAAAAAAACCGAAAATTGTAATATCGATAGTTATCGATATTAGGCACAGAGGACAAAATTTATGACAACATAAAAGCTCTACCTAACCTGGACCACATAATCTAACAACTAATATGATCAAAAGCTGTTCTGAAAACCTATAGTTCACCGTTGTACATAATTTTCAGTAAATCCTTGAAGGGAGAATATTTACCAAGTATATGGAACCAGGCACATATCGTCCCAATCCATAAGTATGGGAACAAACAATTAGTTCAGAATTACCGATCAGTTTAAAAACTCTGCATCCTCGCTGAATTATTTGAATCCCTTAACTATGATGTTATCAATTCTCTTAACATTGAACAACATGGGTTCCTGAAAAAAAAGATTAGTGAAAACGAACCTATTTAGCTACACTGAATACATACTCGCGAACGTAAATAACAAGTATCAAGTGGATGCGATATTCACCGACTTCAGTAAGGTCTTCGACAAGACAGACCACGGTCTGCTTGATGCTTTCAAGCTTGCTGAGGTGGGTGTTAGCGGAATACTTTTGAGCTGGTTCAACTCATATGTCAACAATCGTTCTCAGGATATAAGTATAGGTAAATATATATATATATATATATATATATATATATATATATATATATATATATATTTGTCACAAACAACGTCGGGTGTAACCCAAGGCTGACACCTTGGGTCCCTTCTTTTCAATATCTATATGAACGATATTTCGAAATGTTTCAGATATTCGAGGTTCCTATAATGTAAGCCGATCATTTGAAGATCTTTCAGAGTGTTAAGAATCCGCGGGATACTCCTCTGATCCAACAAGATTTAGGCAGATTCTATTCATATTGCGTTGAAAACGGTTTATATTTGAATCTCAATAAATGTCATTAAATTACTTTCAGCAAAAATGATGGCCCAATTATTTCCAATTACAGATTATCCAATCATTTTCTCGACATTCGCGCTGAAGTGTTGTTTCATAAGCATATTGCCTGTACTCTAAACAAGTAATCAACACATGTTACAATTTCAAAGATGATATAACCGTTCGTACCCTTTTCATGGCTTACGTAAACAGCACCCTAAGTTATGCCTCTACAATATGGAACCCTCACTACATTATCTGTATAAAACAACTGGAAAATATTCACACATTCATCCATTCATTATATCAACAATACATATTTTCGTGATATGCCTCATATTTATAATAATTCTATGGAAAAAAATCAATTTAATTCTATGGAAAAAAATCAATTCAATAACTCTGGAAAACAGAAGATATATTGCTGAGACAAAATTTTCTTCCAATAAGGTGAATAATATGATACACTCAGGACAATTATTTCACACAACAATAGCTAACACAAATTATTATTTGAACTCTCCTCGCCATCGATGTTTCAGAAACTACAATCCATATCAAATTTGATCGACATAGATATAATTTGTAGTTCAGTTATGACCTTTGCAAATAAACTCAAATATTTTTTTTCGATCCTCTCAATAGTATTAGCATTAAGTATTCACATTCTCATGTTCTCACGTTTTCTTTAAATTGTGTATAGGAACATAAGTGTATCAATACTCCACTGAATTTCTTATTTAGTACTTATTATCATACCATGTTATATCTTCTTGTGAATACTGTTTTGGGTTCATCCTGTTTCTATTCCTAAATAAATAAATAAAATGAATGAATAACAAGGAAAGATAACTTAAAGAATTCGTCTTCATTCTACTATCTGGTGAAAACTGTATATCAACAAATTCTTCTGATATGAGGACACGTGGAAACCCTTACTGGAAGAAGATCTTGCATTTGACAGAACGATAATGGATTAGATCCATTATCCATACATCAAATACACAAGATAATGTCTCAGCATCCTTTTGACATTAGTCGAAAAAGATCACGTTCGAGAAACATTGAAAGAAATACATCGAGATACATTTTCAATAGATTTTTGAAAACGGGAACGGATACAGTTCACGAAACATCAATACTACCTATATAGAGAAGTATATTTTTAATTCATTCATTTTCTCTGATAAGCAAAACTGGAATATAACAAGTTACTGACCAATTATATTTTTCCATTCGTCAAAAGTTATTTGTTGTACGCAGTAACTTATAGGGGGAAAGTAATTTCTTGCCCTTCTACACTTGAAGGTAGGTATGGAAAAGTGTGGAAGGTTATTATGCCAAAAAAGCTTCAAGAACTCCAGCAGAAATTCATCGAAGTATAGTTACGTCAAAATAGTTATTGTTAGTTTTCAAATTAATTGGTAATTATTTTTTTTTTGAATTATTTCTGTTTCAATTTATCAATCCGTCAGATATCATTGTTTTCAATATATTCAAGGACTTGTTTGCGCAAAGTCAGTGTTGAATGAAGAACAGATCAAGAATTTTTTTTTCATATGTGACCGGAAAACATTTTATGTTATGTTTTTCATGAATTAATCTGCATGTTATTAGGTACTAAATACCCTGTACATATTTCCGACTATCTGAGGATTAGTAAATTCGAGTTCATAAAACTAACATTAATTTGCAAAGAAATACCTAATCTAAATTAATTTGCATCATAATTGATTTTTGGAAGTGTTGGAAAATTGACTTTTATTGTCATCAATTAAAATCAGGTATAGAGAAGAATGGCCCATATAAATCAATTTCAGGCCTTGATGTTTAATTTCCCATTCCATTAACAATAATTCAAATCATTGAACCTTGAATTAATTGAGTTCTCACAACATAAAATTCACATCAGATGCTATTATGTAACACTACCAGAATCAGAAATGCGGGCCACCCAAGAAATCTATGGGTTGTCAAATTTATATTCTCACAAACCATATAACATGCTTAATTATGCAATAATAATATCATTATATTACTGATTCATCACGTACTTTGTGTTGCATATTGATTGGCAAAACACTCATCAAAATTCACAGGGTTAATGTGTAAACGATCCTATATTTGCATAATCTGATGGAAAACATCCTTGAGGAAATCATATGAAATAATTTACGCATGAAAACTCCAATGCAAACACAATTCCTGACATGAAATGCAGTTTGTTTCGGAATCATAACACAACTCATTTCCAGAATAATTTCAACAAACGGGCAAACATATCGAGCCAGGAAATTTCAAGGAAATGCAGATTGTCAGACAATGAATGAAAATCTTATCAAAAGACTATTTGAACAATGCATCTCCTTTGAAATTCTCCTAGTTCACTAACGCACCATCTATCAGAGAGGGTCCAAACTATGAACCTCTATACCCATACTTCCGGTCGCCATGAAAACGCTACGCTTCTATTGGTGAATATCTAGCAGCCATCATTCCCGTTTGTCAGTTGTTGTAATATATTGGCTGCAAGCTCAACCCAGCGACTATGAGCAGACCAATAGTGGTTCAGAAGGATGGGCAGAAGGAGCAGCCATGGTAAAATAGGAGTGGCGTCAAAACAGTTGAAATCCCATTAGCACGACTTGGGAGAGGGCGAAAAGAGCCGTCCAAACCTTAGAAAATGGAAGATAACAACAACTGGTATGCTTTAATTGTGGGTTTTGCTTTCAACTCTATCACGGAATCCGTCGGAGGAGAATAAAGTGATACAAATAAAACGAAAAATTGTGCCTCATATTTTGATTTTTTCATGCATACCTACCGTGGAAAGCAAAATTTGCCTGCTCATAAACACGTGTTTACGGAAACCTGAAGCCATAAATTGAACATTAATAAAAATGATATAACATTGGAGTAAATCGTCAGCACATTCCAACGATTCCGGTAGCAGTTCTTCCATAAAATACAGATTGATTGTTATAGTACGTCGATGTGAGTGAGTCATAAAAGGTAACTTTTATGAGTCGTAAAAGTTTAAGAGTCAATGACAGACAACCACAGACAACTGAGGTGTACTTAACCTATCCTCACAACAAGTCGTCAATCGTCAAAACTGCTGTAAATCGTTCATTCTTTTTGTGAATGAGTATTTTCATTGAGAAAAAGATGTGTCATCAATAAGACCGTGGATATGTTTTATTACCTAGATTGTTTCGGGAAGGTCTCATTAGTAGAGGTTCTCGTGAAAAATAATAAGGAAATATTGAGAACCTTTTAATCCAGTTTTTCATATATCGATATCAAAAACGTTTTGTTCATAGAAAGTGTCTAGATATATATTATATGGTTACATGAGACAAATTAGGTATTACCTACT